>CM067301.1:29356083-29783583 GCA_034231615.1 Meghimatium bilineatum
TTGAGATTTAGTTGTCCATTATATGTTTTGAAAATTTAGCCTACTTAACTGTTTTTTTTTTCTTTTAATAATCTTCTAGTGTTTTCTTCCTAAAACGCAAGTCTTGTGTCCTGAACAAGTTATAATTAGGTTTCATTTATGGAATAAGTCATTTTTTGAATAGACCTATAAAAAATGTAGGACTGGGGGATGGCATCAGAATTTTTGAAAGATTGAGGGTGGGGAAAGGTTTAAAGAAAAGGTTGGGTAAAACTGCTATAACCTGCCAGGTTCACAGTAGTACCACATTGGATGAAACAACACCCAGAGTTCTCCAGCAAATTCTTTCTTCAGCGACACAGATGAGTGTGAAAATATCTTGACCTATCCAGCCCTTGATGCTGCCTGTCCCTGATTTTCTTAGTCTTCGTCTGCTTCTTCCAACCTCGACTGTGCCCTGTAGTATAGTTTATAATGAATAATCATATCATCACACATCCAAAAAAACCATCAGAGCCGCAGACAAGTTTTCATTGAGGAAGGGGATTTACCTATAAAATAATAAATTATTAAATTTTTAAATGTAATTCCTTCCTTTTTATGAGAAAACTGATGACTTTTTTTATGAGAAAGCTGATGACTTATTTGATGCGAAAGGTGATGACTTTTAGATGTGAAAACGGATGACTTTTTTGATGCGAAAACTGATGAATTTTTGAATGAGAAAGATGATGACTTTTTTTAAATGAGAAAGCTGAAAACTTTTTTGATGAGAAAACTGATGGCTTTTTTGATGAGAAAGCTGATGACTTTTTTGATGAGAAAGCTGATGACTTTTTTGATGAGAAAGCTGATGATTTTTTTGATGAGAAAGCTGATGACTTTTTTGATGAGAAAGCTGATGACTTTTTTGATGAGAAAGTTGATTTTTTGATGAGAAAGCTGATGATTTTTTTGATGAGAAAGCTAATGACTTTGTTGATGAAAAAACTAATGACTTTTTTTATGAGAAAGCTGATGACTTTTTTGATGAGAAAGTTGATTTTTTGATGAGAAAGCTGATGATTTTTTTGATGAGAAAGCTGATGACTTTGTTGATGAAAAAACTGATGACTTTTTTTATGAGAAAGCTGATGACTTTTTTGATGAGAAAGTTGATTTTTTAAATGAGAAAGCTGATGACTTTTTTGATGAGAAAGCTGATGAATTTTTTGTGAAAAATCGTTAATGTAGGGATTTCACCCAACTTTTGGCTAAATTCCTAGCAAATAAAAAACATGATTTCCTAAGGGTGGAAGAGGGGAGTTGAACAACCACCTCCCACCACCCACCTTCACCTAAGCAACAGACCTATAAACCATGCAAGTAGGTATATTTGTTGCTTTACTATTGAAAGTAATGATTCTTGTATGAATCTATTTTATTTCTAATGTACACATTTGTCGCTAGATGGACTAGTATTGTGGCACGGTAAAATTTCACAAACCGAGCTCATTGACAACACAAGAGAGATAGAGTCGTGGAGAAACATGATCGCCTATGCCATTTGGCATGGCACTTGATTGATTGACACATTTGTCTCATGCTCTCTATAGGAGATGTGCAGAATTTGTCAGTAACATTTGTATTCGAAGATCTGTATCCTTTCTCCATGACTGCAGTGAGTGTTCAGCTTACACACCAACACAACACAATAAACAACATAAGTCAGATTCAATGTTAGATTTTCACACTAACACTGATTTATCTTTTCCAAATTAAAGTTAACCTTGACATATCAGTTATATTTCTCCAGCCTTAGGGGCATATCTTTAAGTCTGTTTTGCGTTTTCCGTCGCTGCATACGCAGGATCCGAGGTATTTGAAAATATTCACGTCCTCAAATTTATGCCCATTTATCATGATGTTTGTCTGTGCTTCTGTGCCGTGTGAAATTCTCACAGTAATAATAAACTACAGAATCAGAAATGACAACATCAGTAACAAACACAATGCCAATTCACGATTACACCAGAAGACAATAGATTAAGAGGTTCTCACATGCTTCCAGACTACCATCAGACAGGGTCCCCTCAAAAAAGCATTACTATACCGACAAGATGGATACAAACCAGGGGCAAACCTTTGCAAACAATGGATTACAGAAATAAATGAGTCAACAAAAACAAACATATATGAGGCATACAAAAAGGCAGTCTCCAGATTCTTGATTAGAATCTAGCATCACAGCACGTGGGGCACTTCCATAAGTGCTCCACTCTCCGTTCCAGCAGCCATCCCAGTGTATGTAGACTCAGAGTCCCAGTCAGGTCTTGCTTGTGTGACCTTTGGGACTTTCCAAAAAATTTACTTTTCCTTCCCTCCCCTCTAGATACTTCCATTACTGACATTCTCTGTATGTGTACGTTCTCAGCCTCATTGACATCGTCTTCATCTTGAAATGAATTTATTACTGCCTTGATCAAGTCTGCTTCATCTTTTCTCAGTATTGTGCTGTCTATTGCTGCATTGCCTGCCAATAAAATGATATAAGCAAGTACTTCTTCTTCTGCATTTTTCTCAAACTCCTGCAGATTAGCAGAATGTAGCCTAGAGAATGGATATATGCTCCTTTCGGTCTGCGACATCTGACCTCAGCATGGCTTGGATCACTTTGACCCTATATGGGATGAGACAGTCAACTTCACCCCATAACCTCCATAACAGCCTCTTACATCCCGCATGGAATGGTAAACAGTGTTTCTATTCTGTGCTGCTATTTCAGGCCCCCAGCAAAACACAGTTGAAAAACAAATAACAAATGTTATTAGAAAACTGTTTATTAATAAAGTATAAACATAATATTCGAAACAGAGAAAATATTTGCTCAAAATATCAGCTATATTCAAATGTTTCATTCTAAACAGAGAAAATATTTGCTCAAAATAGAAGCTATATTCAAATGTTTCATTCTTCTTCTTCTTCAGCGTTCATTCTCAAATTTCCACTGGATTTCTCTTGTAACAGGACAATGATCCTACAAGATTTCCAGTTATGTAGTCCAGAGAATGGAAATGCGTTGTGTTGCCGTTTTATTTGCACCAATGGCTCAACAGATCCGCCTTTGGCGGGAAATGTTTCATTCGAAACAGAGAAAATACTTGCTCAAAATATAATCCTGACTCTGAGTGTTGATGCTATCAATCCGGTACCCCTATAATCTTCAATATAACATTCTGAATTACCAAAATGTTTTCAATATAACATTCTGAATTACCAAAATTTTTGTCAATATAACATTCTGAATTACCAAGTTTTTTCAATATAACATTCCAAATTACCAAAAAAATTTTCAAAATAACATTCTGAATTACCAAAATTGTTTTCATTATACCATTCTGAATTACCAAAAATATTTTCAATATAACATTCTGAATTACCAAAAAAATTTTCAATATAACTTTCTGAATTACCAAAATAATTTTTAATAAAACTTTCTGAATTACCAAAAAATTTTCAATATAACTTTCTGAATTACCAAAATTTTTTTCAATATAACATTGTGAATTACCAAAATAAAGCATAGAATAATGATATACATTTCATTGTGACACAAACAATGCATGCAGATTATATTGTGCAACATGAGTTTACAAAATAAAAAGTATTTAATGGCATATAGCGGTAGATATAAATATATCGTTTGGAAACGAATATACGTGTGATTATGAATGAGATTCACACACCCATATGTTACAAGGACATACAAAAGAGGAGCAGAGAATAGTAACAATGTTACCTACGTACGTATGTCATAATAAGTGGTTACGGTGCTGAACTTTGGCTTGTTTACCTCCACTTCATAATCTTCACAGCGATAAATTCTGCTTAAGACCTGTGTCTGAACGATCCATTGCACATGTGGTGTGCTGTTGTGGCCCGAAATTGGAGCAAAGAATAGCACCACTGTTTATATTCTATGCATGTCATGGGTCGACTAAGGAGGTTATGGGATGGAGTTGGCTGTCCCATCCAATATAGGGTCAGCATGGCCCAAAACCATGCTAAAGCTGGATGTGTCAGGCCAAAAAGCACAGATATTGCAGCATTGCTGGAAACTATGACACAACGCACTCCCTTCTCTGGACTACATTCTGCTAATCTGCAGGAGTTTGAGAAAGAACGAAGAAGATCTGTGTCTGAACGATCCACCACACTGTTGTTGTGGCCCAAAATGGGAACAAAGAATAGCAACACTTTTTACCTTCTATGCATATCATAAGAGTCAACTTCTGCATTTGTTATCAAATTTCTGCAGATAAGCAGGATGAAGTCTGAAATATAGAATGCATTGTGTCATGGTTTGTAGTTTTGATCTGATTTCTGCTTCTTTTGGCTTGACACATCTGACTTCAGCATGGCTTCTGAGTTACTTTGACCCTATATGGAATGGAAAAGCCAACTTCACCCCATGACCTCCATAGTTGAATCTTATGACAGGCATGGAAGGTAGTGTTGCTATTCTTTGCTCCTCTTTTGGGATCAAGAGAAAACATTGGTGTTCACTGTGATGAAGTCTGTTGAGACCAGTATCTCCATGCTGAGATCTATGTCTATATGATCCATGCTTGAACTGTTGAGATTTCTGCTGGAGTAGAATACTCTCTAGCTAATGACACATCACCACGCTCATCTGGGACACAGCCAATGATTGACTACATCCTGCTGCAAATCTGGTAGGACCATTGTCCTTCTACAAGAGAGATCCAGTGGGAGTTTGAGAATAACAGCTGATGAAGAGTAAACGATTCATCTGGGACTTGAAAAAATCCTGGAAAACTTCCGTTAAAAAATGCTACGAGAAACACCCTTCAGGAGATGAAAGCAAAACTTCACCACCCGGCACAGGAAGAATCTAGGCAACCTCATACTCCTTCATGGTTTTATTTGTGTGATAACCCTGGCCTAGACTTCTAGCTCTAGGAGCACAAAATAGGAACTCTTCTTTTCAGGCATGTCATAGAGAGATGACAAGAAAGTTGGGGGGATGGGATGACATGTGAAAAATCATCATTGCTGCTGCATGTCTTGTCTCGAGGATGACAACCTGTGAAAAATCATCATAGATGATGAAGAGATGCAGTAAACATTGCACCTTTGTGGCACAATCCCACATGGCGGGGAAGACTAGGTGGTACAATCCCACATGGCGGGGAAGACTAGGTGGTACAATCCCACATGGCGGGGAAGACTAGGTGGTACAATCCCACATGGCGGGGAAGACTAGGTGGCATCACTGCAGATAGGTCAACAGATCTGATAGAAGAATGGATGAACTAGTTGGCCCAGACATATAATTCTGTCCTCCTTGAACGATGTGATGATACTGGGATATTGCCACACTGGAATGTCTCCATTCAGGGACTAAACATGTATCCATAAAACTCTCTAAGACAACCATAAATTTTGAAATGGCAAATACAGCAGAGGATGGATGTGTCGGGCCATTGGTGCAAATAAAACGGGTACACAACATATTTCCATTTTCTGGACTACATCCTGCTGGAAATCTAGTTTAACCATTGTCCTTCTATAAGAGAGATCCAATGGGAGTTTGAGAATAAATGCTGAAGAAGAAGAAACAGTAAATCTTATGCGAATTTGTGTATCACCTCAGTTACTCAACCGATGAGGACATGTGGTTTTTCTAGAAGGACTGTCGAAAGCTACCTGCGTACATCTAAAGCTACCTGCGTACATCTAAAGCTACCTGTGTAAATCTAAAGCTACCTGCGTACATCTAAAGTTACCTGCATACATCTAAAGCTACCTGCGTACATCTAAAGGGATTATTTCATCATCATCTTTAATGAATGAGATTAGTCAGTTGGAAAAAACATTTAACTCATGGAAATATTGTTCAATAAGGCAGGGTGATACTGAACTCCTCTTCTGCTTTGACTCTTTAACTCCTGAAGATCACCAGGGTACACTCCGGATAATGGAATATATTGTCAAAATGTATATCTTAGCTGTGATATCTGATATTTTCATCCCACTTCAGTATGACTTCTGAGCCAATATGACTTTCTATAGAATGTGACCAGCCATCAAATGCCCTCACAACCGAGGAAGTGTATCCATGAGATACCCAGGGGGATGGATGAGTTTATCATGTCCGGAGAAGTATATCCATGAGATACCCTACCCAAGAGGTTGGAAGAATCTAGAGATATCAATGACTCACAACAGCATCAGCCATTTATAATCTCTCAATGCATGTACACATTCTTTACTTCATCCTCTTCAGCGTTCATTCTCAAACTCCCGCTGGTTCTCTCTTGTAGCAGGACAATAGTCTTATATTTCCAGCAGGGTGTAGTCCAGAAAATGGAAATAAATTATGTCGCTGTTATTTTTCCGCAATGGCTCGACACATCCATCTTTGGTGGGACTTTTTTTAAAGTCCTGTTACAAAGTCATTATTTTACACTTCAATTTCCCTTCATAAAGATCATTCACAGACTCGACACGTTTTAAGCAAGTCGAACTGTTCTGTCATTACCACCAGTACTATCATGTGCAGGGAAGAGATCCCTGTGATATCCAAGAGGTTGGAAGAAACTAAAGATACGAATCACACGGCAACACTGGTCATTCATAAACTTTCAAAGTATGTAGATTGGCAGTCTGTTAATTACTGTTATAAAGCAAATATTTGACACAGCAAAATTTGTAGAGATAAATCATCAGGAAACCACACAATGTGCTGAAAATTTCCCTTAGTACATGGATAATATAATATAGAGCACTGAGACAAATGTGTTGGGCCATTGGTACAAATAAAACACCGGCACAACGTATTTCCATTCTCTAGACTACATCCTGTTGAAAATCTAGGACCATTGTCCTGCTACAAGAGAGATAAAATCTAGGACCATTGTCCTGCTACAAGAGAGATAAAATCTAGGACCATCCATTGTCCTGCTACAAGAGAGATAAAATCTAGGACCATCCATTGTCCTGCTACAAGAGAGATAAAATCTAAGACCATCCATTGTCCTGCTACAAGAGAGATAAAATCTAGGACCATCCATTGTCCTGCTACAAGAGAGATACAATCTAGGACCATCCATTGTCCTGCTACAAGAGAGATAAAATCTAAGACCATCCATTGTCCTGCTACAAGAGAGATAAAATCTAGGACCATCCATTGTCCTGCTACAAGAGAGATCCAGTGAAAGTTTGATTAAAAAAATGCTGAAGATGAAACATTGAGGATTTATTTTAGAAACAATCAGGATCTGTCCCCGAATGCGTGCCTACCCAATAAAATTGTATTTTGATTATTTCCCTGATTATGTTTATAAATTTGTTTATCTATGTTTATTAACTTAAATATTTATTTATTTAAGATGATTGTATGTGTGGTTAGGAGAGTTGTATGAGTTAGGGTTAGCATTTGGGCTAATAAATACCCATTATCTGACAAACATAACCAAGAGAAATAATAACAATATTTTGGTAGGCACGCATTCAGGGAAAGCTCCAAAAATCATAATGAATTGTTTGTACACTCCTACAATAAAAAAATATTTGATGTCTGCTCAAAAGATTTCTATCTTCATTAGTGAAGTACAAATATATTTAAATGATTACAATGTTGATATATCAAATATGAATATATTGTTTAGTCTGCAGCTCTGTACACGACTAAATAGCACCAATTAATATCAAAATATATGTTTGTGAAAATATATTACATAATCTGCAGCTCTGTACATGACTAATTAGCACCAATTAGTATCACATAATATGAAAAATCATTAAGTGAAAAAACATATTTATAATACAAAAACAAATGACAACATCGCTGATGTAAAGTTCTTCATCTGCATTAATTCTAAAACTCTGTGGTATGTCTGTGGCTATGACAACAAGTATGAGAACCAGTTCTTTCGTATGTCTGGCGTATAATAATGACCCATAACCTATCAGGGTTGTAGGGATTCCACTCTGGCGATGTTAGAAAAAAAAGCAGACCAAAAAACCCTATCACAAAAATCCCTCCTAACACCCTATCATAAAAAGTCCTCCTAACACCCTATCACAAAAAGCTCTCCCAACACCCCTATCACAAAAAGCCCTTCAAAGCCCTCCATACACCTGTCCTCCATCATTCGGACGAGTGTAGAAAAATCACACCCTTTGCTTACTATACTATCAATACAGTTACAGACATTTACTGTTCAGTCAAAGTAGTAAAAATAATGAATGTATTAGTTACTAACGCCGAAGTCGGATGTATTGGCGCAAATACAATTGCAACACAATGTATTTGTGTTCTCTAGATTACATCCTGCTGGAAATCTAGTAAGACCAGTGTTCTGCTATACAAGAGATAAAGTGAGAGTTTGAGAATGAATGCCCCCAAAACTCCTGATGGTTATCTAGAAGTAGTCTGGAGAATAGATTCTGTTGTTTTGGCTTACAGCATGACTGCAATATCTGTACCTTTCGACCTGAAAGATCCAGATTGAGCATGGTTAATTTACTTTTGAGTCGGGCCACTGATGCAAATAAAATGGGGACACAATGAATTTCCTTTCTCTGGATTACGTCCTGCTGGAAATCTAGTAGTACCATTGTCTTGCTACAAGAGAGATTCAGCAGAAGTTTGAGAATGGACGCTGAAGAAGAAGAGTCACTTTGACCTATGGGTTGGAAATGTCAATAACACCCACAAATCTCCTTAGTTGCCACTTACTACATGGCAGGTAAGTGTTGTCTTTGCTTCCCTTTCGTGCCTGGCAACACACCGGTGAGAGGAAGACAATGATATATATTGGGGACATGCAGAAAAATGGATATGCCAAGTTGAAAGTACAAATATTTCAGCTGTACTGCAAACTAACAGAACAACATTATACAGAGAAATTCCAGTCAACAATATAAGTGAGAAGCAAATTAACCCTAAGATAAAACATGGGCTGAAGTTCACAATCTTAACCTTAGGATAAAACGTGATGAAGTTCACAATCTTAATCTTCGGATAAAACATGTACTTGAAAAATACAGGGAGCTGGGTAGGGCAGTGGATAGCAGGCTGGTTTCGCATATGAGTGGTCTTGGTTTCATTCCCCAGTTTGAGGCGGAAACATTTTTGAGATCACAAAGGCTCCCGGGTCAACCCAGCCTTAATTGGGTACCGGATTAATCCAGGAAGTAAAGACTGCGAGGGAGAGGAGATGGCTACCACCCTCATATAGCAGAGCCACTGAAATGTGAGGTCATTAACATCTTACACCCCTACGGCATTTAATAAATGCTATGGTTAACTTTAACATTACTACTTGAAAACTAGCTCCAATAATGGCATAGCACCAGATCTGTAAATAAGGAAGTATGGGGTGGTGGTTTAGAAATTCAAACACAGCTATTTTCCCTTTCAGCTAAATAGAGTATTTAGAAAAAGTAAAGATATTGTACAAATATAAAGAATAATTAGATGCTAAATGAATGCCTGAAAGCAAAGACGAATTGTCAAAAATAGCAGATAATCTCCCTCAATCCCACGTACTTCAAAATTTTAGGGAAGTAGCGTCTCCGCTAAAATAATCTATGAGACTTTAGTGGAGAGAACTAAATGGAAACTACAGCCCCGAGCAAGACAGCATGAACAAATTAAACTGACAGGAACAAGTCATGGTATTTAGACTGAGAATGGAACATTGCCATCTAAAAGCACACTTACCCAGAATCGGTATTAGCGACTCTGCAACCAACATGTGCAGAATAACAACACCTACCCAGAATATATACCACAGTATTTGCCCCAGAGAATTTGTTGACAGAGCAATATCCTGGTCCACAGGAATATCTCTACAGAACAAACTGTGGGAGACTCATGGCAACCTAAAACAAACTATTCTATACAGGACCTTCTTCTTCTTCAGCGTTCATTCTCAAGCTCCTGCTGGATCTCTCTTGTAGCAGGACCATGATACATTCTAGATTTCCAGCAGGATGTAGTCTGGAGAATGTAAATGCATTGTGTCGCCGTTTTATTTGCGCCAGTGGCCAGACACATCCGTCTTCGGCGGGCTATACAGGACCAATCGCCCATATAGTAACTTAGGCCTGGACTACTGGTTCCGGGTACAAAGAATAAGGATACCGTCTTCTTTCCAGGAATGTTGTAATAGGTTACTAAGGAAAGTTATGGGGGGGGGGGGGGGGGGGGGAGGGGGGTTATTTTGAAAATCTGTCACGAGTGAAAAAATATCATCTTGTTTCAATTTCTTACTTTTGTTTTCTATCAAATAATCTTTGATCATGGATGCTAAAGAGCTACCGACCAGCAGACATTGCACCATTGTCCAGTTGTGGCAGAGGAATACTTGATGTGCATCACTGCGGATGTGTCAACAAATCTGACAGAAGAATGATGAGATTGTTGGCTCAGATGTGTGTGCTGTGCTCCTAGCAGGATGTGATAATCCTAAGATACTGCCACAGTGCAATGCCTCCCTTTGGGGACAAAACATATGCATCTATAAACTCCCCCTAACCATCCATACCTTTGAGACTTCTTCTTCTTCTTTCGTTCGCTAATAATGTCTATATCTGCAGTGTTGTTTCTTGTATAAATTGGACAGTGTTTTCCATTTCTTGTTTTGTACCATAAAGTTTAACATTCATTGGTGTATCAGAAGGCCAGTATGTGCATCTTAATGTGTCATAGTTTGCACATTCTTGAAGGATATGTTCTGAAGTCTGGTTGACTTGTCCACAATTACACTTTGCTGTTGTGCCAATTTTAAATTTTGTATACATATGGCTGTTTAGTCTATTGTGTCCAGTTCTCAGTCGAAATATGATGACCTGTTCTTGTCTGCTAAGTAGGTGGTAGTCATCCCGTGGAGGTAAGTTAGGCTTTCGTTGTGCCTTTATCATGGATTTCTTTTGGTGATAGCTGATTGGTACATCCGGTTGCTGCATGTTAGCACCTTCCTTGGCGAGTTGATCAGCTCTCTCATTTCCTGCTATTCCACAGTGTGATGGAATCCATTGCAGTATAACTCTACACCTATTTTGTACTATGGACAGTACCTCTTTTAACTCTGGAAGTTTATTGGATTGTAATGCCTCTAGTACTGACCTTGCATCTGTAAGTATTACAATAGGCTGTGAGGTCCTGTCCAATGTTAACAGTTTCTCTGCAGCTGTATAAATAGCTTTGACTTCAGAGTCATAGTTGTTGCAGTAATTCCCTGTTGGTATACAAGTAGTATCAGTGGTGCCATCTGGGTATTCTACATATACACCACTTCCTCCATTTTTTACTGCATTCTGTGCTGATCCATCTGTATATACTCTGGTCCATAGATCACTTGGGTAAACATCATCAAGGAAACTGAGAGCTGCTACTCTTTTCTGCAGATTATTCTGATGTTCATCCCCATGCACACCTGCTACTGTTGTTTGGATGGTCACTGGTAGGCATGTCCGTTTTTCCCATGGGGTGTGTTCTGGTTGAGATGTCAGTGGTATTGTTACCTCTGGTAGATCCGATACCTGTCTACGTAGACGCTTGGCCTGGTGTATGAAGCTGCTTCTTTTAAGCCGTCCTTGTGATAGATTCTGGAATCTTTCCTTCATTGGGTGACTATGGTGGGAAAGAAACTTTTCTCCATGAATTATAATTTTAGTATCTCTACGCTCTTTCAATGACTGCACCCCTTCGATATTCTGCATTTCTATGATTGGTGTGGATCTCATTGCGCCTGTAATGATTCTAAGTGCTTGGTTCTGTACTCTATCTAGGTTTTGTAGTGTAGTGTTTGATGATGAACTCCATGCTGTAGAACCATATTCCAAGTGTGGTCGAATGGCTTGTTGGTATACATTTTTTAGAATTCTTTCATTAGCTCCCCAAGTTGTCCACTCAGTTTTCTTAGTATAGCTATCTTCCTTCTAGCCTTTGTTTCTGCTTTGCTGATATGATGTTTCCATGTCATTTTGGCATCAAATTTTACACCAAGATATGTGGGTTGGTCATCTACCTTTAAGATAGTTTTATTTACATAGATGTTTCCTGCTCTTTGTTTTGGTGAAAGTGTAAAAAGGGTTGTTGCCGACTTCTCTATATTGATACTTACACACCATTTGTCAGCCCAATTAGTCAAAATGTCCATGGATCTCTGAAGCATTTTTGTGGTAACCATGGCGCTCTCATGTGTGCACCATAGAACCAAGTCATCTGCATACAGTGCTGCCTTAGTTCCACAGGGTATTTCTTCAATTAGATCATTGATAAATATGAGAAAAAGAGTGGGTGATAGAACTCCTCCTTGAGGCACTCCATGGCGTAGTAATACTTTCCTACTTTTTTGCCATTTACTTGTACTCTGGCTCTTCTATTGTGAAGAAAGGCTTTCGTCCATCTGTACATATTTCCACATATCTTGTAGTTTCTCATTTTTTGAAGCAATCCTTCTTTCCATACTTTATCAAAGGCCTTCTGTAAATCAATCCATGCCACTAAAACTGATTTTTTGTCTTGGAAAGCATCCTCAATTTCCTGTAAGAGGTATGTGGTTTGATCCTCTGTGGAGTAGCATTGCCTGAAACCTGCCTGCTGTGGTGCAAGGAATTTTCTACTTTCCAGGTGAAATTTTAGTCTTAGGTTTATGATGCGCTCCATTGTTTTGCCAAGGCAACTTGTAAGACTAATTGGTCTGTAGCTAGTTGGTGTTGTTCCATCTTTTCCAGGTTTAAGCAAAGGGACCATAATTGATTCTCTCCAGATTTGTGGTATTTTCCCAGTAGTCCAGCTAATATTTAGGATGTCCAATAGTTTCCTTCTGGCTGTTGTTCCTAGATTCTTTATCATTTCATTTGATATTTCATCAATTCCTGGGGACTTATTTAGCTTTAGTTTAGAGACTGCTAATTCCAATTCACTATATGTGAACAATGTATCCATAATTTCATCTGCGCTGTTTTCATCACTGATTCTAGTCTGAGCATGTTCCAATTTACTTTTTTGATTGCTCTGCACTGTATGCTGTTTCTCTGGACTAATTTCAATATTGCAGTCTTGAGCAAATATCCTAGCGAAATTATCTACTGCTTGCTTTCCTGTAATCATTTTGCCATTCTGTACGAGTGTTATGTTTGTGCTTCTTCCTGTTCCCTCATCATTTAGTTGTTTGACCAATTTCCAGAGTTTTCTTCCATCCTTTTCAAAATTTAAGGACTCTTTTTTCTCTTTCCAGCTCTTTCTTCTAGCTTCTAGTTTGGCTCTTTGGAATTTAGCTTTTGCGTGTTGATGTTTGTTGTGATGTTCCTGGCTTGGGTTATTTTCCACTTCCGTCCGTGCTTTTTCTAATTCCTCTTGCAGCAGTTCTAGTTTTTCACTCCAGTATGGCTTGTATTGTTTGCGTGCTCCTCTTGGTATTGCTTCCTTGGCAGCTTGATGAATACATTTATTGAACTCTTTGACTATGGCGTTTATGTCTTTTCCTTCCATATCTATTTGTCCAGCTAAAACACTACTGCGGTGTTTAAATAGTCCCCAATTTGCTTTTTTATAATTCCATCTTGGAAGGCTACATGCATTTCCTGTGAGTTCATTTTTAATACTAAGGAGGACTGGTCGATGGTCGCTACCTCCAAGTTGCTTTCCCACTGTTCTATTGATTTCCCAGTTTAGGTCTGCTGAGTACAATGCCAAGTCTGGCGTGGAAGTGGTTTGCCATGCTCTTGAGTAGTATGTTGGAGGATCTTTTGGCATATTAAGCAATAGAAGACATTTATCGTCTTGCCAGCTTTCAAGTTCTTCTCCTCTTTTATCCATGTGGTCATAACCCCAGCTTTGTGAGTGGGGTTACACAACTGAGAAGAACCTGTGCTTATGTCAAAATGGCTATGGACTTTCAAGAGCTACCTGCTCACAGATAACGGGATGCATCATCATCATGTGCCAAGAGCTACCTGCTCACAGATAACGGGATGCATCATCATCATGTGTCAAGAGCTACCTGTTCACTGCTAAAGGGATTATTTCATCATCATCAAGTGTCAAGAGCTACTTGCTCACGGCTAAAGGGATTATGTCATCATTATCATCCGTGAACAATATCAAACTGGATGTATAATAATTGATCGCAGAAGAATGCTCGAGATGCAAATAGCATGTCTATATCAACAATATTGCGACATAAAAATAAATGTACTGGGCCAAAATGCATACATATTGCAGCTTTTCTGTAAACTAGACAGCTAATGTAGTTATACTCAACTACATTACATCACAATAAGAAATATAAATGGTCAGCTGGAACAACAAGAGAAAAATCAACAATATTACAGAAAACATAAATCTATTTCAAATAGTTCATGATAAAAAAACACAGAAAATAAAACACACAAATAATACAGGATTCAGATAATAAACTCCATGCAGTGTAATCCCTCTATCCTTCAGCCTTCCTAATACCCCAACCCTTTAATACAGTTCTTCATGTTGTGGCAGTCCCAAAATTTAAAAATTATTTTTGTTGCTACTTCATATGTGTTTTCCGATGGTCTTAGACGTGCGATGAGAAAAGTAAAACTTCAACATTTAATAACAACTGGAAAGATCAAGGGGAGAAGAGACAGAGGAAGACAAAGAGATAAATTTCTGGATGGGTTGTCAGTGTGGTACAAAATGAAGTCATCAATTGAATTACTTAACAACACAAGAGGCAGAAAGTTGTGGAGAAGCATGATTACCTACACCAATTGGCATGGCACTTGATTGATTACTTGTAGGTAAGGAGATCTAACTGTCTTGCTACAAAACCCATATCTAATTTAGCGAGCTAAGTTCCAGCTTAGTAATAGAGTTCATCTATATGCCTATTCTCATAATTACACAGCGATTAATTAATTATTCCCATACTTGATTAAAACTCATCCTTGACAACTGGACCTTCCAGCTTTATAACACCATCAATCTGTGTTTCTGTCTCATCAGGTCTTGCTATGTTTGTGTCTAACATCAGTTCACTGTCTGCAGCACCTTTACGAGCATGACCCTTGTCAATGATGATTGAATCTTCAGTGTCGGATATGTAATATGGTTCTCCAGTGTAATGTGTTGGATATAGAAGGTAAGGCTCCGCTGATAGGCCAACTAGGTCCCATGGAGAAAAATGCTGTTTCCACTGTTCTCTAAACGATAATTTATAATTTAAAATAAAATTACAAGTAACAATTTACAATAAGTAACAACTTATAATACGCTAAATTTATAAGTAACAATTTATAATAAGTAACAATTTACAATAAGTAACAATTTATAAGCAAAAATGGAACAATACAGGATCAAGTGTCCATGTAGCATTTCCTGCTTACAATTTTTTTTTAAATGCGCTCCTGTCGTATTTTTTAGAACTTGGTAATGCCATTCACACTTCCGTTACGTCACTCTTCCACTACATATCTTTAGTAAAATGGCTGCCGTATGTATGTTGAATTTGCCTTTGACTGACAAAGACGCAGTACAATTGTTGCAGTCACGAAGAGTACTTACAAACGGGAAATGCGCACAGTGTCATACTATGACATTTAACTTCTATTGTGACGATTAAATTCATTATCCGACACAAAATAATACCCTGCATTCAAACCCAATCATGTTTCCACTCATACAGCCCTCCAATTAAATACTCCCCCATTTATTGTCTTGGCATATTTATATATGTAAAACCTGCCCAATAATTGTCGCTCAAATATTCGCATGGGAGGTAATACTTCTTCTTCAGCGTTCATTCTAAAACTCTCGTTGGATCTTCTTTGTAGCAGGACCATAGTCCTACTAGATTTCCAGTTCAGAGAATGGAAATGCATTGTGTCACCATTTTATTTGAGCCAATGGCCAGATACATCCATCTTCGGCGAGAGAGGTAATACATAAACAAAGAGTAAGCAGAAATCATTTGTCTCCCTTTCAATATAGTTACCCACTTGAATTGATTAAATCAGAAAGGGGGTTTGCGTTAGAATTAGTCCTAACACTGAGTCTAATCCTCCCCCCCCCCCCCCCCAACACAACATCTAAATTCTAACAGTACCTCATATCTTGAAAATACAAAAACCATTAAATCAAGTTTTAATCTCCGTGCGTAACTACTATTAGCTATTTTGAATTACAGTGACAAGATCTGTAAATGATGTAATTTCATTGAGCTCGCTAAATGTGTGTGAACCAAAGAACACAAATATTGATGGTATGAAATATTTGTAAGTTTGTTTAAAATCCCGCTAATTGATAGTATATACATGGACCCTTGATCCCGTATTGTTTTGCAAAAATTTATAAGTAACAATTCATAATAAGGAACAATTTATAATAAGTAAACTATTAAAAAGTATAAATCAATAATAAGCAAAAATTTATAAGCAAAAATGTATAATAAGCAATAATTACATAAACATGAAAATATAGAATAAGCACTGTTTGTGGGTCACTTTAACCTATGAGTTGACACAGTCAATTCCATCTTAACTGCCTCTTACATCATGCATGTTGGGTCACATTGTTTCTATTTTTTGCTTGACTTTTGAATTCAACACAGGGTAGACACCTTGCCTCCTCTCTTTAGTTGCCTCTTACACCATGCATGTCAGGCTATATTATTTCTCTTTTCTTTACGCTCGTTGCCATACTCCCATAAGATCTTTCCTGTAGCAGGATGTTCGTACTAGATTTCCAGCAGGACATACACCAGAGAACGTAAATGTTTTGTCACAGTTTTATTTGCCTCAATGGCCCAACACATATGACTTTGGCATTGTAAAGGACTGAACAGGATGTAATCCGGATAAGATAATATGTTCTATCATAGTTTACCATTTGGCTTTGATATCTACAACATTTGGTCAAACACATACAACATTTGGTCAAATATACAAAATTTGGTCAAACATATACAACATTTGGTAAAACACATAGAAAATTTGGTCAAACATACACAATTTGGTCAAACACATGCAACATTTGGTCAAACATACAAAATTTGGTCAAACACATACATTTGGTCAAACACATACAACATTTGGTCAAATACATACAACATTTGGTCAAACACATACAACATTTGGTCAAACACATACAACATTTCGTCAAACATATACAACATTTGGTCAAACACATACAACATTTGGTCAAACACATACAAAATTTAGTCACACTGTCAGTGACATATTCTCTCCAGAACGTTGTCTTTCTAATGAACTCCCTGAACCATTCTATGTCGTGGGCGATGTGGCTTGCATTCTCCAATGACATATTCATGTTATATTTAATGTTGTCAGTTCATCATCTTCTTGCTCTGCCTTTCCTCCTCTGCCCTCCATTATTATTTAACCAAACAACATTTAGCCAAACTCATGCAACATTTGGCAAACTATGTCCTGCTACAAGAGAGATCTGACGGATGTTTGAGAATGAACGCTGAAGAAGAAGAGTTCCTATACCATGTTCAGTTGTAGGATGTTAAGCGAAGACTTTGTTTTATGACGATCTTGTATCTGCTCGTCTGTAAATAATATTTGTTGTGCTAGCATTATATTGATGGGAGGTCTGTGGATTTTTGGTCCAACCCCGGTTAGAGCCAGAGGATACCTGATGATGTTCCTCCTTCGCAAGCGAAGATGCACATGGCATGAAAAACAATAAATGCGATGAAAAAAACAATATAATTATAATAAATTGGTAATTGTCTAATTTGGTTTGTGAGTTTTCTACCTAAGTAATGCTCAAATCACTGGAGCTAAGGTAGGGTTCACTATGTTCATTCCCCGCCACCAATTGACTACTGGTTATGTCAGACTTCTCTATTGCTTCAGGCATGCAACCAAATGGTCAAGTCAAAATGATTGTCACTTCCTAAGTCATTGCGCCTCTATGATGGGCCTCAGCATAGGAAACATAAAGTGCTGTCAGCTTCCTCCTCCCCTCCCCAGTGCTGCACAGTACATCTCTGGCTTTATCCCAACCACAGAAGGTGCATACATATATACAAATAAAGCATAAAATACATTGCAACAATAAAATAAAAACATAATTGTATATATGATGTGCCATGAAGCTTCTATAAGAGAACCTCAATATAACGGCATGTCATCTACTAAGACTTTCTTTTGCATTAATGGTTTGTTGAAAAGTTTGAAAAAGAAAATGAAAAGATATATTTCTAGTGATAATCTACCGGTAGATACATTTATGAGATGTGTTGAAAAGATTGAAAAAGAAAATTAAAAAATATATTTCTAATGATAAACTACCGGTACATACATTTATGAGATATGTTGAAAAGTTTGAAAATCAAAAAAATATATTTCTAATGATAAAAACTAGATACATTTATGAAATGTGTTGAAAAATTTCAAATAGAAAATCAAAGAATTAATTTCTATTGATAAACTATATACACTTATGAAATGTGTTGAAAAGTTTGAAAAAGAAAATGAAAAGATATATTTCTAGTGATAATCTACCGGTAGATACATTTATGAGATATGTTGAAAAGTTTGAAAATCAAAAATATATATTTCTAATGATAAAAACTAGATAAATTTATGAAATGTGTTGAAAAGTTTGAAAAAGAAAATGAAAAGATATATTTCTAGTGATAATCTACCGGTAGAAACATTTATGAGATGTGTTGAAAAGATTGAAAAAGAAAATTAAAAAATATATTTCTAATGATAAACTACCGGTACATACATTTATGAGATATGTTGAAAAGTTTGAAAATCAAAAATATATATTTCTAATGATAAAAACTAGATACATTTATGAAATGTGTTGAAAAATTTCAAATAGAAAATCAAAGAATTAATTTCTATTGATAAACTATATACACTTATGAAATGTGTTGAAAAGTTTGAAAAAGAAAATGAAAAGATATATTTCTAGTGATAATCTACCGGTAGATACATTTATGAGATATGTTGAAAAGTTTGAAAATCAAAAATATATATTTCTAATGATAAAAACTAGATACATTTATGAAATGTGTTGAAAAGTTTGAAAAAGAAAATGAAAAGATATATTTCTAGTGATAATCTACCGGTAGATACATTTATGCGATGTGTTGAAAAGATTGAAAAAGAAAATAAAAAAATATATTTCTAATGATAAACTACCGGTACATACATTTATGAGATATGTTGAAAAGTTTGAAAATCAAAAATATATATTTCTAATGATAAAAACTAGATACATTTATGAAATGTGTTGAAAAATTTCAAATAGAAAATCAAAAAAATATATTTCTAATGATAAACTATATACATTTATGAAATGTGTTGAAAAGTTTGAAAAAGAAAATGAAAAGATATATTTCTAGTGATAATCTACCGGTAGTTAATTTATGAGATGTGTTGAAAAGATTGAAAAAGAAAATAAAAAAATATATTTCTAATGATAAACTACCGGTAGATACATTTATGAGATGTGTTGAAAAGTTTGAAAAAGAAAAACAAAAAATATATTTCTAGTGATAAACTATATACATTTATGAAATATGTTGAAAAGTTTGAAAAAGAAAATCAAAAAAATATATTTCTAATGATAAAAACTAGATACATTTATAAAATGTGTTGAAAAATTTCAAATAGAAAATGAAAAGATATATTTCTAGTGATAATCTACCGGTAGATACATTTATGAGATGTGTTGAAAAGATTGAAAAAGAAAATAAAAAAAAATATTTCTAATGATAAACTACCGGTAGATACATTTATGAGATGTGTTGAAAAGTTTGAAAAAGAAAATCAAAAAATATATTTCTAGTGATAAACTATATACATTTATGAAATGTGTTGAAAAGTATGGAAAAGAAAATCGAAAAATATACCGGGGTACTTCTAGTGATAAACTAGATACATTTATGAAATGTGTTTAAAATTTTGAAATTTAAAAAAAATATATTTCTAATGATAAACTGATACATTTATGAAATGTGTTGAAAAGTTAGAACAAGAAAATAAAAAATATATATTTCTAATGATAAACTATATACATTTATGAAATGTGTTGAAAAGTTTGAAAAAGAAAATGAAAAAATATATTTCTAGTGATACATACACTATATACATTTATGAAATGTGTTGAAAAGTTTGAAAAAGAAAATGAAAAGATATATTTCTAGTGATAATCTACCAGTAGATACATTTATGAGATGTGTTGAAAAGATTGAAAAAGAAAATAAAAAAATATATTTCTAATGATAAACTACCGGTAGATACATTTATGAGATATGTTGAAAAGTTTGAAAATCAAAAATATATATTTCTAATGATAAAAACTAGATACATTTATGAAATGTGTTGAAAAATTTCAAATAGAAAATCAAAAAATTAATTTCTATTGATAAACTATATACACTTATGAAATGTGTTGAAAAGTTTGAAAAAGAAAAGATATATTTCTAGTGATAATCTACCAGTAGATACATTTATGAGATGTGTTGAAAAGATTGAAAAAGAAAATAAAAAAATATATTTCTAATGATAAACTACCGGTAGATACATTTATGAGATGTGTTGAAAAGTTTGAAAAAGAAAAACAAAAAATATATTTCTAGTGATAAACTATATACATTTATGAAATATGTTGAAAAGTTTGAAAAAGAAAATCAAAAAAATATATTTCTAATGATAAACTATATACATTTATGAAATGTGTTGAAAAGTTTGAAAAAGAAAATGAAAAGATATATTTCTAGTGATAATCTACCGGTAGATAAATTTATGAGATGTGTTGAAAATATTGAAAAGGAAAAAATAAAAATATATTTCTAATGATAAACTACCGGTAGATACATTTATGAGATGTGTTGAAAAGTTTGAAAAAGAAAATCAAAAAATATATTTCTAGTGATAAACTATATACATTTATGAAATATGTTGAAAAGTTTGAACGAGAAAATAAAAAAAAAATATTTCTAATGATAAACTATATACACTTATGAAATGTGTTGAAAAGTTTGAAAAAGAAAATAAATAAAAAATATTTCTAATGATAAACTATATACATTTATGAAATGTGTTGAAAAGTTTGAAAAAGAAAATGAAAAGATATATTTCTAGTGATAATCTACCGGTAGATACATTTATGAGATGTGTTGAAAAGATTGCAAAAGAAAATAAAAAAATATATTTCTAATGATAAACTACCGGTAGATACATTTATGAGATATGTTGAAAAGTTTGAAAATCAAAAAAATATATTTCTAATGATAAAAACTAGATACATTTATGAAATGTGTTGAAAAATTTCAAATAGAAAATGAAAAGATATATTTCTAGTGATAATCTACCGGTAGATACATTTATGAGATGTGTTGAAAAGATTGAAAAAGAAAATCAAAAAATATATTTCTAGTGATAAACTATATACATTTATGAAATGTGTTGAAAAGTATGGAAAAGAAAATCGAAAAATATATTTCTAGTGATAAACTAGATACATTTATGAAATGTGTTTAAAATTTTGAAATTTAAAAAAAATATATTTCTAATGATAAACTGATACATTTATGAAATGTGTTGAAAAGTTAGAACAAGAAAATAAAAAATATATATTTCTAATGATAAACTATATACATTTATGAAAAGTTTGAAAAAGAAAATGAAAAAATATATTTCTAGTGATACATACACTAGATATATTTATGAAATGTGTTGAAAAGTTTGGAAAATAAAATAAAAAAATATATTTCTAGTGATAAACTACCGGTACATACATTTATGAGATGTGTTGAAAAACACATTTCATAAATGAATATAGTTTATCATTAGAAATGTAAATTTTTTATTTTCTTGTTCAAACTTTTCAACATATTTCATAAATGTATCTAGTTTATCACTTGAAATATATTTTTTGATTTTCTTTTACAAACTATTCAACACATTTCATAAATGTATCTAGTTTATCATTAGAAATATATTTTTTTTTAATTTTAAACTTTTCAACACATTTCATTTATATATCTAGTTTATCATTAGAAATATATTTTTTTCGATCTGAGTCTTTCGATCTGAGTTTGGCTAAGAGTCAGAATTGCCAGTGCATATTCCACCACAGCCACTACCAAACCCTGGTACAAAAGAAATAACAATCTTTGCTCACATTGCGAGCAGCCATAACCTTCATTGCTGCTAAGCCTTTGCCTGCCCTTATGATAATGTGGTCAACATGTTCCCTGAAACTCAGGCTTCTGTCAAAAAACACACCCAGATATCTCATTGTGCTAGTTCTTTCTAAACTTTTCCCGGACAACGAAACTTGTGGCATGGGTGTCTTTACCATGTGATTGTTCAAGGAAAACCACGTCACGAAAGCCTTAGACGGATTAACCACTGCTCCCGTATCTCGACACCAATTTGTCAGTCTGTCCAGCTCCTTCTGTAGTTCCACGACGCACTCTTCTCGATTTCTGCCCTTTCTATACACCAGGATATCATCGGCATATGACATCGTTCTGCCAACACCTGTGATTTGATTGAAAGACTGGATAGAGTCCAGAATGCAGCAATGCGTATCATTCTGGGATGCACAAGAGACACATCGACAAGAGCTATGCGATACCTACTTGACTGCCCAACAGCTGAGCATAGATTACAGTATTGCCGTGCACGGGCGTACCTTCAAATACATGCAGATAAGGAACACCCGTTGCATTCCGAAATACAGAAAGTTAAAGGCAGCAGACTCAAGAGAGGAAGGTCGTGGATGGGACGTGCTGAAGATGTAATACAAAGCGTGTGCCGATTACAGGATGTGGCAGTTGGTGCGGAATGGATAGGTCTACCCACAGATTTCGAAACTTGTTTGAGAGTAGTAATATAACTTAGCAGGGAATGCAGAGAATGGTGTCCCACAGCTGTGGAGAAAGAAGTGCAGGCTTTAATCAGTGAGAATACCAAAGAGGGGGATGTGATTATATACACTGATGGATCTGTAATTAGGCATGTTCGCAGTGCTTGGGCCTTTACAGCTCAGTGCGCAGGTAAAACGATCAAGGAGGAAAGTGGTGCCTTTGCGGTCACTACGAGTAGTATGACCATGGAGACTATGGCGGTGACCAAGGCATTTGAGTGGCTACGCACACAGAAAGTAACGCAGGTCTGCATCTTGAGTGACTCTATGAGTATGATTAAAAAGGTACAAGTGGGTCTCGTTCGCGAACAGTGGATTGAGGCCTTGAGAAATGCGAGCTTGAAGGCGGTTACATTTATTTTCGTGCCGGGACATGTGGGCGTTCGAGGCAATGAAAGAGCGGATCAACTGGCATCGTGTGCGATTGTGGCAAAGGGCGATGGGGCAATGGATCGCGCTGACGTTTTGAACTCCTTAAGAGATATAACACGCGAGAGTGAGACGAATGTGGATGATGATTCCTTTTCAATGGCTAGGATTAAAGATCAGGGATTGAGATGCGGTGTTGCTAGAGATGAACATTTTGGAGGGCGCAGAAGAATGATGGTCAACCAGCATAGGACCGGTACTGTCAGCAGAAGTGTGATGGCAGATACACTCAAGGAGAGATCGGAGCAACTATGGATGTGTCCAGTTTGCAGTGATGATGATCCGACGACTAACTAACTAACTAACTATATTTTTTTGATTTTCAAACTTTTCAACACATTTCATAAATGTATCTATTTTATCACTAGAAATATATTTGTTGATTTTGAATATTTTCAACACATCTCATAAATGTATCTTCTGGTAGTTTATCACTAGAAATATATTTTTTGTATTTCTCTTTCAAACTTTTCAACACATCTCATAAATGTATCTACCGGTAGTTTATCACTAGAAATATAATTTTGATTTTGAAACTTTTCAACTCATTCTATAAATGTATCTACCGGTAGGTTTCCACTAGAAGTATATTTTTTTATTTTCTTTTTCAAACTTTTCAACAAATTTCATAAACGTAACTAGTTTATCATCAGAAATATATTTTTGATTTTCAAACTTTTAACACATTTCATAAGTGTATATAGTTTATCACTAGAAATATATATTTTTTGATTTTCTTTTTCAAACTTTTCAACACATTTCATAAATGTATCTAATTTATCATTAGAAAAATATTTCTTTGATTTTGGAACTTTTCAACAAATCTCATAAATGTATCTAGTTTATCATTAGAAATATATTTTTTTGAATTTAAAACTTTTCAGCACATCTCATAAATGTATCTACCAGTAGTTTATCACTAGAAATATATTTTTTAATTTTTTAAAAAAATTTTCAAAACATCTCATAAATGTATCAATGTTATCATTAGAAATATATTTTTTTATTTTGAATATTTTCAACACATCTCATAAATGTATGTACCGGTAGTATATCACTAGAAATATATTTTTTGATTTTCTTTTCCAAACTTTTCAACAAATTTCATAAATGTATCTAGTTTATCACTAGAAATATATTTTTTGATTTTCTTTTTCAAACTTTTCAACACATTTCATAAATGTATATAGTTTATCATTAGAAATATATATTTTTTATTTTCTTGTTCAAACGTTTCAACATATTTCATAAATGTATCTAGTTTATCACTAGAAATTTATTATATGATTTTGTTTTTCAAACTGTTCAACACATTTCATAAATGTATCTAATGTATCATTAGAAAAATATTTCTTTGATTTTGGAACTTTTCAACACATCTCATAAATGTATCTAGTTTATCACTTGAAATATATTTTTTGATTTTCTCTTTAAACTTTTCAACACATTTCATAAATGTACCTATTTTATCATTAGAAATATATTTTTTTAAATTTCAAACTTTTATCACATTTCATAAATGTATCTAGTTTATCACTAGAAATATATTTTTTGATTTTCTTTTTCAAACTTTTCAACACATTTCATAAATGTATATAGTTTATCATTGGAAATATATTATTTTTATTTTCTTGTTCAAACTTTTTAACACATTTAATAAATGTATCTAGTTTAACACTAGAAATATATATTTTCTTTTTTCAAACTTTTTAACACATTCCATAAATGTACCGGGTATCTAATTTATCATTAGAAAAATATTCCTTTGATTTTGAAACTTTTCAACACATCTCATAAATGTATCTAGTTTATCATTAAAAATATATTTTTTTGATTTTCAAACTTTTCAACACATCTCATAAATGTATCTACCGGTAGTTTATCATTAGAAATCTATTTTTTTATTTTCTTTTTCAATCTTTTCAACACATTTCATAAATGTATCTACCGGTAGATTATCACTAGAAATATATCTTTTCATTTTCTTTTTCAAACTTTTCAACACATTTCATAAATGTATATAGTTTTTATCATTAGAAATATATTTTTTTGATTTTCAAACTTTTCAACATATCTCATAAATGAATATAGTTTATCATTAGAAATATATTTTTTTTATTTTCTTGTTCAAACTTTTCAACATATTTCATAAATGTATATAGTTTTCACTGGAAATATATTTTTTGATTTTGGAACTTTTCAACACATCTCATAAATGTATATAGTTTATCATTAGAAATATATATTTTTTATTTTCTTGTTCAAACGTTTCAACATATTTCATAAATGTATCTAGTTTATCACTAGAAATTTATTATATGATTTTGTTTTTCAAACTGTTCAACACATTTCATAAATGTATCTAATGTATCATTAGAAAAATATTTCTTTGATTTTGGAACTTTTCAACACATCTCATAAATGTATCTAGTTTATCACTTGAAATATATTTTTTGATTTTCTCTTTAAACTTTTCAACACATTTCATAAATGTACCTATTTTATCATTAGAAATATATTTTTTTAAATTTCAAACTTTTATCACATTTCATAAATGTATCTAGTTTATCACTAGAAATATATTTTTTGATTTTCTTTTTCAAACTTTTCAACACATTTCATAAATGTATATAGTTTATCATTGGAAATATATTATTTTTATTTTCTTGTTCAAACTTTTTAACACATTTAATAAATGTATCTAGTTTAACACTAGAAATATATATTTTCTTTTTTCAAACTTTTTAACACATTCCATAAATGTACCGGGTATCTAATTTATCATTAGAAAAATATTCCTTTGATTTTGAAACTTTTCAACACATCTCATAAATGTATCTAGTTTATCATTAAAAATATATTTTTTTGATTTTCAAACTTTTCAACACATCTCATAAATGTATCTACCGGTAGTTTATCATTAGAAATCTATTTTTTTATTTTCTTTTTCAATCTTTTCAACACATTTCATAAATGTATCTACCGGTAGATTATCACTAGAAATATATCTTTTCATTTTCTTTTTCAAACTTTTCAACACATTTCATAAATGTATATAGTTTTTATCATTAGAAATATATTTTTTTGATTTTCAAACTTTTCAACATATCTCATAAATGAATATAGTTTATCATTAGAAATATATTTTTTTTATTTTCTTGTTCAAACTTTTCAACATATTTCATAAATGTATATAGTTTTCACTGGAAATATATTTTTTGATTTTGGAACTTTTCAACACATCTCATAAATGTATCTAGTTTATCATTAGAAATATATTTTTTTTAATTTCAAACTTTTCAACACATTTCATAAATGTATCTAGTTTATCACTAGAAATATATTTTTTGATTTTCTTTTTCAAACTTTTCAACACATTTCATAAATGTATATAGTTTATCATTAGAAATATATATTTTTTATTTTCTTGTTCAAATGTTTCAACATATTTCATAAATGTATCTAGTTTATCACTAGAAATATATTTTTTGATTTTCTTTTCCAAACTATTCAACACATTTCATAAATGTATCTAGTTTATCATTAGAAATATATTTTTTGGATTTTGAAACTTTTCAACACATTTCATAAGTGTATATAGTTTATGAATAGAAATTTATTATTTGATTTTCTTTTCAAACTGTTCAAAACATTTCATAAATGTATCTAATGTATCATTAGAAAAATATTTCTTTGATTTTGGAACTTTTCAACACATCTCATAAATGTATCTAGTTTATCACTTGAAATATATTTTTTGATTTTCTTTTTAAACTTTTCAACACATTCATAAATGTATCTATTTTATAATGTTTTTGGTTTTGATTTTGAAACTTTTCAGGACATCTCATATATGTATCTACCGGTAGTTTTCCACTAAAAGTATATTTTTAAATTTTCTTTTTGAAATTTTTCAACACATTTCATAAATGTATCTAGTTTATCACAAGAAATATATTTTTTGATTTTCTTTTCCAAACTTTTCAACACATTTTATAAATGTATCTATTTTATCATTAGAAATATATTTTTTTAAATTTCAAACTTTTCAACACATTTCATAAATGTATCTAGTTTATCACTAGAAATATATTTTTTGATTTTCTTTTTCAAACTTTTCAACACATTTCATAAATGTATATAGTTTATCATTAGAAATATATATTTTTTATTTTCTTGTTCAAACGTTTCAACATATTTCATAAATGTATCTAGTTTATCACTAGAAATATAATTTTGATTTTGAAACTTTTCAACTCATTCTATAAATGTATCTACCGGTAGGTTTCCACTAGAAGTATATTTTTTTATTTTCTTTTTCAAACTTTTCAACAAATTTCATAAACGTAACTAGTTTATCATCAGAAATATATTTTTGATTTTCAAACTTTTAACACATTTCATAAGTGTATATAGTTTATCACTAGAAATATATATTTTTTGATTTTCTTTTTCAAACTTTTCAACACATTTCATAAATGTATCTAATTTATCATTAGAAAAATATTTCTTTGATTTTGGAACTTTTCAACAAATCTCATAAATGTATCTAGTTTATCATTAGAAATATATTTTTTTGAATTTAAAACTTTTCAGCACATCTCATAAATGTATCTACCAGTAGTTTATCACTAGAAATATATTTTTTAATTTTTTAAAAAAATTTTCAAAACATCTCATAAATGTATCAATGTTATCATTAGAAATATATTTTTTTATTTTGAATATTTTCAACACATCTCATAAATGTATGTACCGGTAGTATATCACTAGAAATATATTTTTTGATTTTCTTTTCCAAACTTTTCAACAAATTTCATAAATGTATCTAGTTTATCACTAGAAATATATTTTTTGATTTTCTTTTTCAAACTTTTCAACACATTTCATAAATGTATATAGTTTATCATTAGAAATATATATTTTTTATTTTCTTGTTCAAACGTTTCAACATATTTCATAAATGTATCTAGTTTATCACTAGAAATTTATTATATGATTTTGTTTTTCAAACTGTTCAACACATTTCATAAATGTATCTAATGTATCATTAGAAAAATATTTCTTTGATTTTGGAACTTTTCAACACATCTCATAAATGTATCTAGTTTATCACTTGAAATATATTTTTTGATTTTCTCTTTAAACTTTTCAACACATTTCATAAATGTACCTATTTTATCATTAGAAATATATTTTTTTAAATTTCAAACTTTTATCACATTTCATAAATGTATCTAGTTTATCACTAGAAATATATTTTTTGATTTTCTTTTTCAAACTTTTCAACACATTTCATAAATGTATATAGTTTATCATTGGAAATATATTATTTTTATTTTCTTGTTCAAACTTTTTAACACATTTAATAAATGTATCTAGTTTAACACTAGAAATATATATTTTCTTTTTTCAAACTTTTTAACACATTCCATAAATGTACCGGGTATCTAATTTATCATTAGAAAAATATTCCTTTGATTTTGAAACTTTTCAACACATCTCATAAATGTATCTAGTTTATCATTAAAAATATATTTTTTTGATTTTCAAACTTTTCAACACATCTCATAAATGTATCTACCGGTAGTTTATCATTAGAAATCTATTTTTTTATTTTCTTTTTCAATCTTTTCAACACATTTCATAAATGTATCTACCGGTAGATTATCACTAGAAATATATCTTTTCATTTTCTTTTTCAAACTTTTCAACACATTTCATAAATGTATATAGTTTTTATCATTAGAAATATATTTTTTTGATTTTCAAACTTTTCAACATATCTCATAAATGAATATAGTTTATCATTAGAAATATATTTTTTTTATTTTCTTGTTCAAACTTTTCAACATATTTCATAAATGTATATAGTTTTCACTGGAAATATATTTTTTGATTTTGGAACTTTTCAACACATCTCATAAATGTATCTAGTTTATCATTAGAAATATATTTTTTTTAATTTCAAACTTTTCAACACATTTCATAAATGTATCTAGTTTATCACTAGAAATATATTTTTTGATTTTCTTTTTCAAACTTTTCAACACATTTCATAAATGTATATAGTTTATCATTAGAAATATATATTTTTTATTTTCTTGTTCAAATGTTTCAACATATTTCATAAATGTATCTAGTTTATCACTAGAAATATATTTTTTGATTTTCTTTTCCAAACTATTCAACACATTTCATAAATGTATCTAGTTTATCATTAGAAATATATTTTTTGGATTTTGAAACTTTTCAACACATTTCATAAGTGTATATAGTTTATGAATAGAAATTTATTATTTGATTTTCTTTTCAAACTGTTCAAAACATTTCATAAATGTATCTAATGTATCATTAGAAAAATATTTCTTTGATTTTGGAACTTTTCAACACATCTCATAAATGTATCTAGTTTATCACTTGAAATATATTTTTTGATTTTCTTTTTAAACTTTTCAACACATTCATAAATGTATCTATTTTATAATGTTTTTGGTTTTGATTTTGAAACTTTTCAGGACATCTCATATATGTATCTACCGGTAGTTTTCCACTAAAAGTATATTTTTAAATTTTCTTTTTGAAATTTTTCAACACATTTCATAAATGTATCTAGTTTATCACAAGAAATATATTTTTTGATTTTCTTTTCCAAACTTTTCAACACATTTTATAAATGTATCTATTTTATCATTAGAAATATATTTTTTTAAATTTCAAACTTTTCAACACATTTCATAAATGTATCTAGTTTATCACTAGAAATATATTTTTTTGATTTTCTTTTTCAAACTTTTCAACACATTTCATAAATATATATAGTTTATCATTAGAAATATATTATTTTTATTTTCTTGTTCAAACTTTTTAACACATTTATTAAATGTATCTAGTTTATCACTAGAAATATATCTTTTGATTTTCTTTTTCAAACTTTTCAACACATTTCATAAATGAATCTAGTTTAAAATTAGAAATATATATTTTCTTTTTTCAAACTTTTTAACACATTCCATAAATGTATCTAATTTATCATTAGAAAAATATTCCTTTGATTTTGAAACTTTTCAACACATCTCATAAATGTATCTAGTTTCTCATTAAAAATATATTTTTTTGATTTTCAAACTTTTCAACACATCTCATAAATGTATCTACCGGTAGTTTATCATTAGAAATATATTTTTTTATTTTCTTTTTCAATCTTTTCAACACATTTCATAAATGTATCTACCGGTAGATTATCACTAGAAATATATCTTTTCATTTTCTTTTTCAAACTTTTCAACACATTTCATAAATGTATATAGTTTATCACTAGAAATATATTTTTTTTTATTTTCTTGTTCAAACTTTTCAACACATCTCATAAATGAATATAGTTTATCATTAGAAATATATTTTTTTTATTTTCTTGTTCAAACTTTTCAACATATTTCATAAATGTATATAGTTTTCACTAGAAATATATTTTTTGATTTTCAAACTTTTCAACACATTTCATAAATGTATCTAGTTGATCATTAGAAATATATTTTTTTTAAATTTCAAACTTTTCAACACATTTCATAAATGTATCTAGTTTATCATTAGAAATATATTTTTTGATTTTCTTTTTCAAACTTTTCAACACATCTCATAGATGTATCTACTGGTAGAGTATCACTAGACATATATTTTTGATTTTTTTCCCAAATTTTCAACACATTTCATAAATGTATCTACCGGTAGATTATCACTAGAAATATATCTTTTCATTTTCTTTTTCAAACTTTTCAACACATTTCATAAATGTATATAGTTTATCATTAGAAATATTTTTTTTTTATTTTCTTGTTCAAACTTTTCAATATATTTCATAAATGAATATAGTTTATCATTAGAAATACATTTTTTTTATTCTCTTGTTCAAACTTTTCAACATATTTCAAAAATGTATATAGTTTATCACTAGAAATATATTTTTTTGATTTTCTTTTTCAAACTTTTCAACACATCTAATAAATGTATCTAACGGTAGTTTATCATTAGAAATATATTTTTGATTTTCTTTTTCAAACTTTTCAACACATCTCATAAATGTATCTACTGGTAGAGTATCACTAGACATATATTTTTGATTTTTTTTTCAAACTTTTCAACACATTCCATAAATGTATCTAATTTATCATTAGAAAAATATTCCTTTGATTTTGAAACTTTTCAACACATCTCATAAATGTATCTAGTTTATCATTAAAAATATTTTTTTTTGATTTTCAAAATTTTCAACACATCCCATAAATGTATCTACCGGTAGTTTATCATTTGAAATATATTTTTTTATTTTCTTTTTCAATCTTTTCAACACATTTCATAAATGTATCTACCGGTAGATTATCACTAGAAATATATCTTTTCATTTTCTTTTTCAAACTTTTCAACACATTTCATAAATGTATAAAGTTTATCATTAGAAATATTTTTTTTTATTTACTTGTTCAAACTTTTCAATATATTTCATAAATGAATATAGTTTATCATTAGAAATAAAATTTTTTTATTCTCTTGTTCAAACTTTTCAACATATTTCATAAATGTATCTAGTTTATCAATAGAAATATATTTTTTGATTTTCTTTTTCAAACTTTTCAACACATTTCATAAATGCATCTAGTTTATCATTAGAAATATATTTTTTGGATTTTCAAACTGTTCAAAACATTTCATAAATGTATCTAATTTATCATTAGAAAAATATTTCTTTGATTTTGGAACTTTTCAACACATTTCATAAATGTATCTAGTTTATCATTAGAAATATATTTTTTTTAAATTTCAAACTTTTCAACACATTTCTTAAATGTATCTAGTTTATCACTAGAAACATATTTTTTGATTTTCTTTTTCAAACTTTTCAACACATCTCATAAATGTATCTACTGGTAGAGTATCACTAGAAATATATCTTTTCATTTTCTTTTCAAACTTTTCAACACATTTCATAAATGTATATAGTTCATCATTAGAAATTTTTTTTTTCATTTTCTTGTTCAAACTTTTCAATATATTTCATAAATGAATATAGTTTATCATTAGAAATACATTTTTTTTATTTTCTTGTTCAAAATTTTCAACATATTTCATAAATGTATATAGTTTATCATTAAAAATATGTATTTTTTATTTTCGTGTTCAAACTTTTCAACACATTTCATAAATGCATCTAGTTTATCATTAGAAATATATTTTTTCATTTTCTTTTTCAAACTTTTCAACACATTTCATAAATGTATATAGTTTATCATTAGAAATATATTTTTTTTATTTTCTTTTTCAAACTTTTCAACATATTTCATAAATGTATATAGTTTATCACTAGAAACATATTTTTTGTTTTTGTTTTTCAAACTTTTCAACACATCTCATAAATGTATCTACCGGTAGTTTATCATTAGAAATATATTTTTTTATTTTCTTTTTCAATCTTTTCAACACATCTCATAGATGTATCTACTGGTAGAGTATCACTAGATATATATTTTTGATTTTTTTCTCCAAATTTTCAACACATTTCATAAATGTATCTACCGGTAGATTATCACTAGAAATATATCTTTTCATTTTCTTTTTCAAACTTTTCAACACATTTCATAAATGTATATAGTTTATCATTAGAAATATTTTTTGTTTATTTTCTTGTTCAAACTTTTCAATATATTTCATAAATGAATATAGTTTATCATTAGAAATACATTTTTTTTATTCTCTTGTTGAAACTTTTCAACATATTTCATAAATGTATATAGTTTATCACTAGAAATATATTTTTTGATTTTCTTTTTCAAACTTTTCAACACATCTAATAAATGTATCTAACGGTAGTTTATCATTAGAAATATATTTTTGATTTTCTTTTTCAAACTTTTCAACACATCTCATAAATGTATCTACTGGTAGAGTATCACTAGACATATATTTTTGATTTTTTTTTCAAACTTTTCAACACATTCCATAAATGTATCTAATTTATCATTAGAAAAATATTCCTTTGATTTTGAAACTTTTCAACACATCTCATAAATGTATCTAGTTTATCATTAAAAATATTTTTTTTTGATTTTCAAACTTTTCAACACATCTCATAAATGTATCTACCGGTAGTTTATCATTTGAAATATATTTTTTTATTTTCTTTTTCAATCTTTTCAACACATTTTATAAATGTATCTACCGGTAGATTTTCACTAGAAATATATCTTTTCATTTTCTTTTTCAAACTTTTCAACACATTTCATAAATGTATAAAGTTTATCATTAGAAATATTTTTTTTTATTTACTTGTTCAAACTTTTCAATATATTTCATAAATGAATATAGTTTATCATTAGAAATAAAAATTTTTTATTCTCTTGTTCAAACTTTTCAACATATTTCATAAATGTATCTAGTTTATCAATAGAAATATATTTTTTGATTTTCTTTTTCAAACTTTTCAACACATTTCATAAATGCATCTAGTTTATCATTAGAAATATATTTTTTGGATTTTCAAACTGTTCAAAACATTTCATAAATGTATCTAATTTATCATTAGAAAAATATTTCTTTGATTTTGGAACTTTTCAACACATCTCATAAATGTATCTAGTTTATCACTTGAAATATATTTTTTGATTTTCTTTTTAAACTTTTCAACACATTCATAAATGTATCTATTTTATAATTTTTTTTGGTTTTGATTTTGAAACTTTTCAGGCCATCTCATATATATGTATCTACCGGTAGTTTTCCACTAAAAGTATATTTTTAAATTTTCTTTTTGAAATTTTTCAACACATTTCATAAATGTATATAGTTTATCATTAGAAATATATTTTTTTGAATTTTCTTGTTCAAACTTTTCAACACATCTCATAAATGAATATAGTTTATCATTAGAAATATATTTTTTTTATTTTCTTGTTCAAACTTTTCAACATATTTCATAAATGTATATAGTTTTCACTAGAAATATATTTTTTGATTTTCAAACTTTTCAACACATTTCATAAATGTATCTAGTTTATCATTAGAAATATATTTTTTTTTAATTTCAAACTTTTCAACACATTTCTTAAATGTATCTAGTTTATCACTAGAAACATATTTTTTGATTTTCTTTTTCAAACTTTTCAACACATCTCATAAATGTATCTACTGGTAGAGTATCACTAGAAATATATCTTTTCATTTTCTTTTTCAAACTTTTCAACACATTTCATAAATGTATATAGTTCATCATTAGAAATTTTTTTTTTCATTTTCTTGTTCAAACTTTTCAATATATTTCATAAATGAATATAGTTTATCATTAGAAATACATTTTTTTTATTTTCTTGTTCAAACTTTTCAACATATTTCATAAATGTATATAGTTTATCATTAAAAATATGTATTTTTTATTTTCTTGTTCAAACTTTTCAACACATTTCATAAATGCATCTAGTTTATCATTAGAAATATATTTTTTCATTTTCTTTTTCAAACTTTTCAACACATTTCATAAATGTATATAGTTTATCATTAGAAATATATTTTTTTTATTTTCTTTTTCAAACTTTTCAACATATTTCATAAATGTATATAGTTTATCACTAGAAATATATTTTTTGTTTTTGTTTTTCAAACTTTTCAACACATCTCATAAATGTATCTACCGGTAGTTTATCATTAGAAATATATTTTTTTATTTTCTTTTTCAATCTTTTCAACACATCTCATAGATGTATCTACTGGTAGAGTATCACTAGATATATATTTTTGATTTTTTTCTCCAAATTTTCAACACATTTCATAAATGTATCTACCGGTAGATTATCACTAGAAATATATCTTTTCATTTTCTTTTTCAAACTTTTCAACACATTTCATAAATGTATATAGTTTATCATTAGAAATATTTTTTGTTTATTTTCTTGTTCAAACTTTTCAATATATTTCATAAATGAATATAGTTTATCATTAGAAATACATTTTTTTTATTCTCTTGTTGAAACTTTTCAACATATTTCATAAATGTATATAGTTTATCACTAGAAATATATTTTTTGATTTTCTTTTTCAAACTTTTCAACACATCTAATAAATGTATCTAACGGTAGTTTATCATTAGAAATATATTTTTGATTTTCTTTTTCAAACTTTTCAACACATCTCATAAATGTATCTACTGGTAGAGTATCACTAGACATATATTTTTGACTTTTTTTTCAAACTTTTCAACACATTCCATAAATGTATCTAATTTATCATTAGAAAAATATTCCTTTGATTTTGAAACTTTTCAACACATCTCATAAATGTATCTAGTTTCTCATTAAAAATATATTTTTTTGATTTTCAAACTTTTCAACACATCTCATAAATGTATCTACCGGTAGTTTATCATTAGAAATATATTTTTTTATTTTCTTTTTCAATCTTTTCAACACATTTCATAAATGTATCTACCGGTAGATTATCACTAGAAATATATCTTTTCATTTTCTTTTTCAAACTTTTCAACACATTTCATAAATGTATATAGTTTATCACTAGAAATATATTTTTTTTTATTTTCTTGTTCAAACTTTTCACCACATCTCATAAATGAATATAGTTTATCATTAGAAATATATTTTTTTTATTTTCTTGTTCAAACTTTTCAACATATTTCATAAATGTATATAGTTTTCACTAGAAATATATTTTTTGATTTTCAAACTTTTCAACACATTTCATAAATGTATCTAGTTGATCATTAGAAATATATTTTTTTTAAATTTCAAACTTTTCAACACATTTCATAAATGTATCTAGTTTATCATTAGAAATATATTTTTTGATTTTCTTTTTCAAACTTTTCAACACATCTCATAGATGTATCTACTGGTAGAGTATCACTAGACATATATTTTTGATTTTTTTCCCAAATTTTCAACACATTTCATAAATGTATCTACCGGTAGATTATCACTAGAAATATATCTTTACATTTTCTTTTTCAAACTTTTCAACACATTTCATAAATGTATATAGTTTATCATTAGAAATATTTTTTTTTTATTTTCTTGTTCAAACTTTTCAATATATTTCATAAATGAATATAGTTTATCATTAGAAATACATTTTTTTTATTCTCTTGTTCAAACTTTTCAACATATTTCATAAATGTATATAGTTTATCACTAGAAATATATTTTTTTGATTTTCTTTTTCAAACTTTTCAACACATCTAATAAATGTATCTAACGGTAGTTTATCATTAGAAATATATTTTTGATTTTTTTTTCAAACTTTTCAACACATTCCATAAATGTATCTAATTTATCATTAGAAAAATATTCCTTTGATTTTGAAACTTTTCAACACATCTCATAAATGTATCTAGTTTATCATTAAAAATATTTTTTTTTGATTTTCAAACTTTTCAACACATCTCATAAATGTATCTACCGGTAGTTTATCATTTGAAATATATTTTATTTTCTTTTTCAATCTTTTCAACACATTTCATAAATGTATCTACCGGTAGATTATCACTAGAAATATATCTTTTCATTTTCTTTTTCAAACTTTTCAACACATTTCATAAATGTATAAAGTTTATCATTAGAAATATTTTTTTTTATTTTCTTGTTCAAACTTTTCAATATATTTCATAAATGAATATAGTTTATCATTAGAAATAAATTTTTTTTATTCTCTTGTTCAAACTTTTCAACATATTTCATAAATGTATCTAGTTTATCAATAGAAATATATTTTTTGATTTTCTTTTTCAAACTTTTCAACACATTTCATAAATGCATCTAGTTTATCATTAGAAATATATTTTTTGGATTTTCAAACTGTTCAAAACATTTCATAAATGTATCTAATTTATCATTAGAAAAATATTTCTTTGATTTTGGAACTTTTCAACACATCTCATAAATGTATCTAGTTTATCACTTGAAATATATTTTTTGATTTTCTTTTTAAACTTTTCAACACATTCATAAATGTATCTATTTTATAATTTTTTTTGGTTTTGATTTTGAAACTTTTCAGGCCATCTCATATATATGTATCTACCGGTAGTTTTCCACTAAAAGTATATTTTTAAATTTTCTTTTTGAAATTTTTCAACACATTTCATAAATGTATATAGTTTATCATTAGAAATATATTTTTTTGAATTTTCTTGTTCAAACTTTTCAACACATCTCATAAATGAATATAGTTTATCATTAGAAATATATTTTTTTTATTTTCTTGTTCAAACTTTTCAACATATTTCATAAATGTATATAGTTTTCACTAGAAATATATTTTTTGATTTTCAAACTTTTCAACACATTTCATAAATGTATCTAGTTTATCATTAGAAATATATTTTTTTTAAATTTCAAACTTTTCAACACATTTCTTAAATGTATCTAGTTTATCACTAGAAACATATTTTTTTATTTTCTTTTTCAAACTTTTCAACACATCTCATAAATGTATCTACTGGTAGAGTATCAGTAGACATATATCTTTTCATTTTATTTTTCAAACTTTTCAACACATTTCATAAATGTATATAGTTCATCATTAGAAATATTTTATTTTTATTTTCTTGTTCAAACTTTTCAATATATTTCATAAATGAATATAGTTTATCATTAAAAAAATTTTTTTTTGATTTTCAAACTTTTCAACACATCTCATAAATGTATCTACCGGTAGTTTATCATTTGAAATATATTTTTTTATTTTCTTTTTCAATCTTTTCAACACATTTCATAAATGTATCTACCGGTAGATTATCACTAGAAATATATCTTTTCATTTTCTTTTTTAAACTTTTCAACACATTTCATAAATGTATATAGTTTATCATTAGAAATATATTTTTTTAAATTTTCTTGTTCAAACTTTTCAACACATCTCATAAATGAATATAGTTTATCACTATAAATATATTTTTTGATTTTCTTTTTCAAACTTTTCAACACATCTAATAAATGTATCTAACGGTAGTTTATCATTAGAAATATATTTTTGATTTTCTTTTTCAAACTTTTCAACACATCTCATAAATGTATCTACTGGTAGAGTATCACTAGACATATATTTTTGATTTTTTTTTCAAACTTTTCAACACATTCCATAAATGTATCTAATTTATCATTAGAAAAATATTCCTTTGATTTTGAAACTTTTCAACACATCTCATAAATGTATCTAGTTTATCATTAAAAATATTTTTTTTTGATTTTCAATCTTTTCAACACATTTCATAAATGTATCTACCGGTAGATTATCACTAGAAATATATCTTTTCATTTTCTTTTTTAAACTTTTCAACACATTTCATAAATGTATATAGTTTATCATTAGAAATATATTTTTTTAATTTTCATGTTCAAACTTTTCAACACATCTCATAAATGAATATAGTTTATCATTAGAAATATATTTTTTTTATTTTCTTGTTCAAACTTTTCAACATATTTCATAAATGTATATAGTTTATCATTAGAAATACATTTTTTTAATTCTCTTGTTCAAACTTTTCAACATATTTCATAAATGTATATAGTTTATCACTAGAAATATATTTTTTGATTTTCTTTTTCAAACTTTTCAACTCATCTAATAAATGTATCTAACGGTAGTTTATCATTAGAAATATATTTTTGATTTTCTTTTTCAAACTTTTCAACACATCTCATAAATGTATCTACTGGTAGAGTATCACTAGACATATATTTTTTCATTTTCTTTTTTAAACTTTTCAACACATTTCATAAATGTATATAGTTTATCATTAGAAAAATATTCCTTTGATTTTGAAACTTTTCAACATATCTCATAAATGTATTTAGTTTATCATTAGAAATATATTTTTTTAAATTTTCTTGATCAAACTTTTCAACACATCTCATAAATGAATATAGTTTATCATTAGAAATATATTTTTTTTAAATTTCAAACTTTTCAACACATTTCATAAATGTATCTAGTCTATCACTAGAAACATATTTTTTGATTTTCTTTTTCAAACTTTTCAACACATTTCATAAATGTATATAGTTTATAATTAGAAATATATTTTTTTTATTTTCTTGTTCAAACTTTTCAACATATTTCATAAATGTATATAGTTTTCACTAGAAATATATTTTTTGATTTTCAAACTTTTCAACACATTTCATAAATGTATCTAGTTGATCATTAGAAATATTTTTTTTTTAAATTTCAAACTTTTCAACACATTTCATAATCGTATCTAGTTTATCATTAGAAATATATTTTTTGATTTTCTTTTTCAAACTTTTCAACACATCTCATAGCTGTATCTACTGGTAGAGTATCACTAGACATATATTTTTGATTTTTTTTCCAAATTTTCAACACATTTCATAAATGTATCTACCGGTAGATTATCACTAGAAATATATCTTTTCATTTTCTTTTTCAAACTTTTCAACACATTTCATAAATGTATATAGTTTATCATTAGAAATATTTTTTTTAAATTTTCTTGTTCAAACTTTTCAATATATTTCATAAATGAATATAGTTTATCATTAGAAATACATTTTTTTATTCTCTTGTTCAAACTTTTCAACATATTTCATAAATGTATATAGTTTATCACTAGAAATATATTTTTTTGATTTTCTTTTTCAAACTTTTCAACACATCTAATAAATGTATCTAACAGTAGTTTATCATTAGAAATATATTTTTGATTTTCTTTTTCAAACTTTTCAACACATCTCATAAATGTATCTACTGGTAGAGTATCACTAGACATATATTTTTTATTTTTTTTTCAAACTTTTCAACACATTCCATAAATGTATCTAATTTATCATTAGAAAAATATTCCTTTGATTTTGAAACTTTTTAACACATCTCATAAATGTATCTAGTTTATCATTAAAAATATTTTTTTTTGATTTTCAAACTTTTCAACACATCTCATAAATGTATCTACCGGTAGATTATCACTAGAAATATATCTTTTCATTTTCTTTTTCAATCTTTTCAACACATCTCATAAATGTATGTACCGGTAGTTTATCATTAGAAATATATTTTTTTATTTTCTTTTTCAAACATTTCAACACATCTCATAAATGTATGTACCGGTAGTTTATCAATAGAAATATGCCTTTTCATGTTCTTTTTCAAACTTTTCAACATATTTCATAAATGAATATAGTTTATCATTAGAAATATATTTTTTATTATCTTTTCCAAACTTTTCAACACATTTCATAAATGTATCTAGTTTATCATTAGAAATATATTTTTTTGATTTTCAAACTTTTCAACACATCTCATAAATGTATCTACCGGTAGTTTCTCATTAGAAATGTATTTTTTTATTTTCTTTTTCAATCTTTTCAACACATCTCATAAATGTATCTACTTGTAGATTATCCCTAGTAATATATCTTTTCATTTTCTTGTTCAAACCTTTCAACATATTTCATAAATGTATATAATTTATCACTGGAAATATATTTTTTAATTATCTTTTCCAAACTTTTCAACACATTTCATAAATGTATCTAGTTTATCATTAGAAATATATTTTTTTTAAATTTCAAACTTTTCAACACATCTCGTAAATGTATCTACCGGTAGATTATCACTAGAAATATATCTTTTCATTTTCTTGTTCAAACTTTTCAACATATTTCATAAATGTATATAGTTTATCAATTGAAATATATTTTTTGATTTCTTTTCCAAAATTTTCAACACATTTCATAAATGTATTTAGTTTATCATTAGAAACATATTTTTTTATTTTCAAACTTTTCAACACATTTCATAATTGTATATAGTGTATCAATATAAATTTATTTTTTTATTTTCTTTTTCAAACTTTTCAACACATTTCATAAATGTATATAATGTATCATTATAAATATTTTTTTTTTGATTTTCAAACTTTTCAACACATTTCATAAATGTATCTAGTTTATCATTAGAAATATTTTTTTTAATTTTCTTTTTGAAACTTTTCAACACATCGCATAAATGTATCTACCGGTAGTTTATCATTAGAAATGTATTTTTTGATTTTGAAACTTTTCAACACATCAATGTATCTACCGGTATTTTATCATTAGAAATATATTTTTTTATTTTCTTTTTCAATCTTTTCAACACATCTCATAAATGTATCTACCGGTAGATTATCACTAGAAATATATCTTTTCATTTTCTTTTTCAAACTTTTCAACACATTTCATAAATGTATATAGTGTTTCATTATAAATATTTTTATTTTCTTGTTCAAACTTTTCAACACATTTCATAAATGTATATAGTTTATCATTAGAAATATTATTTTTTATTTTCGTTTTGAAACTTTTCAACACATCTCATAAATGTATGTACCGGTAGTTTATCATTAGAAATATTTTTTTTTTATTTTCTTGTTCAAACTTTTCAACATATTTCATAAATGTATATAGTTTATCACTAGAAATATATTTTTTGATTATCTTTTCCAAACTTTTCAACACATTTCATAAATGTATCTAGTTTATCATTAGAAATATATTTTTTTGATTTTCAAACTTTTCAACACATCTTATAAATGTATCTACCGGTAGTTTCTCATTAGAAATGTATTTTTTCATTTTCTTTTTCAAACTTTTCAACACATTTCATAAATGTATATAGTGTATCATTATAAATATTTTTTTTTTGATTTTCAAACTTTTCAACACATTTCATAAATGTATCTAGTTTATCATTAGAAATATTTTGTTAAATTTTCTTTTTGAAACTTTTCAACACATCGCATAAATGTATCTACCGGTAGATTATCATTAGAAATATATTTTTTAATTTTCTTTTTCAATCTTTTCAACACACCTCATAAATGTATCTACCGGTAGTTTATCATTAGAAATATATTTTTTTATTTTCTTTTTCAAACTTTTCAACACATCTAATAAATGTATGTACTGGTAGTTTATCATTAGAAATATATTTGTTTATTTTCTTTTTCAATCTTTTCAACACATCTCATAAATGTATGTACCGGTAGATTATCACTAGAAATATATATTTTCATTTTCTTTTTCAAACTTTTCAACATATTTCATAAGTGTATATAGTTTATCAATAGAAATTTATTTTTTGATTTTCTTTTTGAAATTTTTCAACACATTTCATAAATGTATCTAGTTTTTATCATTAGAAATGTATTTTTTGATTTTGAAACTTTTCAACACATCAATGTATCTACCGGTAGTTTATCATTAGAAATATATTTTTTATTTTCTTTTTCAAATTTTTCAACACTTCTAATAATTGTATGTACTGGTAGTTTATCATTAGAAATATATTTTTTAATTTTCTTTTTCAATCTTTTCAACACATTTCATAAATGTATCTACCGGTAGTTTATTATTAGAAATATATTTTTTTATTTTCTTTTTCAAACTTTTCAACACATCTCATAAATGTATCTACATGTAGATTATCACTAGAAATATATCTTTTCATTTTCTTTTTCAAACTTTTCAACACATTTCATAAATGTATATAGTGCTTCATTATAAATATTTTTATTTTCTTGTTCAAACTTTTCAACACATTTCATAAATGTATCTAGTTTATCATTAGAAATATTATTTTTTATTTTCTTTTTGAAACTTTTCAACACATCTCATAAATGTATGTACCGGTAGTTTATCATTAGAAATATAATTTTTTTATTTTCTTGTTCAAACTTTTCAACATATTTCATAAATGTATATAGTTTATCACTAGAAATATATTTTTTGATTATCTTTTCCAAACTTTTCAACACATTTCATAAATGTATCTAGTTTATCATTAGAAATATATTTTTTTGATTTTCAAACTTTTCAACACATCTTATAAATGTATCTACCGGTAGTTTCTCATTAGAAATGTATTTTTTCATTTTCTTTTTCAAACTTTTCAACACATTTCATAAATGTATATAGTGTATCATTATAAATATTTTTTTTTTGATTTTCAAACTTTTCAACACATTTCATAAATGTATCTAGTTTATCATTAGAAATATTTATTTAATTTTCTTTTTGAAACTTTTCAACACATCGCATAACTGTATCTACCGGTAGTTTATCATTAGAAATGTATTTTTTGATTTTGAAACTTTTCAACACATCAATGTATCTACCGGTAGTTTATCATTAGAAATATATTTTTTTATTTTCTTTTTCAATCTTTTCAACACATCTCATAAATGTATCTACCGGTAGATTATCACTAGAAATATATCTTTTCATTTTCTTTTTCAAACTTTTCAACACATTTCATAAATGTATATAGTTTATCATTATAAATATTTTTATTTTCTTGTTCAAACTTTTCAACACATTTCATAAATGTATCTAGTTTATCATTAGAAATATTTTTTTTAATTTTCTTTTTGAAACTTTTCAACACATCTCATAAATGTATCTACCGGTAGTTTATCATTAGAAATAAATTTTTTTTTTCTTTTTCAAACTTTTCAACACATCTCATAAATGTATGTACCGGTAGTTTATCATTAGAAATATATCTTTTCATGTTCTTTTTCAAACTTTTCAACATATTTCATAAATGAATATAGTTTATCATTAGAAATATATTTTTTGATTATCTTTTCCAAACTTTTCAACACATTTCATAAATGTATCTAGTTTATCATTAGAAATATTATTTTTTATTTTCTTTTTGAAACTTTTCAACACATCTCATAAATGTATGTACCGGTAGTTTATCATTAGAAATATATTTTTTTTATTTTCTTGTTCAAACTTTTCAACATATTTCATAAATGTATATAGTTTATCACTAGAAATATATTTTTTTGATTTTCAAACTTTTCAACACATCTTATAAATGTATCTACCGGTAGTTTCTCATTAGAAATGTATTTTTTCATTTTCTTTTTCAAACTTTTCAACACATTTCATAAATGTATATAGTGTATCATTATAAATATTTTTTTTTTGATTTTCAAACTTTTCAACACATTTCATAAATGTATCTAGTTTATCATTAGAAATATTTTTTTTAATTTTCTTTTTGAAACTTTTCAACACATCGCATAAATGTATCTACCGGTAGTTTATCATTAGAAATGTATTTTTTTATTTTGAAACTTTTCAACACATCAATGTATCTACCGGTAGTTTATCATTAGAAATATATTATTTTATTTTCTTTTTCAATCTTTTCAACACATCTCATAAATGTATCTACCGGTAGATTATCACTAGAAATATATCTTTTCATTTTCTTTTTCAAACTTTTCAACACATTTCATAAATGTATATAGTTTATCATTATAAATATTTTTATTTTCTTGTTCAAACTTTTCAACACATTTCATAAATGTATCTAGTTTATCATTAGAAATATTTTTTTTAATTTTCTTTTTGAAACTTTTCAACACATCTCATAAATGTATCTACCGGTAGTTTATCATTAGAAATAAATTTTTTTTTTCTTTTTCAAACTTTTCAACACATCTCATAAATGTATGTACCGGTAGTTTATCATTAGAAATATATCTTTTCATGTTCTTTTTCAAACTTTTCAACATATTTCATAAATTAATATAGTTTATCATTAGAAATATATTTTTTGATTTTCAAACTTTTCAACACATTTCATAAGTGTATATAGTGTATGAATAGAAATTTATTTTTTGATTTTCTTTTTCAAACTTTTCAACACATTTCATAAATGTATCTAGTTTATCATTAGATTTTTTGTTTTGTGATTTTTTTTTCACACTTTTCAACACATCTCATAAATGTATGTACCGGTAGATTATCACTAGAAATATATATTTTCATTTTCTTTTTCAAACTTTTCAACATATTTCATAAGTGTATATAGTTTATCAACAGAAATTTATTTTTTGATTTTATTTTTGAAATTTTTCAACACATCTCATAAATGTATGTACTGGTAGTTTATCATTAGAAATATATTTTTTAATTTTCTTTTTCAATCTTTTCAACACATTTCATAAATGTATCTACCGGTAGTTTATCATTAGAAATATATTTTTTTAATTTCTTTTTCAAACCTTTCAACACATCTCATAAATGTATCTACCGGTAGATTATCACTAGAAATATATCTTTTCATTTTCTTTTTCAAACTTTTCAACACATTTCATAAATGTATATAGTTTATCATTATAAATATTTTTATTTTCTTGTTCAAACTTTTCAACACATTTCATAAATGTATCTAGTTTATCATTAGAAATATATTTTTTTATTTTCTTTTTCAAACTTTTCAACACATCTAATAAATGTATGTACTGGTAGTTTATCATTAGAAATATATTTTTTTATTTTCTTTTTCAATCTTTTCAACACATCTCATAAATGTATCTACCGGTAGATTATCACTAGAAATATATCTTTTCATTTTCTTTTTCAAACTTTTCAACACATTTCATAAATGTATATAGTTTATCATTATAAATATTTTTATTTTCTTGTTCAAACTTTTCAACACATTTCATAAATGTATCTAGTTTATCATTAGAAATATTATTTTAATTTTCTTTTTGAAACTTTTCAACACATCTCATAAATGTATCTACTGGTAGTTTATCATTAGAAATATATTTTTTTATTTTCTTTTTCAAACTTTTCAACAAATCTCATAAATGTATGTACCGGTAGTTTATCATTAGAAATATCTCTTTTCATGTTCGTTTTAAAACTATTCAACATATGTCATAAATGAATATAGTTTATCATTAGAAATATATTTTTTTTATTTTCTTATTCAAACTTTTCAACATATTTCATAAATGTATATAGTTTATCACTAGAAATATATTTTTTGATTATCTTTTCCAAACTTTTCAACACATTTCATAAATGTATCTAGTTTATCATTAGAAATATATTGTTTGATTTTCAAACTTTTCAACACATTTCATAAGTGTATATAGTGTATTAATAGAAATGTATTTTTTGATTTTCTTTTTCAAACTTTTCAACACATTTCATAAATGTATCTACCGGTAGTTTATCATTAGAAATATATTTTTTTATTTTCTTTTTCAAACTTTTCAACACATCTAATAAATGTATATAGTTTATCATTATAAATATTTTTATTTTCTTGTTCAAACTTTTCAACACATTTCATAAATGTATCTAGTTTATCATTAGAAATATTATTTTTTATTTTCTTTTTGAAACTTTTCAACACATCTCATAAATGTATGTACCGGTAGTTTATCATAAGAAATATATCTTTTCATGTTCGTTTTCAAACTTTTCAACATGTCATAAATGAATATAGTTTATCATTAGAAATATATTTTTTTTATTTTCTTGTTCAAACTTTTCAACATATTTCATAAATGTATATAGTTTATCACTAGAAATATATTTTGTGATGATCTTTTCCAAACTTTTCAACACATTTCATAAATGTATCTAGTTTATCATTAGAAATATATTTTTTTGATTTTCAAACTTTTCAACACATCTTATAAATGTATCTACCGGTAGTTTCTCATGAGAAATGTATTTTTTTATTTTCTTTTTCAAACTTTTCAACACATTTCATAAATGTATATAGTGTATCATTATAAATATTTTTTTTTTTATTTTCAAACTTTTCAACACATTTCATAAGTGTATATAGTTTATCAATAGAAATTTATTTTTTGATTTTCTTTTTGAAGTTTTTCAACACATTTCATAAATGAATCTAGTTTTTATCATTAGAAATGTATTTTTTGATTTTGAAACTTTTCAACACATCAATGTATCTACCGGTAGTTTATCATTAGAAATATATTTTTTTATTTTCTTTTTCAAACTTTTCAACACATCTCATAAATGTATGTACTGGTAGTTTATCATTAGAAATATATTTTTTTATTTTCTTTTTCAATCTTTTCAACACATCTCATAAATGTATCTACCGGTAGATTATCACTAGAAATATATCTTTTCATTTTCTTTTTCAAACTTTTCAACACATTTCATAAATATATATAGTTTATCATTATAAATATTTTTATTTTCTTGTTCAAACTTTTCAACACATTTCATAAATGTATCTAGTTTATCATTAGAAATATTTTTTTAAATTTTCTTTTTGAAACTTTTCAACACATCTCATAAATGTATCTACCGGTAGTTTATCATTAGAAATATATTTTTTTATTTTCTTTTTCAAACTTTTCAACACATCTCATAAATGTATGTACCGGTAGTTTATCATTAGAAATATATCTTTTCATGTTCTTTTTCAAACTTTTCAACATATGTCATAAATGAATATAGTTTATCATTAGAAATATATTTTTTGATTATCTTTTCCAAATTTCAACACATTTCATAAATGTATCTAGTTTATCATTAGAAATATATTTTTTGATTTTCAAACTTTTCAACACATTTCATAAGTGTATATAGTGTATCAATAGAAATTTATTTTTTGATTTTCTTTTTCAAACTTTTCAACACATTTCATAAATGTATCTAGTTTTTATCACTAGAAATGTATTTTTTTGATTTTGAAACTTTTCAACACATCAATGTATCTACCGGTAGTTTATCATTAGAAATATATTTTTTTATTTTCTTTTTCAAACTTTTCAACACATCTCATAAATGTATGTACTGGTAGTTTATCATTAGAAATATATTTTTTAATTTTCTTTTTCAAACTTTTCAACACATCTAATAAATGTATGTACTGGTAGTTTATCATTAGAAATATATTTTTTATTTTCTTTTTCAATCTTTTCAACACATCTCATAAATGTATCTACCGGTAGATTATCACTAGAAATATATCTTTTCATTTTCTTTTTCAAACTTTTCAACACATTTCATAAATGTATATAGTTTATCATTATAAATATTTTTATTTTCTTGTTCAAACTTTTCAACACATTTCATAAATGTATCTAGTTTATCATTAGAAATATTATTTTTTATTTTCTTTTTGAAACTTTTCAACACATCTCATAAATGTATGTACCGGTAGTTTATCATAAGAAATATATCTTTTCATGTTCGTTTTCAAACTTTTCAACATATGTCATAAATGAATATAGTTTATCATTAGAAATATACTTTTTTTATTTTCTTGTTCAAACTTTTCAACATATTTCATAAATGTATATAGTTTATCACTAGAAATATATTTTTTGATTATCTTTTCCAAACTTTTCAACACATTTCATAAATGTATCTAGTTTATCATTAGAAATATATTTTTTTATTTTCTTTTTCAAACTTTTCAACACATTTCATAAATGTATATAGTGTATCATTATAAATATTTTTTTTTTTATTTTCAAACTTTTCAACACATTTCATAAGTGTATATAGTTTATCAATAGAAATTTATTTTTTGATTTTCTTTTTGAAGTTTTTCAACACATTTCATAAATGTATCTAGTTTTTATCATTAGAAATGTATTTTTTGATTTTGAAACTTTTCAACACATCAATGTATCTACCGGTAGTTTATCATTAGAAATATATTTTTTTATTTTCTTTTTCAAACTTTTCAACACATCTCATAAATGTATGTACTGGTAGTTTATCATTAGAAATATATTTTTTTATTTTCTTTTTCAATCTTTTCAACACATCTCATAAATGTATCTACCGGTAGATTATCACTAGAAATATATCTTTTCATTTTCTTTTTCAAACTTTTCAACACATTTCATAAATGTATATAGTTTATCATTATAAATATTTTTATTTTCTTGTTCAAACTTTTCAACACATTTCATAAATGTATCTAGTTTATCATTAGAAATATTTTTTTAAATTTTCTTTTTGAAACTTTTCAACACATCTCATAAATGTATCTACCGGTAGTTTATCATTAGAAATATATTTTTTTATTTTCTTTTTCAAACTTTTCAACACATCTCATAAATGTATGTACCGGTAGTTTATCATTAGAAATATATTTTTTTATTTTCTTTTTCAAACTTTTCAACACATCTCATAAATGTATGTACCGATAGTTTATCATTAGAAATATTTTTATTTTCTTGTTCAAACTTTTCAACACATTTCATAAATGTATCTAGTTTATCATTAGAAATATTTTTTTAAATTTTCTTTTTGAAACTTTTCAACACATCTCATAAATGTATCTACCGGTAGTTTATCATTAGAAATATATTTTTTTATTTTCTTTTTCAAACTTTTCAACACATCTCATAAATGTATGTACCGGTAGTTTATCATTAGAAATATATTTTTTTATTTTCTTTTTCAAACTTTTCAACACATCTCATAAATGTATGTACCGATAGTTTATCATTAGAAATATATCTTTTCATGTTCTTTTTCAAACTTTTCAACATATGTCATAAATGAATATAGTTTATCATTAGAAATATATTTTTTGATTATCTTTTCCAAATTTCAACACATTTCATAAATGTATCTAGTTTATCATTAGAAATATATTTTTTGATTTTCAAACTTTTCAACACATTTCATAAGTGTATATAGTGTATCAATAGAAATTTATTTTTTGATTTTCTTTTTCAAATTTTTCAACACATTTCATAAATGTATCTAGTTTATCATTAGAAATATATTTGTTTGATTTTCTTTTTCACACTTTTCAACACATCTCATAAATGTATGTACCGGTAGATTATCACTAGAAATATATATTTTCATTTTCTTTTTCATTCTTTTCAACATATTTCATAAGTGTATATAGTTTATCAATAGAAATTTATTTTTTGATTTTCTTTTTGAAATTTTTCAACACATTTCATAAATGTATCTAGTTTTTATCACTAGAAATGTATTTTTTTGATTTTGAAACTTTTCAACACATCAATGTATCTACCGGTAGATTATCACTAGAAATATATTTTTTAATTTTCTTTTTCAATCTTTTCAACACATCTCATAAATGTATCTACCGGTAGATTATCATTAGAAATATATTTTTTAATTTTCTTTTTCAATCTTTTCAACACATCTCATAAATGTATGTACCGGTAGATTATCACTAGAAATATATATTTTCATTTTCTTTTTCAAACTTTTCAACATATTTCATAAGTGTATATAGTTTATCAATAGAAATTTATTTTTTTATTTTCTTTTTGAAATTTTTCAACACATTTCATAAATGTATCTAGTTTTTATCATTAGAAATGTATTTTTTGATTTTGAAACTTTTCAACACATCAATGTATCTACCGGTAGTTTATCATTAGAAATATATTTTTTTATTTTCTTTTTCAAACTTTTCAACACATCTCATAAATGTATGTACTGGTAGTTTATCATTAGAAATATATTTTTTAATTTTCTTTTTCAATCTTTTCAACACATTTCATAAATGTATCTACCGGTAGTTTATCATTAGAAATATATTTTTTTATTTTCTTTTTCAAACTTTTCAACACATCTAATAAATGTATGTACTGGTAGTTTATCATTAGAAATATATTTTTTATTTTCTTTTTCAATCTTTTCAACACATCTCATAAATGTATCTACCGGTAGATTATCACTAGAAATATATCTTTTCATTTTCTTTTTCAAACTTTTCAACACATTTCATAAGTGTATATAGTTTATCATTATAAATATTTTTATTTTCTTGTTCAAACTTTTCAACACATTTCATAAACGTATCTAGTTTATCATTAGAAATATTATTTTTTCATGTTCGTTTTCAAACTTTTCAACATATGTCATAAATGAATATAGTTTATCATTAGAAATATATTTTTTTTATTTTCTTGTTCAAACTTTTCAACATATTTCATAAATGTATATAGTTTATCACTAGAAATATATTTTTTGATGATCTTTTCCAAACTTTTCAACACATTTCATAAATGTATCTAGTTTATCATTAGAAATATATTTTTTTGATTTTCAAACTTTTCAACACATCTTATAAATGTATCTACCGGTAGTTTCTCATTTGAAATGTATTTTTTTATTTTCTTTTTCAAACTTTTCAACACATTTCATAAGTGTATATAGTTTATCAATAGAAATTTATTTTTTGATTTTCTTTTTGAAGTTTTTCAACACATTTCATAAATGTATCTAGTTTTTATCATTAGAAATGTATTTTTTGATTTTGAAACTTTTCAACACATCAATGTATCTACCCGTAGTTTATCATTAGAAATATATTTTTTTATTTTCTTTTTCAATCTTTTCAACACATCTCATAAATGTATCTACCGGTAGATTATCACTAGAAATATATCTTTTCATTTTCTTTTTCAAACTTTTCAACACATTTCATAAATGTATATAGTTTATCATTATAAATATTTTTATTTTCTTGTTCAAACTTTTCAACACATTTCATAAATGTATCTAGTTTATCATTAGAAATATTTTTTTAAATTTTCTTTTTGAAACTTTTCAACACATCTCATAAATGTATCTACCGGTAGTTTATCATTAGAAATATATTTTTTTATTTTCTTTTTAAAACTTTTCAACACATCTCATAAATGTATGTACCGGTAGTTTATCATTAGAAATATATCTTTTCATGTTCTTTTTCAAACTTTTCAACATATATCATAAATGAATATAGTTTATCATTAGAAATATATTTTTTGATTATCTTTTCCAAATTTCAACACATTTCATAAATGTATCTAGTTTATCATTAGAAATATATTTTTTGATTTTCAAACTTTTCAACACATTTCATAAGTGTATATAGTGTATCAATAGAAATTTATTTTTTGATTTTCTTTTTCAAACTTTTCAACACATTTCATAAATGTATCTAGTTTATCATTAGAAATATATTTTTTTGATTTTCTTTTTCACACTTTTCAACACATCTCATAAATGTATGTACCGGTAGATTATCACTAGAAATATATATTTTCATTTTCTTTTTCATTCTTTTCAACACATTTCATAAGTGTATATAGTTTATCAATAGAAATTTATTTTTTGATTTTCTTTTTGAAATTTTTCAACACATTTCATAAATGTATCTAGTTTTTATCACTAGAAATGTATTTTTTTGATTTTGAAACTTTTCAACACATCAATGTATCTACCGGTAGTTTATCATTAGAAATATATTTTTTCATTTTCTTTTTCAAACTTTTCAACACATCTCATAAATGTATGTACTGGTAGTTTATCATTAGAAATATATTTTTTTATTTTCTTTTTCAATCTTTTCAACACATTTCATAAATGTATCTACCGGTAGTTTATCATTAGAAATATATTTTTTTATTTTCTTTTTCAAACTTTTCAACACATCTAATAAATGTATGTACTGGTAGTTTATCATTAGAAATATATTTTTTATTTTCTTTTTCAATCTTTTCAACACATCTCATAAATGTATCTACCGGTAGATTATCACTAGAAATATATCTTTTCATTTTCTTTTTCAAACTTTTCAACACATTTCATAAGTGTATATAGTTTATCATTATAAATATTTTTATTTTCTTGTTCAAACTTTTCAACACATTTCATAAACGTATCTAGTTTATCATTAGAAATATTATTTTTTCATGTTCGTTTTCAAACTTTTCAACATATGTCATAAATGAATATAGTTTATCATTAGAAATATATTTTTTTTATTTTCTTGTTCAAACTTTTCAACATATTTCATAAATGTATATAGTTTATCACTAGAAATATATTTTTTGATGATCTTTTCCAAACTTTTCAACACATTTCATAAATGTATCTAGTTTATCATTAGAAATATATTTTTTTGATTTTCAAACTTTTCAACACATCTTATAAATGTATCTACAGGTAGTTTCTCATTTGAAATGTATTTTTTTATTTTCTTTTTCAAACTTTTCAACACATTTCATAAATGTATATAGTGTATCATTATAAATATTTTTTTTTTATTTTCAAACTTTTCAACACATTTCATAAGTGTATATAGTTTATCAATAGAAATTTATTTTTTGATTTTCTTTTTGAAGTTTTTCAACACATTTCATAAATGTATCTAGTTTTTATCATTAGAAATGTATTTTTTGATTTTGAAACTTTTCAACACATCAATGTATCTACCCGTAGTTTATCATTAGAAATATATTTTTTTATTTTCTTTTTCAAACTTTTCAACACATCTCATAAATGTATCTACCGGTAGATTATCACTAGAAATATATCTTTTCATTTTCTTTTTCAAACTTTTCAACACATTTCATAAATGTATATAGTTTATCATTATAAATATTTTTATTTTCTTGTTCAAACTTTTCAACACATTTCATAAATGTATCTAGTTTATCATTAGAAATATTTTTTTAAATTTTCTTTTTGAAACTTTTCAACACATCTCATAAATGTATGTACTGGTAGTTTATCATTAGAAATATATTTTTTTATTTTCTTTTTCAATCTTTTCAACACATCTCATAAATGTATCTACCGGTAGATTATCACTAGAAATATATCTTTTCATTTTCTTTTTCAAACTTTTCAACACATTTCATAAATGTATATAGTTTATCATTATAAATATTTTTATTTTCTTGTTCAAACTTTTCAACACATTTCATAAATGTATCTAGTTTATCATTAGAAATATTTTTTTAAATTTTCTTTTTGAAACTTTTCAACACATCTCATAAATGTATCTACCGGTAGTTTATCATTAGAAATATATTTTTTTATTTTCTTTTTCAAACTTTTCAACACATCTCATAAATGTATGTACCGGTAGTTTATCATTAGAAATATATTTTTTTTATTTTCTTTTTCAAACTTTTCAACACATCTCATAAATGTATGTACCGATAGTTTATCATTAGAAATATTTTTATTTTCTTGTTCAAACTTTTCAACACATTTCATAAATGTATCTAGTTTATCATTAGAAATATTTTTTTAAATTTTCTTTTTGAAACTTTTCAACACATCTCATAAATGTATCTACCGGTAGTTTATCATTAGAAATATATTTTTTTATTTTCTTTTTCAAACTTTTCAACACATCTCATAAATGTATGTACCGGTAGTTTATCATTAGAAATATATTTTTTTATTTTCTTTTTCAAACTTTTCAACACATCTCATAAATGTATGTACCGATAGTTTATCATTAGAAATATATCTTTTCATGTTCTTTTTCAAACTTTTCAACATATGTCATAAATGAATATAGTTTATCATTAGAAATATATTTTTTGATTATCTTTTCCAAATTTCAACACATTTCATAAATGTATCTAGTTTATCATTAGAAATATATTTTTTGATTTTCAAACTTTTCAACACATTTCATAAGTGTATATAGTGTATCAATAGAAATTTATTTTTTGATTTTCTTTTTCAAATTTTTCAACACATTTCATAAATGTATCTAGTTTATCATTAGAAATATATTTTTTTGATTTTCTTTTTCACACTTTTCAACACATCTCATAAATGTATGTACCGGTAGATTATCACTAGAAATATATATTTTCATTTTCTTTTTCATTCTTTTCAACATATTTCATAAGTGTATATAGTTTATCAATAGAAATTTATTTTTTGATTTTCTTTTTGAAATTTTTCAACACATTTCATAAATGTATCTAGTTTTTATCACTAGAAATGTATTTTTTTGATTTTGAAACTTTTCAACACATCAATGTATCTACCGGTAGATTATCACTAGAAATATATTTTTTAATTTTCTTTTTCAATCTTTTCAACACATCTCATAAATGTATCTACCGGTAGATTATCATTAGAAATATATTTTTTAATTTTCTTTTTCAATCTTTTCAACACATCTCATAAATGTATGTACCGGTAGATTATCACTAGAAATATATATTTTCATTTTCTTTTTCAAACTTTTCAACATATTTCATAAGTGTATATAGTTTATCAATAGAAATTTATTTTTTTATTTTCTTTTTGAAATTTTTCAACACATTTCATAAATGTATCTAGTTTTTATCATTAGAAATGTATTTTTTGATTTTGAAACTTTTCAACACATCAATGTATCTACCGGTAGTTTATCATTAGAAATATATTTTTTTATTTTCTTTTTCAAACTTTTCAACACATCTCATAAATGTATGTACTGGTAGTTTATCATTAGAAATATATTTTTTAATTTTCTTTTTCAATCTTTTCAACACATTTCATAAATGTATCTACCGGTAGTTTATCATTAGAAATATATTTTTTTATTTTCTTTTTCAAACTTTTCAACACATCTAATAAATGTATGTACTGGTAGTTTATCATTAGAAATATATTTTTTATTTTCTTTTTCAATCTTTTCAACACATCTCATAAATGTATCTACCGGTAGATTATCACTAGAAATATATCTTTTCATTTTCTTTTTCAAACTTTTCAACACATTTCATAAGTGTATATAGTTTATCATTATAAATATTTTTATTTTCTTGTTCAAACTTTTCAACACATTTCATAAACGTATCTAGTTTATCATTAGAAATATTATTTTTTCATGTTCGTTTTCAAACTTTTCAACATATGTCATAAATGAATATAGTTTATCATTAGAAATATATTTTTTTTATTTTCTTGTTCAAACTTTTCAACATATTTCATAAATGTATATAGTTTATCACTAGAAATATATTTTTTGATGATCTTTTCCAAACTTTTCAACACATTTCATAAATGTATCTAGTTTATCATTAGAAATATATTTTTTTGATTTTCAAACTTTTCAACACATCTTATAAATGTATCTACCGGTAGTTTCTCATTTGAAATGTATTTTTTTATTTTCTTTTTCAAACTTTTCAACACATTTCATAAGTGTATATAGTTTATCAATAGAAATTTATTTTTTGATTTTCTTTTTGAAGTTTTTCAACACATTTCATAAATGTATCTAGTTTTTATCATTAGAAATGTATTTTTTGATTTTGAAACTTTTCAACACATCAATGTATCTACCCGTAGTTTATCATTAGAAATATATTTTTTTATTTTCTTTTTCAATCTTTTCAACACATCTCATAAATGTATCTACCGGTAGATTATCACTAGAAATATATCTTTTCATTTTCTTTTTCAAACTTTTCAACACATTTCATAAATGTATATAGTTTATCATTATAAATATTTTTATTTTCTTGTTCAAACTTTTCAACACATTTCATAAATGTATCTAGTTTATCATTAGAAATATTTTTTTAAATTTTCTTTTTGAAACTTTTCAACACATCTCATAAATGTATCTACCGGTAGTTTATCATTAGAAATATATTTTTTTATTTTCTTTTTAAAACTTTTTAACACATCTCATAAATGTATGTACCGGTAGTTTATCATTAGAAATATATCTTTTCATGTTCTTTTTCAAACTTTTCAACATATGTCATAAATGAATATAGTTTATCATTAGAAATATATTTTTTGATTATCTTTTCCAAATTTCAACACATTTCATAAATGTATCTAGTTTATCATTAGAAATATATTTTTTGATTTTCAAACTTTTCAACACATTTCATAAGTGTATATAGTGTATCAATAGAAATTTATTTTTTGATTTTCTTTTTCAAACTTTTCAACACATTTCATAAATGTATCTAGTTTATCATTAGAAATATATTTTTTTGATTTTCTTTTTCACACTTTTCAACACATCTCATAAATGTATGTACCGGTAGATTATCACTAGAAATATATATTTTCATTTTCTTTTTCATTCTTTTCAACACATTTCATAAGTGTATATAGTTTATCAATAGAAATTTATTTTTTGATTTTCTTTTTGAAATTTTTCAACACATTTCATAAATGTATCTAGTTTTTATCACTAGAAATGTATTTTTTTGATTTTGAAACTTTTCAACACATCAATGTATCTACCGGTAGTTTATCATTAGAAATATATTTTTTCATTTTCTTTTTCAAACTTTTCAACACATCTCATAAATGTATGTACTGGTAGTTTATCATTAGAAATATATTTTTTAATTTTCTTTTTCAATCTTTTCAACACATTTCATAAATGTATCTACCGGTAGTTTATCATTAGAAATATATTTTTTTATTTTCTTTTTCAAACTTTTCAACACATCTAATAAATGTATGTACTGGTAGTTTATCATTAGAAATATATTTTTTATTTTCTTTTTCAATCTTTTCAACACATCTCATAAATGTATCTACCGGTAGATTATCACTAGAAATATATCTTTTCATTTTCTTTTTCAAACTTTTCAACACATTTCATAAGTGTATATAGTTTATCATTATAAATATTTTTATTTTCTTGTTCAAACTTTTCAACACATTTCATAAACGTATCTAGTTTATCATTAGAAATATTATTTTTTCATGTTCGTTTTCAAACTTTTCAACATATGTCATAAATGAATATAGTTTATCATTAGAAATATATTTTTTTATTTTCTTGTTCAAACTTTTCAACATATTTCATAAATGTATATAGTTTATCTCTAGAAATATATTTTTTGATGATCTTTTCCAAACTTTTCAACACATTTCATAAATGTATCTAGTTTATCATTAGAAATATATTTTTTTGATTTTCAAACTTTTCAACACATCTTATAAATGTATCTACCGGTAGTTTCTCATTTGAAATGTATTTTTTTATTTTCTTTTTCAAACTTTTCAACACATTTCATAAATGTATATAGTGTATCATTATAAATATTTTTTTTTTATTTTCAAACTTTTCAACACATTTCATAAGTGTATATAGTTTATCAATAGAAATTTATTTTTTGATTTTCTTTTTGAAGTTTTTCAACACATTTCATAAATGTATCTAGTTTTTATCATTAGAAATGTATTTTTTGATTTTGAAACTTTTCAACACATCAATGTATCTACCCGTAGTTTATCATTAGAAATATATTTTTTTATTTTCTTTTTCAATCTTTTCAACACATCTCATAAATGTATCTACCGGTAGATTATCACTAGAAATATATCTTTTCATTTTCTTTTTCAAACTTTTCAACACATTTCATAAATGTATATAGTTTATCATTATAAATATTTTTATTTTCTTGTTCAAACTTTTCAACACATTTCATAAATGTATCTAGTTTATCATTAGAAATATTTTTTTAAATTTTCTTTTTGAAACTTTTCAACACATCTCATAAATGTATCTACCGGTAGTTTATCATTAGAAATATATTTTTTTATTTTCTTTTTCAAACTTTTCAACACATCTCATAAATGTATGTACCGGTAGTTTATCATTAGAAATATATCTTTTCATGTTCTTTTTCAAACTTTTCAACATATGTCATAAATGAATATAGTTTATCATTAGAAATATATTTTTTGATTATCTTTTCCAAATTTCAACACATTTCATAAATGTATCTAGTTTATCATTAGAAATATATTTTTTGATTTTCAAACTTTTCAACACATTTCATAAGTGTATATAGTGTATCAATAGAAATTTATTTTTTGATTTTCTTTTTCAAACTTTTCAACACATTTCATAAATGTATCTAGTTTATCATTAGAAATATATTTTTTTGATTTTCTTTTTCACACTTTTCAACACATCTCATAAATGTATGTACCGGTAGATTATCACTAGAAATATATATTTTCATTTTCTTTTTCATTCTTTTCAACACATTTCATAAGTGTATATAGTTTATCAATAGAAATTTATTTTTTGATTTTCTTTTTGAAATTTTTCAACACATTTCATAAATGTATCTAGTTTTTATCACTAGAAATGTATTTTTTTGATTTTGAAACTTTTCAACACATCAATGTATCTACCGGTAGTTTATCATTAGAAATATATTTTTTTATTTTCTTTTTCAAACTTTTCAACACATCTCATAAATGTATGTACTGGTAGTTTATCATTAGAAATATATTTTTTAATTTTCTTTTTCAAACTTTTCAACACATCTAATAAATGTATGTACTGGTAGTTTATCATTAGAAATATATTTTTTATTTTCTTTTTCAATCTTTTCAACACATCTCATAAATGTATCTACCGGTAGATTATCACTAGAAATATATCTTTTCATTTTCTTTTTCAAACTTTTCAACACATTTCATAAATGTATATAGTTTATCATTATAAATATTTTTATTTTCTTGTTCAAACTTTTCAACACATTTCATAAATGTATCTAGTTTATCATTAGAAATATTATTTTTTATTTTCTTTTTGAAACTTTTCAACACATCTCATAAATGTATGTACCGGTAGTTTATCATAAGAAATATATCTTTTCATGTTCGTTTTCAAACTTTTCAACATATGTCATAAATGAATATAGTTTATCATTAGAAATATATTTTTTTTATTTTCTTGTTCAAACTTTTCAACATATTTCATAAATGTATATAGTTTATCACTAGAAATATATTTTTTGATTATCTTTTCCAAACTTTTCAACACATTTCATAAATGTATCTAGTTTATCATTATAAATATTTTTATTTTTCTTGTTCAAACTTTTCAACACATTTCATAAGTGTATATAGTGTATCAATAGAAATTTATTTTTTGATTTTCTTTTTCAAACTTTTCAACACATTTCATAAATGTATCTAGTTTATCATTAGAAATATATTTTTATGATTTTCTTTTTCACACTTTTCAACACATCTCATAAATGTATGTACCGGTAGATTATCACTAGAAATATATATTTTCATTTTCTTTTTCATTCTTTTCAACACATTTCATAAGTGTATATAGTTTATCAATAGAAATTTATTTTTTGATTTTCTTTTTGAAATTTTTCAACACATTTCATAAATGTATCTAGTTTTTATCACTAGAAATGTATTTTTTTGATTTTGAAACTTTTCAACACATCAATGTATCTACCGGTAGTTTATCATTAGAAATATATTTTTTCATTTTCTTTTTCAAACTTTTCAACACATCTCATAAATGTATGTACTGGTAGTTTATCATTAGAAATATATTTTTTAATTTTCTTTTTCAATCTTTTCAACACATTTCATAAATGTATCTACCGGTAGTTTATCATTAGAAATATATTTTTTTATTTTCTTTTTCAAACTTTTCAACACATCTAATAAATGTATGTACTGGTAGTTTATCATTAGAAATATATTTTTTATTTTCTTTTTCAATCTTTTCAACACATCTCATAAATGTATCTACCGGTAGATTATCACTAGAAATATATCTTTTCATTTTCTTTTTCAAACTTTTCAACACATTTCATAAGTGTATATAGTTTATCATTATAAATATTTTTATTTTCTTGTTCAAACTTTTCAACACATTTCATAAACGTATCTAGTTTATCATTAGAAATATTATTTTTTCATGTTCGTTTTCAAACTTTTCAACATATGTCATAAATGAATATAGTTTATCATTAGAAATATATTTTTTTTATTTTCTTGTTCAAACTTTTCAACATATTTCATAAATGTATATAGTTTATCTCTAGAAATATATTTTTTGATGATCTTTTCCAAACTTTTCAACACATTTCATAAATGTATCTAGTTTATCATTAGAAATATATTTTTTTGATTTTCAAACTTTTCAACACATCTTATAAATGTATCTACCGGTAGTTTCTCATTTGAAATGTATTTTTTTATTTTCTTTTTCAAACTTTTCAACACATTTCATAAATGTATATAGTGTATCATTATAAATATTTTTTTTTTATTTTCAAACTTTTCAACACATTTCATAAGTGTATATAGTTTATCAATAGAAATTTATTTTTTGATTTTCTTTTTGAAGTTTTTCAACACATTTCATAAATGTATCTAGTTTTTATCATTAGAAATGTATTTTTTGATTTTGAAACTTTTCAACACATCAATGTATCTACCCGTAGTTTATCATTAGAAATATATTTTTTTATTTTCTTTTTCAATCTTTTCAACACATCTCATAAATGTATCTACCGGTAGATTATCACTAGAAATATATCTTTTCATTTTCTTTTTCAAACTTTTCAACACATTTCATAAATGTATATAGTTTATCATTATAAATATTTTTATTTTCTTGTTCAAACTTTTCAACACATTTCATAAATGTATCTAGTTTATCATTAGAAATATTTTTTTAAATTTTCTTTTTGAAACTTTTCAACACATCTCATAAATGTATCTACCGGTAGTTTATCATTAGAAATATATTTTTTTATTTTCTTTTTCAAACTTTTCAACACATCTCATAAATGTATGTACCGGTAGTTTATCATTAGAAATATATCTTTTCATGTTCTTTTTCAAACTTTTCAACATATGTCATAAATGAATATAGTTTATCATTAGAAATATATTTTTTGATTATCTTTTCCAAATTTCAACACATTTCATAAATGTATCTAGTTTATCATTAGAAATATATTTTTTGATTTTCAAACTTTTCAACACATTTCATAAGTGTATATAGTGTATCAATAGAAATTTATTTTTTGATTTTCTTTTTCAAACTTTTCAACACATTTCATAAATGTATCTAGTTTATCATTAGAAATATATTTTTTTGATTTTCTTTTTCACACTTTTCAACACATCTCATAAATGTATGTACCGGTAGATTATCACTAGAAATATATATTTTCATTTTCTTTTTCATTCTTTTCAACACATTTCATAAGTGTATATAGTTTATCAATAGAAATTTATTTTTTGATTTTCTTTTTGAAATTTTTCAACACATTTCATAAATGTATCTAGTTTTTATCACTAGAAATGTATTTTTTTGATTTTGAAACTTTTCAACACATCAATGTATCTACCGGTAGTTTATCATTAGAAATATATTTTTTTATTTTCTTTTTCAAACTTTTCAACACATCTCATAAATGTATGTACTGGTAGTTTATCATTAGAAATATATTTTTTAATTTTCTTTTTCAAACTTTTCAACACATCTAATAAATGTATGTACTGGTAGTTTATCATTAGAAATATATTTTTTATTTTCTTTTTCAATCTTTTCAACACATCTCATAAATGTATCTACCGGTAGATTATCACTAGAAATATATCTTTTCATTTTCTTTTTCAAACTTTTCAACACATTTCATAAATGTATATAGTTTATCATTATAAATATTTTTATTTTCTTGTTCAAACTTTTCAACACATTTCATAAATGTATCTAGTTTATCATTAGAAATATTATTTTTTATTTTCTTTTTGAAACTTTTCAACACATCTCATAAATGTATGTACCGGTAGTTTATCATAAGAAATATATCTTTTCATGTTCGTTTTCAAACTTTTCAACATATGTCATAAATGAATATAGTTTATCATTAGAAATATATTTTTTTTATTTTCTTGTTCAAACTTTTCAACATATTTCATAAATGTATATAGTTTATCACTAGAAATATATTTTTTGATTATCTTTTCCAAACTTTTCAACACATTTCATAAATGTATCTAGTTTATCATTATAAATATTTTTATTTTTCTTGTTCAAACTTTTCAACACATTTCATAAATGTATATAGTTTATCATTAGAAATATTTTTTTAAATTTTCTTTTTGAAACTTTTCAACACATCTCATAAATGTATATATCGGTAGTTTATCATTAGAAATATATTTTTTTATTTTCTTTTTCAAACTTTTCAACACATCTCATAAATGTATGTACCGGTAGTTTATCATTAGAAATATATTTTTTATTTTCTTTTTCAATCTTTTCAACACATCTCATAAATGTATCTACCGGTAGATTATCACTAGAAATATATCTTTTCATTTTCTTTTTCAAACTTTTCAACACATTTCATAAGTGTATATAGTTTATCATTATAAATATTTTTATTTTCTTGTTCAAACTTTTCAACACATTTCATAAACGTATCTAGTTTATCATTAGAAATATTATTTTTTCATGTTCGTTTTCAAACTTTTCAACATATGTCATAAATGAATATAGTTTATCATTAGAAATATATTTTTTTTATTTTCTTGTTCAAACTTTTCAACATATTTCATAAATGTATATAGTTTATCACTAGAAATATATTTTTTGATGATCTTTTCCAAACTTTTCAACACATTTCATAAATGTATCTAGTTTATCATTAGAAATATATTTTTTTGATTTTCAAACTTTTCAACACATCTTATAAATGTATCTACCGGTAGTTTCTCATTTGAAATGTATTTTTTTATTTTCTTTTTCAAACTTTTCAACACATTTCATAAATGTATATAGTTATGTTATGTTATGTTATGTTCCTCCAGGGCCATAGGCGGCACATAGGGCAGAAACCATAGCTTTCCATTTCTGTCTTTGTGTTGCCAGGTCTTTCAATTGTTGCGTGTTGTTTAGGTTCATTGACATGCCTTCTCTATTAATGGTTCTTCGTAGAGTTTCTCTAGGTCTCCCTCTTCTTCTTACTCCAGGTGGCACCCAATATAGTGATTGCTGGGGAATTCTTAGGCTGTTCATTCTGAGAACATGGCCGATGTAAGTCCAACGCCTTTGTCTAATGAAGGAAGATATATAGGTTTGTTTGCTTTCCTCTCTTATAGTAGTGTTAGATTTAAAGTCACTCCACTTAACGTTCAGAATGGTACGTAGGCATTTGTTTTCAAAGGAGTCGAGTCTTTTATCTGTGGCTTTTGTGGCTTTCCAACTTTCGCACCCATATGATAGAATAGGGATGATGTTGGAGTTAAATAACTTGAGTTTTGTGGTGTTTCTTAGTGTGTTAAATGTATATAGTGTATCATTATAAATATTTTTTTTTTATTTTCAAACTTTTCAACACATTTCATAAGTGTATATAGTTTATCAATAGAAATTTATTTTTTGATTTTCTTTTTGAAGTTTTTCAACACATTTCATAAATGTATCTAGTTTTTATCATTAGAAATGTATTTTTTGATTTTGAAACTTTTCAACACATCAATGTATCTACCCGTAGTTTATCATTAGAAATATATTTTTTTATTTTCTTTTTCAATCTTTTCAACACATCTCATAAATGTATCTACCGGTAGATTATCACTAGAAATATATCTTTTCATTTTCTTTTTCAAACTTTTCAACACATTTCATAAATGTATATAGTTTATCATTATAAATATTTTTATTTTCTTGTTCAAACTTTTCAACACATTTCATAAATGTATCTAGTTTATCATTAGAAATATTTTTTTAAATTTTCTTTTTGAAACTTTTCAACACATCTCATAAATGTATCTACCGGTAGTTTATCATTAGAAATATATTTTTTTATTTTCTTTTTCAAACTTTTCAACACATCTCATAAATGTATGTACCGGTAGTTTATCATTAGAAATATATCTTTTCATGTTCTTTTTCAAACTTTTCAACATATGTCATAAATGAATATAGTTTATCATTAGAAATATATTTTTTGATTATCTTTTCCAAATTTCAACACATTTCATAAATGTATCTAGTTTATCATTAGAAATATATTTTTTGATTTTCAAACTTTTCAACACATTTCATAAGTGTATATAGTGTATCAATAGAAATTTATTTTTTGATTTTCTTTTTCAAACTTTTCAACACATTTCATAAATGTATCTAGTTTATCATTAGAAATATATTTTTTATTTTCTTTTTCAATCTTTTCAACACATCTCATAAATGTATCTACCGGTAGATTATCACTAGAAATATATCTTTTCATTTTCTTTTTCAAACTTTTCAACACATTTCATAAGTGTATATAGTTTATCATTATAAATATTTTTATTTTCTTGTTCAAACTTTTCAACACATTTCATAAACGTATCTAGTTTATCATTAGAAATATTATTTTTTCATGTTCGTTTTCAAACTTTTCAACATATGTCATAAATGAATATAGTTTATCATTAGAAATATATTTTTTTTATTTTCTTGTTCAAACTTTTCAACATATTTCATAAATGTATATAGTTTATCACTAGAAATATATTTTTTGATGATCTTTTCCAAACTTTTCAACACATTTCATAAATGTATCTAGTTTATCATTAGAAATATATTTTTTTGATTTTCAAACTTTTCAACACATCTTATAAATGTATCTACCGGTAGTTTCTCATTTGAAATGTATTTTTTTATTTTCTTTTTCAAACTTTTCAACACATTTCATAAATGTATATAGTTATGTTATGTTATGTTATGTTCCTCCAGGGCCATAGGCGGCACATAGGGCAGAAACCATAGCTTTCCATTTCTGTCTTTGTGTTGCCAGGTCTTTCAATTGTTGCGTGTTGTTTAGGTTCATTGACATGCCTTCTCTATTAATGGTTCTTCGTAGAGTTTCTCTAGGTCTCCCTCTTCTTCTTACTCCAGGTGGCACCCAATATAGTGATTGCTGGGGAATTCTTAGGCTGTTCATTCTGAGAACATGGCCGATGTAAGTCCAACGCCTTTGTCTAATGAAGGAAGATATATAGGTTTGTTTGCTTTCCTCTCTTATAGTAGTGTTAGATTTAAAATCACTCCACTTAACGTTCAGAATGGTACGTAGGCATTTGTTTTCAAAGGAGTCGAGTCTTTTATCTGTGGCTTTTGTGGCTTTCCAACTTTCGCACCCATATGATAGAATAGGGATGATGTTGGAGTTAAATAACTTGAGTTTTGTGGTGTTTCTTAGTGTGTTAAATGTATATAGTGTATCATTATAAATATTTTTTTTTTATTTTCAAACTTTTCAACACATTTCATAAGTGTATATAGTTTATCAATAGAAATTTATTTTTTGATTTTCTTTTTGAAGTTTTTCAACACATTTCATAAATGTATCTAGTTTTTATCATTAGAAATGTATTTTTTGATTTTGAAACTTTTCAACACATCAATGTATCTACCCGTAGTTTATCATTAGAAATATATTTTTTTATTTTCTTTTTCAATCTTTTCAACACATCTCATAAATGTATCTACCGGTAGATTATCACTAGAAATATATCTTTTCATTTTCTTTTTCAAACTTTTCAACACATTTCATAAATGTATATAGTTTATCATTATAAATATTTTTATTTTCTTGTTCAAACTTTTCAACACATTTCATAAATGTATCTAGTTTATCATTATAAATATTTTTTTAAATTTTCTTTTTGAAACTTTTCAACACATCTCATAAATGTATCTACCGGTAGTTTATCATTAGAAATATATTTTTTTATTTTCTTTTTCAAACTTTTCAACACATCTCATAAATGTATGTACCGGTAGTTTATCATTAGAAATATATCTTTTCATGTTCTTTTTCAAACTTTTCAACATATGTCATAAATGAATATAGTTTATCATTAGAAATATATTTTTTGATTATCTTTTCCAAATTTCAACACATTTCATAAATGTATCTAGTTTATCATTAGAAATATATTTTTTGATTTTCAAACTTTTCAACACATTTCATAAGTGTATATAGTGTATCAATAGAAATTTATTTTTTGATTTTCTTTTTCAAACTTTTCAACACATTTCATAAATGTATCTAGTTTATCATTAGAAATATATTTTTTTGATTTTCTTTTTCACACTTTTCAACACATCTCATAAATGTATGTACCGGTAGATTATCACTAGAAATATATATTTTCATTTTCTTTTTCATTCTTTTCAACACATTTCATAAGTGTATATAGTTTATCAATAGAAATTTATTTTTTGATTTTCTTTTTGAAGTTTTTCAACACATTTCATAAATGTATCTAGTTTTTATCATTAGAAATGTATTTTTTGATTTTGAAACTTTTCAACACATCAATGTATCTACCCGTAGTTTATCATTAGAAATATATTTTTTTATTTTCTTTTTCAATCTTTTCAACACATCTCATAAATGTATCTACCGGTAGATTATCACTAGAAATATATCTTTTCATTTTCTTTTTCAAACTTTTCAACACATTTCATAAATGTATATAGTTTATCATTATAAATATTTTTATTTTCTTGTTCAAACTTTTCAACACATTTCATAAATGTATCTAGTTTATCATTATAAATATTTTTTTAAATTTTCTTTTTGAAACTTTTCAACACATCTCATAAATGTATCTACCGGTAGTTTATCATTAGAAATATATTTTTTTATTTTCTTTTTCAAACTTTTCAACACATCTCATAAATGTATGTACCGGTAGTTTATCATTAGAAATATATCTTTTCATGTTCTTTTTCAAACTTTTCAACATATGTCATAAATGAATATAGTTTATCATTAGAAATATATTTTTTGATTATCTTTTCCAAATTTCAACACATTTCATAAATGTATCTAGTTTATCATTAGAAATATATTTTTTGATTTTCAAACTTTTCAACACATTTCATAAGTGTATATAGTGTATCAATAGAAATTTATTTTTTGATTTTCTTTTTCAAACTTTTCAACACATTTCATAAATGTATCTAGTTTATCATTAGAAATATATTTTTTTGATTTTCTTTTTCACACTTTTCAACACATCTCATAAATGTATGTACCGGTAGATTATCACTAGAAATATATATTTTCATTTTCTTTTTCATTCTTTTCAACACATTTCATAAGTGTATATAGTTTATCAATAGAAATTTATTTTTTGATTTTCTTTTTGAAATTTTTCAACACATTTCATAAATGTATCTAGTTTTTATCACTAGAAATGTATTTTTTTGATTTTGAAACTTTTCAACACATCAATGTATCTACCGGTAGTTTATCATTAGAAATATATTTTTTTATTTTCTTTTTCAAACTTTTCAACACATCTCATAAATGTATGTACTGGTAGTTTATCATTAGAAATATATTTTTTAATTTTCTTTTTCAAACTTTTCAACACATCTAATAAATGTATGTACTGGTAGTTTATCATTAGAAATATATTTTTTATTTTCTTTTTCAATCTTTTCAACACATCTCATAAATGTATCTACCGGTAGATTATCACTAGAAATATATCTTTTCATTTTCTTTTTCAAACTTTTCAACACATTTCATAAATGTATATAGTTTATCATTATAAATATTTTTATTTTCTTGTTCAAACTTTTCAACACATTTCATAAATGTATCTAGTTTATCATTAGAAATATTATTTTTTATTTTCTTTTTGAAACTTTTCAACACATCTCATAAATGTATGTACCGGTAGTTTATCATAAGAAATATATCTTTTCATGTTCGTTTTCAAACTTTTCAACATATGTCATAAATGAATATAGTTTATCATTAGAAATATATTTTTTTTATTTTCTTGTTCAAACTTTTCAACATATTTCATAAATGTATATAGTTTATCACTAGAAATATATTTTTTGATTATCTTTTCCAAACTTTTCAACACATTTCATAAATGTATCTAGTTTATCATTATAAATATTTTTATTTTTCTTGTTCAAACTTTTCAACACATTTCATAAATGTATATAGTTTATCATTAGAAATATTTTTTTAAATTTTCTTTTTGAAACTTTTCAACACATCTCATAAATGTATATACCGGTAGTTTATCATTAGAAATATATTTTTTTATTTTCTTTTTCAAACTTTTCAACACATCTCATAAATGTATGTACCGGTAGTTTATCATTAGAAATATATCTTTTCATGTTCTTTTTCAAACTTTTCAACATATTTCATAAATGAATATAGTTTATCATTAGAAATATATTTTTTGATTATCTTTTCCAAACTTTTCAACACATTTCATAAATGTATCTAGTTTATGATTAGAAATATATTTTTTTGATTTTCTTTTTCACACTTTTCAACATTTCTCATAAATGTATGTACCGGTAGATTATCACTAGAAATATATATTTTCATTTTCTTTTTCAAACTTTTCAACATATTTCATAAATGTATCTACCGGTAGTTTATCATTAGAAATATATTTTTTTATTTTCTTTTTCTTACTTTTCAACACATCTCATAAATGTATGTACTGGTAGTTTATCATTAGAAATATATTTTTTAATTTTCTTTTTGAAACTTTTCAACACATCTAATAAATGTATGTACTGGTAGTTTATCATTAGAAATATATTTTTTATTTTCTTTTTCAATCTTTTCAACACATCTCATAAATGTATCTACCGGTAGATTATCACTAGAAATATATCTTTTCATTTTCTTTTTCAAACTTTTCAACACATTTCATAAATGTATATAGTTTATCATTAGAAATATTTTTATTTTCTTGTTCAAACTTTTCAACACATTTCATAAATGTATCTAGTTTATCATTAGAAATATTTTTTTAAATTTTCTTTTTGAAACTTTTCAACACATCTCATAAATGTATCTACCGGTAGTTTATCATTAGAAATATATTTTTTTATTTTCTTTTTCAAACTTTTCAACACATCTCATAAATGTATGTACCGGTAGTTTATCATTAGAAATATATTTTTTTATTTTCTTTTTCAAACTTTTCAACACATCTCATAAATGTATGTACCGATAGTTTATCATTAGAAATATATCTTTTCATGTTCTTTTTCAAACTTTTCAACATATGTCATAAATGAATATAGTTTATCATTAGAAATATATTTTTTGATTATCTTTTCCAAATTTCAACACATTTCATAAATGTATCTAGTTTATCATTAGAAATATATTTTTTGATTTTCAAACTTTTCAACACATTTCATAAGTGTATATAGTGTATCAATAGAAATTTATTTTTTGATTTTCTTTTTCAAATTTTTCAACACATTTCATAAATGTATCTAGTTTATCATTAGAAATATATTTTTTTGATTTTCTTTTTCACACTTTTCAACACATCTCATAAATGTATGTACCGGTAGATTATCACTAGAAATATATATTTTCATTTTCTTTTTCATTCTTTTCAACATATTTCATAAGTGTATATAGTTTATCAATAGAAATTTATTTTTTGATTTTCTTTTTGAAATTTTTCAACACATTTCATAAATGTATCTAGTTTTTATCACTAGAAATGTATTTTTTTGATTTTGAAACTTTTCAACACATCAATGTATCTACCGGTAGTTTATCATTAGAAATATATTTTTTTATTTTCTTTTTCAAACTTTTCAACACATCTCATAAATGTATGTACTGGTAGTTTATCATTAGAAATATATTTTTTAATTTTCTTTTTCAAACTTTTCAACACATCTAATAAATGTATGTACTGGTAGTTTATCATTAGAAATATATTTTTTATTTTCTTTTTCAATCTTTTCAACACATCTCATAAATGTATCTACCGGTAGATTATCACTAAAAATATATCTTTTCATTTTCTTTTTCAAACTTTTCAACACATTTCATAAATGTATATAGTTTATCATTATAAATATTTTTCTTTTCTTGTTCAAACTTTTCAACACATTTCATAAATGTATCTAGTTTATCATTAGAAATATTATTTTTTATTTTCTTTTTGAAACTTTTCAACACATCTCATAAATGTATGTACCGGTAGTTTATCATAAGAAATATATCTTTTCATGTTCGTTTTCAAACTTTTCAACATATGTCATAAATGAATATAGTTTATCATTAGAAATATATTTTTTTTATTTTCTTGTTCAAACTTTTCAACATATTTCATAAATGTATATAGTTTATCACTAGAAATATATTTTTTGATTATCTTTTCCAAACTTTTCAACACATTTCATAAATGTATCTAGTTTATCATTAGAAATATATTTTTTTATTTTCTTTTTCACACTTTTCAACACATCTCATAAATGTATGTACCGGTAGTTTATCATTAGAAATATATTTTTTAATTTTCTTTTTCAATCTTTTCAACACATCTCATAAATGTATCTACCGGTAGATTATCATTAGAAATATATTTTTTAATTTTCTTTTTCAATCTTTTCAACACATCTCATAAATGTATGTACCGGTAGATTATCACTAGAAATATATATTTTCATTTTCTTTTTCAAACTTTTCAACATATTTCATAAGTGTATATAGTTTATCAATAGAAATTTATTTTTTTATTTTCTTTTTGAAATTTTTCAACACATTTCATAAATGTATCTAGTTTTTATCATTAGAAATGTATTTTTTGATTTTGAAACTTTTCAACACATCAATGTATCTACCGGTAGTTTATCATTAGAAATATATTTTTTTATTTTCTTTTTCAAACTTTTCAACACATCTCATAAATGTATGTACTGGTAGTTTATCATTAGAAATATATTTTTTAATTTTCTTTTTCAATCTTTTCAACACATTTCATAAATGTATCTACCGGTAGTTTATCATTAGAAATATATTTTTTTATTTTCTTTTTCAAACTTTTCAACACATCTAATAAATGTATGTACTGGTAGTTTATCATTAGAAATATATTTTTTATTTTCTTTTTCAATCTTTTCAACACATCTCATAAATGTATCTACCGGTAGATTATCACTAGAAATATATCTTTTCATTTTCTTTTTCAAACTTTTCAACACATTTCATAAGTGTATATAGTTTATCATTATAAATATTTTTATTTTCTTGTTCAAACTTTTCAACACATTTCATAAACGTATCTAGTTTATCATTAGAAATATTATTTTTTCATGTTCGTTTTCAAACTTTTCAACATATGTCATAAATGAATATAGTTTATCATTAGAAATATATTTTTTTTATTTTCTTGTTCAAACTTTTCAACATATTTCATAAATGTATATAGTTTATCACTAGAAATATATTTTTTGATGATCTTTTCCAAACTTTTCAACACATTTCATAAATGTATCTAGTTTATCATTAGAAATATATTTTTTTGATTTTCAAACTTTTCAACACATCTTATAAATGTATCTACCGGTAGTTTCTCATTTGAAATGTATTTTTTTATTTTCTTTTTCAAACTTTTCAACACATTTCATAAATGTATATAGTGTATCATTATAAATATTTTTTTTTTATTTTCAAACTTTTCAACACATTTCATAAGTGTATATAGTTTATCAATAGAAATTTATTTTTTGATTTTCTTTTTGAAGTTTTTCAACACATTTCATAAATGTATCTAGTTTTTATCATTAGAAATGTATTTTTTGATTTTGAAACTTTTCAACACATCAATGTATCTACCCGTAGTTTATCATTAGAAATATATTTTTTTATTTTCTTTTTCAATCTTTTCAACACATCTCATAAATGTATCTACCGGTAGATTATCACTAGAAATATATCTTTTCATTTTCTTTTTCAAACTTTTCAACACATTTCATAAATGTATATAGTTTATCATTATAAATATTTTTATTTTCTTGTTCAAACTTTTCAACACATTTCATAAATGTATCTAGTTTATCATTAGAAATATTTTTTTAAATTTTCTTTTTGAAACTTTTCAACACATCTCATAAATGTATCTACCGGTAGTTTATCATTAGAAATATATTTTTTTATTTTCTTTTTCAAACTTTTCAACACATCTCATAAATGTATGTACCGGTAGTTTATCATTAGAAATATATCTTTTCATGTTCTTTTTCAAACTTTTCAACATATGTCATAAATGAATATAGTTTATCATTAGAAATATATTTTTTGATTATCTTTTCCAAATTTCAACACATTTCATAAATGTATCTAGTTTATCATTAGAAATATATTTTTTGATTTTCAAACTTTTCAACACATTTCATAAGTGTATATAGTGTATCAATAGAAATTTATTTTTTGATTTTCTTTTTCAAACTTTTCAACACATTTCATAAATGTATCTAGTTTATCATTAGAAATATATTTTTTTGATTTTCTTTTTCACACTTTTCAACACATCTCATAAATGTATGTACCGGTAGATTATCACTAGAAATATATATTTTCATTTTCTTTTTCATTCTTTTCAACACATTTCATAAGTGTATATAGTTTATCAATAGAAATTTATTTTTTGATTTTCTTTTTGAAATTTTTCAACACATTTCATAAATGTATCTAGTTTTTATCACTAGAAATGTATTTTTTTGATTTTGAAACTTTTCAACACATCAATGTATCTACCGGTAGTTTATCATTAGAAATATATTTTTTTATTTTCTTTTTCAAACTTTTCAACACATCTCATAAATGTATGTACTGGTAGTTTATCATTAGAAATATATTTTTTAATTTTCTTTTTCAAACTTTTCAACACATCTAATAAATGTATGTACTGGTAGTTTATCATTAGAAATATATTTTTTATTTTCTTTTTCAATCTTTTCAACACATCTCATAAATGTATCTACCGGTAGATTATCACTAGAAATATATCTTTTCATTTTCTTTTTCAAACTTTTCAACACATTTCATAAATGTATATAGTTTATCATTATAAATATTTTTATTTTCTTGTTCAAACTTTTCAACACATTTCATAAATGTATCTAGTTTATTATTAGAAATATTATTTTTTATTTTCTTTTTGAAACTTTTCAACACATCTCATAAATGTATGTACCGGTAGTTTATCATAAGAAATATATCTTTTCATGTTCGTTTTCAAACTTTTCAACATATGTCATAAATGAATATAGTTTATCATTAGAAATATATTTTTTTTATTTTCTTGTTCAAACTTTTCAACATATTTCATAAATGTATATAGTTTATCACTAGAAATATATTTTTTGATTATCTTTTCCAAACTTTTCAACACATTTCATAAATGTATCTAGTTTATCATTAGAAATATATTTTTTTGATTTTCAAACTTTTCAACACATCTTATAAATGTATCTACCTGTAGTTTATCATTAGAAATATATTTTTTTATTTTCTTTTTCAAACTTTTCAACACATCTCATAAATGTATGTACCGGTAGTTTATCATTAGAAATATATCTTTTCATGTTCTTTTTCAAACTTTTCAACATATTTCATAAATGAATATAGTTTATCATTAGAAATATATTTTTTGATTATCTTTTCCAAACTTTTCAACACATTTCATAAATGTATCTAAGATATCATTAGAAATATATTTTTTTCATTTTCAAACTTTTCAACACATTTCATAAGTGTATATAGTGTATCAATAGAAATTTTTTTTTTTTAAATTTCAAACTTTTCAACACATCTCGTAGTAGTTTAACTACCGTTAGTTTATCATTAGAAATATATTTTTTTATTTTCTTTTTGAAACTTTTCAACACATCTCATAAATGTATCTACCGGTAGTTTTTCATTAGAAATATATTTTTTTATTTTCTTTTTCAATCTTATCAACACATCTCATAAATACTGGTAGATTATCACTAGAAATATATCTTTTCATTTTCTTTTTCAAACTATTCAACACATTTCATAAATGTATATAGTTTATCATTAGAAATATATTTTTTTTATTTTCTTGTTCAAACATTTTAACATATTTCATAAATGTATCTAGTTTATCACTCGAAATATATTTTTTTGATTTTCAACCTTTTCAACACATTTCATAAATGTATCTAGTTTATCATTAGAAATATATTTTTTGATTTTCAAACTTTTCAACACATCTCATAAATGTATCTAGTTTATCATTAGAAATTTATTTTTTGATTTTCTTTTTCAAACTTTTCAACACATTTCATAATTGTATATAGTGTATCAATATAAATTTATTTTTTTATTTTCTTTTTCAAACTTTTCAACACATTTCATAAATGTATCTAGTTTATCATTAGAAATATATTTTTTATTTTCATTTTCAAACTTTTCAACACATCTCATAAATGTATCTACCAGTAGTTTATCATTAGAAATATATTTTTTTATTTTCTTTTTCAATATTTTCAACACATCTCATAAATGTATCTACCGGTAGATTATCACTAGAAATATATCTTTTCATTTTCTTTTTCAAACTTTTCAACACATTTCATAAATGTATCTAGTTTATCATTATAAATATTTTTATTTTTCTTGTTCAAACTTTTCAACACATTTCATAAATGTATATAGTTTATCATTAGAAATATTTTTTTAAATTTTCTTTTTGAAACTTTTCAACACATCTCATAAATGTATATACCGGTAGTTTATCATTAGAAATATATTTTTTTATTTTCTTTTTCAAACTTTTCAACACATCTCATAAATGTATGTACCGGTAGTTTATCATTAGAAATATATCTTTTCATGTTCTTTTTCAAACTTTTCAACATATTTCATAAATGAATATAGTTTATCATTAGAAATATATTTTTTGATTATCTTTTCCAAACTTTTCACCACATTTCATAAATGTATCTAGTTTATGATTAGAAATATATTTTTTGATTTTCTTTTTCACACTTTTCAACACATCTCATAAATGTATGTACCGGTAGATTATCACTAGAAATATATATTTTCATTTTCTTTTTCAAACTTTTCAACATATTTCATAAATGTATCTACCGGTAGTTTATCATTAGAAATATATTTTTTTATTTTCTTTTTCAAACTTTTCAACACATCTCATAAATGTATGTACTGGTAGTTTATCATTAGAAATATATTTTTTAATGTTCTTTTTCAAACTTTTCAACACATCTAATAAATGTATGTACTGGTAGTTTATCATTAGAAATATATTTTTTATTTTCTTTTTCAATCTTTTCAACACATCTCATAAATGTATCTACCGGTAGATTATCACTAGAAATATATCTTTTCATTTTCTTTTTCAAACTTTTCAACACATTTCATAAATGTATATAGTTTATCATTATAAATATTTTTATTTTCTTGTTCAAACTTTTCAACACATTTCATAAATGTATCTAGTTTATCATTAGAAATATATCTTTTCATGTTCGTTTTCAAACTTTTCAACATATGTCATAAATGAATATAGTTTATCATTAGAAATATATTTTTTTTATTTTCTTGTTCAAACTTTTCAACATATTTCATAAATGTATATAGTTTATCACTAGAAATATATTTTTTGATTATCTTTTCCAAACTTTTCAACACATTTCATAAATGTATCTAGTTTATCATTAGAAATATATTTTTTTGATTTTCAAACTTTTCAACACATCTTATAAATGTATCTACCGGTAGTTTCTCATTAGAAATGTATTTTTTCATTTTCTTTTTCAAACTTTTCAACACATTTCATAAATGTATATAGTGTATCATTATAAATATTTTTTTTTTGATTTTCAAACTTTTCAACACATTTCATAAGTGTATATTAGTTTATCAATAGAAATTTATTTTTTGATTTTCTTTTTGAAATTTTTCAACACATTTCATAAATGTATCTAGTTTTTATCATTAGAAATGTATTTTTTGATTTTTAAACTTTTCAACACATCAATGTATCTACCGGTAGTTTATCATTAGAAATATATTTTTTTATTTTCTTTTTCAAACTTTTCAACACATCTCATAAATGTATGTACTGGTAGTTTATCATTAGAAATATATTTTTTTATTTTCTTTTTCAATCTTTTCAACACATCTCATAAATGTATCTACCGGTAGATTATCACTAGAAATATATCTTTTCATTTTCTTTTTCAAACTTTTCAACACATTTCATAAATGTATATAGTTTATCATTATAAATATTTTTATTTTCTTGTTCAAACTTTTCAACACATTTCATAAATGTATCTAGTTTATCATTAGAAATATTTTTTTTAATTTTCTTTTTGAAACTTTTCAACACATCTCATAAATGTATGTACCGGTAGTTTATCATTAGAAATATATCTTTTCATGTTCTTTTTCAAACTTTTCAACATATTTCATAAATGAATATAGTTTATCATTAGAAATATATTTTTTGATTATCTTTTCCAAACTTTTCAACACATTTCATAAATGTATCTAAGTTATCATTAGAAATATATTTTTTTCATTTTCAAACTTTTCAACACATTTCATAAGTGTATATAGTGTATCAATAGAAATTTATTTTTTTTAAATTTCAAACTTTTCAACACATCTCGTAGTAGTTTAACTACCGGTAGGTTATCATTAGAAATATATTTTTTTATTTTCTTTTTCAAACTTCTCAACACATCTCATAAATGTATCTACCGGTAGATTATCCATAGAAATATATCTTTTCATTTTCTTTTTCAATCTTTTCAACACATCTCATAAATGTATCTACCGGTAGATTATCACTAGAAATATATCTTTTCATTTTCTTTTCAAACTTTTCAACACATTTCATAAATGAATATAGTTTATCATTAGAAATATATTTTTTTAATTTTCTTGTTCAAACTTTTCAACATATTTCATAAATGTATATAGTTTAACACTAGAAATATATTTTTTGATTTTCTTTTCCAAAATTTTCAACACATTTCATAAATGTATCTAGTTTATCATTAGAAATATATTTTTTGATTTTCAAACTTTTCAACACATCTCATAAATGTATCTAGTTTATCATTAGAAATATATTTTTTTATTTTCTTTTTCAAACTTGTCAACACATCTCATAAATGTATGTACCGGTAGTTTATCATTAGAAATATATCTTTTCATGTTCGTTTTCAAACTTTTCATCATATGTCATAAATGAATATAGTTTATCATTAGAAATATATTTTTTTTATTTTCTTGTTCAAACTTTTCAACATATTTCATAAATGTATATAGTTTATCACTAGAAATATATTTTTTGATTATCTTTTAAAAACTTTTCAACACATTTCATAAATGTATCTAGTTTATCATTAGAAATATATTTTTTGATTTTCAAACTTTTCAACACATTTCATAAGTGTATATAGTGTATTAATAGAAATTTATTTTTTGATTTTCTTTTTCAAACTTTTCAACACATTTCATAATTGTATATAGTGTATCAATATAAATTTATTTTTTTATTTTCTTTTTCAAACTTTTCAACACATTTCATAAATGTATCTAGTTTATCATTAGAAATATATTTTTTATTTTCTTTTTCAAACTTTTCAACACATCTCATAAATGTATCTACCAGTAGTTTATCATTAGAAATATATTTTTTTTTCTTTTTCAAACTTTTCAACACATTTCATAAGTGTATATAGTTTATCAATAGAAATTTATTTTTTGATTTTCTTTTTTAAATTTTTCAACACATTTCATAAATGTATCTAGTTTTTATCATTAGAAATGTATTTTTTTATTTTCTTTTTCAATCTTTTCAACACATCTAATAAATGTATGTACTGGTAGTTTATCATTAGAAATATATCTTTTCATTTTCTTTTTCAATCTTTTCAACACATTTCATAAATGTATCTACCAGTAGATTATCACTAGAAATATATCTTTTCATTTTCTTGTTCAAACTTTTCAACACATTTCATAAATGTATCTAGTTTATCATTAGAAATATTATTTTTTATTTTATTTTTGAAACTTTTCAACACATCTCATAAATGTATCTACCGGTAGTTTATCATTAGAAATATATTTTTTTATTTTCTTTTTCAAACTTTTCAACACATCTCATAAATGTATGTACCGGTAGTTTATCATTAGAAATATATCTTTTCATGTTCGTTTTCAAACTTTTCAACATATGTCATAAATGAATATAGTTTATCATTAGAAATATATTTTTTTAATTTTCTTGTTCAAACTTTTCAACATATTTCATAAATGTATATAGTTTATCACTAGAAATATATTTTTTGATTATCTTTTCCAAACTTTTCAACACATTTCATAAATGTATCTAGTTTATCATTAGAAATATATTTTTTAATTTTCTTTTTCAATCTTTTGAACACATTTCATAAATGTATCTACCGGTAGATTATCACTAGAAATATATATTTTCATTTTCTTTTTCAAACTTTTCAACACATTTCATAAATGTATCTACCGGTAGTTTCTCATTAGAAATGTATTTTTTCATTTTCTTTTTGAAATTTTTCAACACATTTCATAATTGTATATAGTGTATCAATATAAATTTATTTTTTTATTTTCCTTTTCAAACTTTTCAACACATTTCATAAATGTATCTAGATTATCATTAGAAATAATTTTTTTTTTTAATTTCAAACTTTTCAACACATCTCATAAATGTATCTACCGGTAGATTATCACTAGAAATATATCTTTTCATTTTCTTTTTCAAACTTTTCAACACATTTCATAAATGTATATAGTTTATCATTATAAATATGTTTTTTCGATTTTCAAACTTTTCAACACATTTCATAAGTGTATATAGTTTATCAATAGAAATTAATTTTTTGATTGTCTTTTTGAAATTTTTCAACACATTTCATAAATGTATCTAGTTTTTATCATTAGAAATGTATTTTTTTGATTTTGAAACTTTTCAACACATTTCATAAATGTATCTAGTTTATCATTAGAAATATATTTTTTTATTTTCTTTTTGAAACTTTTCAACACATCTCATAAATGTATCTACCGGTAGTTTTTCATTAGAAATATATTTTTTTATTTTCTTTTTCAATCTTATCAACACATCTCATAAATACTGGTAGATTATCACTAGAAATATATCTTTTCATTTTCTTTTTCAAACTATTCAACACATTTCATAAATGTATATAGTTTATCATTAGAAATATATTTTTTTTATTTTCTTGTTCAAACATTTTAACATATTTCATAAATGTATCTAGTTTATCACTAGAAATATATTTTTTGATTATCTTTTCCAAACTTTTCAACACATTTCATAAATGTATCTAGTTTATCATTAGAAATATATTTTTTAATTTTCTTTTTCAATCTTTTGAACACATTTCATAAATGTATCTACCGGTAGATTATCACTAGAAATATATATTTTCATTTTCTTTTTCAAACTTTTCAACACATTTCATAAATGTATCTACCGGTAGTTTCTCATTAGAAATGTATTTTTTCATTTTCTTTTTCAAACTTTTCAACACATTTCATAAATGTATATAGTTTATCATTATAAATATTTTTTTTTTGATTTTCAAACTTTTCAACACATTTCATAAATGTATCTAGTTTATCATTAGAAATATATTTTTTGATTTTCAAACTTTTCAACACATTTCATAAGTGTATATAGTGTATTAATAGAAATTTATTTTTTGATTTTATTTTTCAAACTTTTCAACACATTTCATAATTGTATATAGTGTATCAATATAAATTTTTTTTTTTATTTTCTTTTTCAAACTTTTCAACACATTTCATAAATGTATCTAGATTATCATTAGAAATAATTTTTTTTTTTAATTTCAAACTTTTCAACACATCTCATAAATGTATCTACCGGTAGATTATCACTAGAAATATATCTTTTCATTTTCTTTTTCAAACTTTTCAACACATTTCATAAATGTATATAGTTTATCATTATAAATATGTTTTTTCGATTTTCAAACTTTTCAACACATTTCATAAGTGTATATAGTTTATCAATAGAAATTAATTTTTTGATTGTCTTTTTGAAATTTTTCAACACATTTCATAAATGTATCTAGTTTTTATCATTAGAAATGTATTTTTTTGATTTTGAAACTTTTCAACACATTTCATAAATGTATCTAGTTTATCATTAGAAATATATTTTTTTATTTTCTTTTTGAAACTTTTCAACACATCTCATAAATGTATCTACCGGTAGTTTTTCATTAGAAATATATTTTTTTATTTTCTTTTTCAATCTTATCAACACATCTCATAAATACTGGTAGATTATCACTAGAAATATATCTTTTCATTTTCTTTTTCAAACTATTCAACACATTTCATAAATGTATATAGTTTATCATTAGAAATATATTTTTTTTATTTTCTTGTTCAAACATTTTAACATATTTCATAAATGTATCTAGTTTATCACTCGAAATATATTTTTTTGATTTTCAACCTTTTCAACACATTTCATAAATGTATCTAGTTTATCATTAGAAATATATTTTTTGATTTTCAAACTTTTCAACACATCTCATAAATGTATCTAGTTTATCATTAGAAATTTATTTTTTGATTTTCTTTTTCAAACTTTTCAACACATTTCATAATTGTATATAGTGTATCAATATAAATTTATTTTTTTATTTTCTTTTTCAAACTTTTCAACACATTTCATAAATGTATCTAGTTTATCATTAGAAATATATTTTTTATTTTCATTTTCAAACTTTTCAACACATCTCATAAATGTATCTACCAGTAGTTTATCATTAGAAATATATTTTTTTATTTTCTTTTTCAATATTTTCAACACATCTCATAAATGTATCTACCGGTAGATTATCACTAGAAATATATCTTTTCATTTTCTTTTTCAAACTTTTCAACACATTTCATAAATGTATCTAGTTTATCATTATAAATATTTTTATTTTTCTTGTTCAAACTTTTCAACACATTTCATAAATGTATATAGTTTATCATTAGAAATATTTTTTTTAATTTTCTTTTTGAAACTTTTCAACACATCTCATAAATGTATATACCGGTAGTTTATCATTAGAAATATATTTTTTTATTTTCTTTTTCAAACTTTTCAACACATCTCATAAATGTATGTACCGGTAGTTTATCATTAGAAATATATTTTTTGATTATCTTTTCCAAACTTTTCACCACATTTCATAAATGTATCTAGTTTATGATTAGAAATATATTTTTTGATTTTCTTTTTCACACTTTTCAACACATCTCATAAATGTATGTACCGGTAGATTATCACTAGAAATATATATTTTCATTTTCTTTTTCAAACTTTTCAACATATTTCATAAATGTATCTACCGGTAGTTTATCATTAGAAATATATTTTTTTATTTTCTTTTTCAAACTTTTCAACACATCTCATAAATGTATGTACTGGTAGTTTATCATTAGAAATATATTTTTTAATGTTCTTTTTCAAACTTTTCAACACATCTAATAAATGTATGTACTGGTAGTTTATCATTAGAAATATATTTTTTATTTTCTTTTTCAATCTTTTCAACACATCTCATAAATGTATCTACCGGTAGATTATCACTAGAAATATATCTTTTCATTTTCTTTTTCAAACTTTTCAACACATTTCATAAATGTATATAGTTTATCATTATAAATATTTTTATTTTCTTGTTCAAACTTTTCAACACATTTCATAAATGTATCTAGTTTATCATTAGAAATATATCTTTTCATGTTCGTTTTCAAACTTTTCAACATATGTCATAAATGAATATAGTTTATCATTAGAAATATATTTTTTTTATTTTCTTGTTCAAACTTTTCAACATATTTCATAAATGTATATAGTTTATCACTAGAAATATATTTTTTGATTATCTTTTCCAAACTTTTCAACACATTTCATAAATGTATCTAGTTTATCATTAGAAATATATTTTTTTGATTTTCAAACTTTTCAACACATCTTATAAATGTATCTACCGGTAGTTTCTCATTAGAAATGTATTTTTTCATTTTCTTTTTCAAACTTTTCAACACATTTCATAAATGTATATAGTGTATCATTATAAATATTTTTTTTTTGATTTTCAAACTTTTCAACACATTTCATAAGTGTATATTAGTTTATCAATAGAAATTTATTTTTTGATTTTCTTTTTGAAATTTTTCAACACATTTCATAAATGTATCTAGTTTTTATCATTAGAAATGTATTTTTTGATTTTTAAACTTTTCAACACATCAATGTATCTACCGGTAGTTTATCATTAGAAATATATTTTTTTATTTTCTTTTTCAAACTTTTCAACACATCTCATAAATGTATGTACTGGTAGTTTATCATTAGAAATATATTTTTTTATTTTCTTTTTCAATCTTTTCAACACATCTCATAAATGTATCTACCGGTAGATTATCACTAGAAATATATCTTTTCATTTTCTTTTTCAAACTTTTCAACACATTTCATAAATGTATATAGTTTATCATTATAAATATTTTTATTTTCTTGTTCAAACTTTTCAACACATTTCATAAATGTATCTAGTTTATCATTAGAAATATTTTTTTTAATTTTCTTTTTGAAACTTTTCAACACATCTCATAAATGTATGTACCGGTAGTTTATCATTAGAAATATATCTTTTCATGTTCTTTTTCAAACTTTTCAACATATTTCATAAATGAATATAGTTTATCATTAGAAATATATTTTTTGATTATCTTTTCCAAACTTTTCAACACATTTCATAAATGTATCTAAGTTATCATTAGAAATATATTTTTTTCATTTTCAAACTTTTCAACACATTTCATAAGTGTATATAGTGTATCAATAGAAATTTATTTTTTTTAAATTTCAAACTTTTCAACACATCTCGTAGTAGTTTAACTACCGGTAGGTTATCATTAGAAATATATTTTTTTATTTTCTTTTTCAAACTTCTCAACACATCTCATAAATGTATCTACCGGTAGATTATCCATAGAAATATATCTTTTCATTTTCTTTTTCAATCTTTTCAACACATCTCATAAATGTATCTACCGGTAGATTATCACTAGAAATATATCTTTTCATTTTCTTTTCAAACTTTTCAACACATTTCATAAATGAATATAGTTTATCATTAGAAATATATTTTTTTAATTTTCTTGTTCAAACTTTTCAACATATTTCATAAATGTATATAGTTTAACACTAGAAATATATTTTTTGATTTTCTTTTCCAAAATTTTCAACACATTTCATAAATGTATCTAGTTTATCATTAGAAATATATTTTTTGATTTTCAAACTTTTCAACACATCTCATAAATGTATCTAGTTTATCATTAGAAATATATTTTTTTATTTTCTTTTTCAAACTTGTCAACACATCTCATAAATGTATGTACCGGTAGTTTATCATTAGAAATATATCTTTTCATGTTCGTTTTCAAACTTTTCATCATATGTCATAAATGAATATAGTTTATCATTAGAAATATATCTTTTCATGTTCGTTTTCAAACTTTTCATCATATGTCATAAATGAATATAGTTTATCATTAGAAATATATTTTTTTTATTTTCTTGTTCAAACTTTTCAACATATTTCATAAATGTATATAGTTTATCACTAGAAATATATTTTTTGATTATCTTTTAAAAACTTTTCAACACATTTCATAAATGTATCTAGTTTATCATTAGAAATATATTTTTTGATTTTCAAACTTTTCAACACATTTCATAAGTGTATATAGTGTATTAATAGAAATTTATTTTTTGATTTTCTTTTTCAAACTTTTCAACACATTTCATAATTGTATATAGTGTATCAATATAAATTTATTTTTTTATTTTCTTTTTCAAACTTTTCAACACATTTCATAAATGTATCTAGTTTATCATTAGAAATATATTTTTTATTTTCTTTTTCAAACTTTTCAACACATCTCATAAATGTATCTACCAGTAGTTTATCATTAGAAATATATTTTTTTTTTCTTTTTCAAACTTTTCAACACATTTCATAAGTGTATATAGTTTATCAATAGAAATTTATTTTTTGATTTTCTTTTTTAAATTTTTCAACACATTTCATAAATGTATCTAGTTTTTATCATTAGAAATGTATTTTTTTATTTTCTTTTTCAATCTTTTCAACACATCTAATAAATGTATGTACTGGTAGTTTATCATTAGAAATATATCTTTTCATTTTCTTTTTCAATCTTTTCAACACATTTCATAAATGTATCTACCAGTAGATTATCACTAGAAATATATCTTTTCATTTTCTTGTTCAAACTTTTCAACACATTTCATAAATGTATCTAGTTTATCATTAGAAATATTATTTTTTATTTTATTTTTGAAACTTTTCAACACATCTCATAAATGTATCTACCGGTAGTTTATCATTAGAAATATATTTTTTTATTTTCTTTTTCAAACTTTTCAACACATCTCATAAATGTATGTACCGGTAGTTTATCATTAGAAATATATCTTTTCATGTTCGTTTTCAAACTTTTCAACATATGTCATAAATGAATATAGTTTATCATTAGAAATATATTTTTTTAATTTTCTTGTTCAAACTTTTCAACATATTTCATAAATGTATATAGTTTATCACTAGAAATATATTTTTTGATTATCTTTTCCAAACTTTTCAACACATTTCATAAATGTATCTAGTTTATCATTAGAAATATATTTTTTAATTTTCTTTTTCAATCTTTTGAACACATTTCATAAATGTATCTACCGGTAGATTATCACTAGAAATATATATTTTCATTTTCTTTTTCAAACTTTTCAACACATTTCATAAATGTATCTACCGGTAGTTTCTCATTAGAAATGTATTTTTTCATTTTCTTTTTGAAATTTTTCAACACATTTCATAATTGTATATAGTGTATCAATATAAATTTATTTTTTTATTTTCCTTTTCAAACTTTTCAACACATTTCATAAATGTATCTAGATTATCATTAGAAATAATTTTTTTTTTTAATTTCAAACTTTTCAACACATCTCATAAATGTATCTACCGGTAGATTATCACTAGAAATATATCTTTTCATTTTCTTTTTCAAACTTTTCAACACATTTCATAAATGTATATAGTTTATCATTATAAATATGTTTTTTCGATTTTCAAACTTTTCAACACATTTCATAAGTGTATATAGTTTATCAATAGAAATTAATTTTTTGATTGTCTTTTTGAAATTTTTCAACACATTTCATAAATGTATCTAGTTTTTATCATTAGAAATGTATTTTTTTGATTTTGAAACTTTTCAACACATTTCATAAATGTATCTAGTTTATCATTAGAAATATATTTTTTTATTTTCTTTTTGAAACTTTTCAACACATCTCATAAATGTATCTACCGGTAGTTTTTCATTAGAAATATATTTTTTTATTTTCTTTTTCAATCTTATCAACACATCTCATAAATACTGGTAGATTATCACTAGAAATATATCTTTTCATTTTCTTTTTCAAACTATTCAACACATTTCATAAATGTATATAGTTTATCATTAGAAATATATTTTTTTTATTTTCTTGTTCAAACATTTTAACATATTTCATAAATGTATCTAGTTTATCACTAGAAATATATTTTTTGATTATCTTTTCCAAACTTTTCAACACATTTCATAAATGTATCTAGTTTATCATTAGAAATATATTTTTTAATTTTCTTTTTCAATCTTTTGAACACATTTCATAAATGTATCTACCGGTAGATTATCACTAGAAATATATATTTTCATTTTCTTTTTCAAACTTTTCAACACATTTCATAAATGTATCTACCGGTAGTTTCTCATTAGAAATGTATTTTTTCATTTTCTTTTTCAAACTTTTCAACACATTTCATAAATGTATATAGTTTATCATTATAAATATTTTTTTTTTGATTTTCAAACTTTTCAACACATTTCATAAATGTATCTAGTTTATCATTAGAAATATATTTTTTGATTTTCAAACTTTTCAACACATTTCATAAGTGTATATAGTGTATTAATAGAAATTTATTTTTTGATTTTATTTTTCAAACTTTTCAACACATTTCATAATTGTATATAGTGTATCAATATAAATTTTTTTTTTTATTTTCTTTTTCAAACTTTTCAACACATTTCATAAATGTATCTAGATTATCATTAGAAATAATTTTTTTTTTTAATTTCAAACTTTTCAACACATCTCATAAATGTATCTACCGGTAGATTATCACTAGAAATATATCTTTTCATTTTCTTTTTCAAACTTTTCAACACATTTCATAAATGTATATAGTTTATCATTATAAATATGTTTTTTCGATTTTCAAACTTTTCAACACATTTCATAAGTGTATATAGTTTATCAATAGAAATTAATTTTTTGATTGTCTTTTTGAAATTTTTCAACACATTTCATAAATGTATCTAGTTTTTATCATTAGAAATGTATTTTTTTGATTTTGAAACTTTTCAACACATTTCATAAATGTATCTAGTTTATCATTAGAAATATATTTTTTTATTTTCTTTTTGAAACTTTTCAACACATCTCATAAATGTATCTACCGGTAGTTTTTCATTAGAAATATATTTTTTTATTTTCTTTTTCAATCTTATCAACACATCTCATAAATACTGGTAGATTATCACTAGAAATATATCTTTTCATTTTCTTTTTCAAACTATTCAACACATTTCATAAATGTATATAGTTTATCATTAGAAATATATTTTTTTTATTTTCTTGTTCAAACATTTTAACATATTTCATAAATGTATCTAGTTTATCACTCGAAATATATTTTTTTGATTTTCAACCTTTTCAACACATTTCATAAATGTATCTAGTTTATCATTAGAAATATATTTTTTGATTTTCAAACTTTTCAACACATCTCATAAATGTATCTAGTTTATCATTAGAAATTTATTTTTTGATTTTCTTTTTCAAACTTTTCAACACATTTCATAATTGTATATAGTGTATCAATATAAATTTATTTTTTTATTTTCTTTTTCAAACTTTTCAACACATTTCATAAATGTATCTAGTTTATCATTAGAAATATATTTTTTATTTTCATTTTCAAACTTTTCAACACATCTCATAAATGTATCTACCAGTAGTTTATCATTAGAAATATATTTTTTTATTTTCTTTTTCAATATTTTCAACACATCTCATAAATGTATCTACCGGTAGATTATCACTAGAAATATATCTTTTCATTTTCTTTTTCAAACTTTTCAACACATTTCATAAATGTATCTAGTTTATCATTATAAATATTTTTATTTTTCTTGTTCAAACTTTTCAACACATTTCATAAATGTATATAGTTTATCATTAGAAATATTTTTTTAAATTTTCTTTTTGAAACTTTTCAACACATCTCATAAATGTATATACCGGTAGTTTATCATTAGAAATATATTTTTTTATTTTCTTTTTCAAACTTTTCAACACATCTCATAAATGTATGTACCGGTAGTTTATCATTAGAAATATATCTTTTCATGTTCTTTTTCAAACTTTTCAACATATTTCATAAATGAATATAGTTTATCATTAGAAATATATTTTTTGATTATCTTTTCCAAACTTTTCACCACATTTCATAAATGTATCTAGTTTATGATTAGAAATATATTTTTTGATTTTCTTTTTCACACTTTTCAACACATCTCATAAATGTATGTACCGGTAGATTATCACTAGAAATATATATTTTCATTTTCTTTTTCAAACTTTTCAACATATTTCATAAATGTATCTACCGGTAGTTTATCATTAGAAATATATTTTTTTATTTTCTTTTTCAAACTTTTCAACACATCTCATAAATGTATGTACTGGTAGTTTATCATTAGAAATATATTTTTTAATGTTCTTTTTCAAACTTTTCAACACATCTAATAAATGTATGTACTGGTAGTTTATCATTAGAAATATATTTTTTATTTTCTTTTTCAATCTTTTCAACACATCTCATAAATGTATCTACCGGTAGATTATCACTAGAAATATATCTTTTCATTTTCTTTTTCAAACTTTTCAACACATTTCATAAATGTATATAGTTTATCATTATAAATATTTTTATTTTCTTGTTCAAACTTTTCAACACATTTCATAAATGTATCTAGTTTATCATTAGAAATATATCTTTTCATGTTCGTTTTCAAACTTTTCAACATATGTCATAAATGAATATAGTTTATCATTAGAAATATATTTTTTTTATTTTCTTGTTCAAACTTTTCAACATATTTCATAAATGTATATAGTTTATCACTAGAAATATATTTTTTGATTATCTTTTCCAAACTTTTCAACACATTTCATAAATGTATCTAGTTTATCATTAGAAATATATTTTTTTGATTTTCAAACTTTTCAACACATCTTATAAATGTATCTACCGGTAGTTTCTCATTAGAAATGTATTTTTTCATTTTCTTTTTCAAACTTTTCAACACATTTCATAAATGTATATAGTGTATCATTATAAATATTTTTTTTTTGATTTTCAAACTTTTCAACACATTTCATAAGTGTATATTAGTTTATCAATAGAAATTTATTTTTTGATTTTCTTTTTGAAATTTTTCAACACATTTCATAAATGTATCTAGTTTTTATCATTAGAAATGTATTTTTTGATTTTTAAACTTTTCAACACATCAATGTATCTACCGGTAGTTTATCATTAGAAATATATTTTTTTATTTTCTTTTTCAAACTTTTCAACACATCTCATAAATGTATGTACTGGTAGTTTATCATTAGAAATATATTTTTTTATTTTCTTTTTCAATCTTTTCAACACATCTCATAAATGTATCTACCGGTAGATTATCACTAGAAATATATCTTTTCATTTTCTTTTTCAAACTTTTCAACACATTTCATAAATGTATATAGTTTATCATTATAAATATTTTTATTTTCTTGTTCAAACTTTTCAACACATTTCATAAATGTATCTAGTTTATCATTAGAAATATTTTTTTTAATTTTCTTTTTGAAACTTTTCAACACATCTCATAAATGTATGTACCGGTAGTTTATCATTAGAAATATATCTTTTCATGTTCTTTTTCAAACTTTTCAACATATTTCATAAATGAATATAGTTTATCATTAGAAATATATTTTTTGATTATCTTTTCCAAACTTTTCAACACATTTCATAAATGTATCTAAGTTATCATTAGAAATATATTTTTTTCATTTTCAAACTTTTCAACACATTTCATAAGTGTATATAGTGTATCAATAGAAATTTATTTTTTTTAAATTTCAAACTTTTCAACACATCTCGTAGTAGTTTAACTACCGGTAGGTTATCATTAGAAATATATTTTTTTATTTTCTTTTTCAAACTTCTCAACACATCTCATAAATGTATCTACCGGTAGATTATCCATAGAAATATATCTTTTCATTTTCTTTTTCAATCTTTTCAACACATCTCATAAATGTATCTACCGGTAGATTATCACTAGAAATATATCTTTTCATTTTCTTTTCAAACTTTTCAACACATTTCATAAATGAATATAGTTTATCATTAGAAATATATTTTTTTAATTTTCTTGTTCAAACTTTTCAACATATTTCATAAATGTATATAGTTTAACACTAGAAATATATTTTTTGATTTTCTTTTCCAAAATTTTCAACACATTTCATAAATGTATCTAGTTTATCATTAGAAATATATTTTTTGATTTTCAAACTTTTCAACACATCTCATAAATGTATCTAGTTTATCATTAGAAATATATTTTTTTATTTTCTTTTTCAAACTTGTCAACACATCTCATAAATGTATGTACCGGTAGTTTATCATTAGAAATATATCTTTTCATGTTCGTTTTCAAACTTTTCATCATATGTCATAAATGAATATAGTTTATCATTAGAAATATATTTTTTTTATTTTCTTGTTCAAACTTTTCAACATATTTCATAAATGTATATAGTTTATCACTAGAAATATATTTTTTGATTATCTTTTAAAAACTTTTCAACACATTTCATAAATGTATCTAGTTTATCATTAGAAATATATTTTTTGATTTTCAAACTTTTCAACACATTTCATAAGTGTATATAGTGTATTAATAGAAATTTATTTTTTGATTTTCTTTTTCAAACTTTTCAACACATTTCATAATTGTATATAGTGTATCAATATAAATTTATTTTTTTATTTTCTTTTTCAAACTTTTCAACACATTTCATAAATGTATCTAGTTTATCATTAGAAATATATTTTTTATTTTCTTTTTCAAACTTTTCAACACATCTCATAAATGTATCTACCAGTAGTTTATCATTAGAAATATATTTTTTTTTCTTTTTCAAACTTTTCAACACATTTCATAAGTGTATATAGTTTATCAATAGAAATTTATTTTTTGATTTTCTTTTTTAAATTTTTCAACACATTTCATAAATGTATCTAGTTTTTATCATTAGAAATGTATTTTTTTATTTTCTTTTTCAATCTTTTCAACACATCTAATAAATGTATGTACTGGTAGTTTATCATTAGAAATATATCTTTTCATTTTCTTTTTCAATCTTTTCAACACATTTCATAAATGTATCTACCAGTAGATTATCACTAGAAATATATCTTTTCATTTTCTTGTTCAAACTTTTCAACACATTTCATAAATGTATCTAGTTTATCATTAGAAATATTATTTTTTATTTTATTTTTGAAACTTTTCAACACATCTCATAAATGTATCTACCGGTAGTTTATCATTAGAAATATATTTTTTTATTTTCTTTTTCAAAATTTTCAACACATCTTATAAATGTATGTACCGGTAGTTTATCATTAGAAATATATCTTTTCATGTTCGTTTTCAAACTTTTCAACATATGTCATAAATGAATATAGTTTATCATTAGAAATATATTTTTTTAATTTTCTTGTTCAAACTTTTCAACATATTTCATAAATGTATATAGTTTATCACTAGAAATATATTTTTTGATTATCTTTTCCAAACTTTTCAACACATTTCATAAATGTATCTAGTTTATCATTAGAAATATATTTTTTAATTTTCTTTTTCAATCTTTTGAACACATTTCATAAATGTATCTACCGGTAGATTATCACTAGAAATATATATTTTCATTTTCTTTTTCAAACTTTTCAACACATTTCATAAATGTATCTACCGGTAGTTTCTCATTAGAAATGTATTTTTTCATTTTCTTTTTCAAACTTTTCAACACATTTCATAAATGTATATAGTTTATCATTATAAATATTTTTTTTTTGATTTTCAAACTTTTCAACACATTTCATAAATGTATCTAGTTTATCATTAGAAATATATTTTTTGATTTTCAAACTTTTCAACACATTTCATAAGTGTATATTAGTTTATCAATAGAAATTTATTTTTTGATTTTCTTTTTGAAATTTTTCAACACATTTCATAATTGTATATAGTGTATCAATATAAATTTATTTTTTTATTTTCCTTTTCAAACTTTTCAACACATTTCATAAATGTATCTAGATTATCATTAGAAATAATTTTTTTTTTTAATTTCAAACTTTTCAACACATCTCATAAATGTATCTACCGGTAGATTATCACTAGAAATATATCTTTTCATTTTCTTTTTCAAACTTTTCAACACATTTCATAAATGTATATAGTTTATCATTATAAATATGTTTTTTCGATTTTCAAACTTTTCAACACATTTCATAAGTGTATATAGTTTATCAATAGAAATTAATTTTTTGATTGTCTTTTTGAAATTTTTCAACACATTTCATAAATGTATCTAGTTTTTATCATTAGAAATGTATTTTTTTGATTTTGAAACTTTTCAACACATTTCATAAATGTATCTAGTTTATCATTAGAAATATATTTTTTTATTTTCTTTTTGAAACTTTTCAACACATCTCATAAATGTATCTACCGGTAGTTTTTCATTAGAAATATATTTTTTTATTTTCTTTTTCAATCTTATCAACACATCTCATAAATACTGGTAGATTATCACTAGAAATATATCTTTTCATTTTCTTTTTCAAACTATTCAACACATTTCATAAATGTATATAGTTTATCATTAGAAATATATTTTTTTTATTTTCTTGTTCAAACATTTTAACATATTTCATAAATGTATCTAGTTTATCACTAGAAATATATTTTTTGATTATCTTTTCCAAACTTTTCAACACATTTCATAAATGTATCTAGTTTATCATTAGAAATATATTTTTTAATTTTCTTTTTCAATCTTTTGAACACATTTCATAAATGTATCTACCGGTAGATTATCACTAGAAATATATATTTTCATTTTCTTTTTCAAACTTTTCAACACATTTCATAAATGTATCTACCGGTAGTTTCTCATTAGAAATGTATTTTTTCATTTTCTTTTTCAAACTTTTCAACACATTTCATAAATGTATATAGTTTATCATTATAAATATTTTTTTTTTGATTTTCAAACTTTTCAACACATTTCATAAATGTATCTAGTTTATCATTAGAAATATATTTTTTGATTTTCAAACTTTTCAACACATTTCATAAGTGTATATAGTGTATTAATAGAAATTTATTTTTTGATTTTATTTTTCAAACTTTTCAACACATTTCATAATTGTATATAGTGTATCAATATAAATTTTTTTTTTTATTTTCTTTTTCAAACTTTTCAACACATTTCATAAATGTATCTAGATTATCATTAGAAATAATTTTTTTTTTAATTTCAAACTTTTCAACACATCTCATAAATGTATCTACCGGTAGATTATCACTAGAAATATATCTTTTCATTTTCTTTTTCAAACTTTTCAACACATTTCATAAATGTATATAGTTTATCATTATAAATATGTTTTTTCGATTTTCAAACTTTTCAACACATTTCATAAGTGTATATAGTTTATCAATAGAAATTAATTTTTTGATTGTCTTTTTGAAATTTTTCAACACATTTCATAAATGTATCTAGTTTTTATCATTAGAAATGTATTTTTTTGATTTTGAAACTTTTCAACACATTTCATAAATGTATCTAGTTTATCATTAGAAATATATTTTTTTATTTTCTTTTTGAAACTTTTCAACACATCTCATAAATGTATCTACCGGTAGTTTTTCATTAGAAATATATTTTTTTATTTTCTTTTTCAATCTTATCAACACATCTCATAAATACTGGTAGATTATCACTAGAAATATATCTTTTCATTTTCTTTTTCAAACTATTCAACACATTTCATAAATGTATATAGTTTATCATTAGAAATATATTTTTTTTATTTTCTTGTTCAAACATTTTAACATATTTCATAAATGTATCTAGTTTATCACTCGAAATATATTTTTTTGATTTTCAACCTTTTCAACACATTTCATAAATGTATCTACCGGTAGTTTCTCATTAGAAATATATTTTTTAATTTTCTTTTTCAATCTTTTCAACACATCTCATAAATGTATCTACCGGTAGATTATCACTAGAAATATATCTTTTCATTTTCTTTTTCTAACTTTTCAACACATCTCATAAATGTATCTAGTTTATCATTAGAAATATATTTTTTTATTGTCTTTTTCAAACTTATCAACACATTTCATAAATGTATCTAGTTTATCATTATAAATATATTTTTTGATTTTGAAACTTTTTAACACATTTCATAAATGTATCTACCAGTAGTTTATTATTAGAAATCTGCAGTTAGAACAAATGCAGGACTAACAAACCAGTAACATTTGCAGTTAGAACAAATGCAGGACTGACAAACCAGTAACATCTGCAGTTAGAACAAATGCAGGACTGACAAACCAGTAACATCTTCAGTTAGAACAAATGCAGGACTAACAAACGAGTAACATCTGCAGTTGGAACAAATGCAGGACTGACAAACCATTATTGTTTATTATTTACATAGATAACATTATCAAAACAGTAAAACACCACCAGACGTTTACCATTACTCAAATGACTTAATTGAACCACTCTTTGCTGACCATCAGTGCCTTTTCCACAGTTCAAGTGAAGTGCTGAAAGATCACATAAACATACTCAATGAAAGCTGCCTCAATCACAACATGAAGATCAATAAAGAAAATACAGAAGTAATGTTTATAGGCAGAAAACCCAATACAATCAAAATAAATGATCAACTACTGAAGTAAAGGAAGTGCAGAAATTTAAATATTTTGGGAGCATTTGTACAGCTGACTGAAGAATGGACAGTGTTGAGACAAGAATTAAAAAGTCAACTATGTAACTTATGAACTTATACCAATTTTCCTGTCGAAGACGAATGTATCAGGCCATTGGCGCAAATAAAACGGAGACAGCGCATTTCCATTCTCTGGATTACATCCTGCAAGAAATCCAGCAGGACAATGATCCTGCTAAAAGAGAAATTCAACAGGAGTTTGAGAATGTACGCTGAAGAAGAAGACTAATGGCTTCTAGGTTGACCCAGCCTAAGAAAAGGGCACCAGATCTTCTGGGAAAGTAGCCGCAGGTATGATGTTGGTCAATGAAAAATACAGACTTAACCCCATACTCACCACTACGCCTCAATGGAAAAAGTGAAAACATGAAAACTCCTTTTTTAATGAATTTCATACTGCGAGTTTACAACAAAATTACAATTAACAGGAGAGAAGTTGGTATTTATACTAACTTTCCATCTACAGCATCCACAATTTTGGCATCTATCCCCAAGTAGTCAAAGGCTGTCAGCATCCGAAGTCTTCTAGCCGGCCGTCGTTTCAAGTTGATCATGTATATCTGCAAATATGAATAAATAAAGTTTTTAACACCAGACAGCCTAGAGAAGACCATAATGGAGGGGATGATGCCAGGGAGACGTACAAGAGACAGACCCAGAAACCCAGAAGATGGATGCAAGACATCAAAGACCACCTGAACATGACAGTAACAGAAGCAGGAAGACTAGCTCAAGATTGACAGAAGCTTCGAAAGGCTGTGATGACTGCTACAGGATATGCTACCTGATGAGTATGAATGTTTTTAATTAACGAAGTTCATGGTGGTTGGATTATCAGAACAGCAACCTCCACATTCTTCTTCTTTCATTCTCAAACTTCTTAGAAATTATCAAGATGCAGTCTGGAGAACGGAATGTGTTGCGTCATGGTTTACAGCGTGACTGTGTTATATGCACCTTTCGGTCTGACACATCCGATTTCAGCATGACTTCTAGGTCACTTTGACCATATACGGAATGTGACAACCAACACCATCCAAAAACTTTCTTAGTCACCTCTTACAAGATATATGGAAGATAAATAGTATTGATATTCTTTGCTCCCCTATTGACTACAAATTGGCCATAACAGACTGAGAAGTCACATGTTCAGAAAGTTGAAAATTTGTAGACAGACCTGTGCAACTGTGGACTGAGCCGAGAGACTGCAGAACACATCCTTCATGCCTGCCAAATCTACCAAGAAGAGAGTGAGAAAATATGTTTATTTTCCTACTGAGACGGCAGAACTTCCAGACTTGAGGGGTTCCATGGATGACCTGAAGCGAATTACACAGTTCATTGAAGCTATTGGCGCTGTAACCTGATATCTGACTGAAGAACAAAAAGCTCCCCTTTCGGGCCCTGGAAACACACTTTCGCTTTTATGGTTAAAAGCTCTAATATAACCGAATTGGATTAACTTTGCGACTGAAAGGAGCATAATTTTACCATAAGATGAACATTTTACGCAGCCAAAAAAAAAACTTAATAAATATTATGAAATACCTTTACAACTTTTAAAACTAAAAGTTTACCTTCCTTCAGTTATTTAACAAAAAATGTATACAAACTACAACAAAATGATATTGTTTACCAACCATGTTATCTAACAGAAAATGTATACAAACTACAACAAAATGACACATAACTTGCCTGATCAGATCCTATGTATACAAACTACAACAAAATGACACATAACTTGACTGATCAAATCCTAGTTTGTCTTTAGGCTTCTCTGGTATATACACATGAGGTGAACTGTACAGAGGAGAAACTTCTTGTAATGAAAATATTATACACTTTGTTCAAGAACATCATCAAGGAAATCATCAAGTATTGCTTACCTCCAGGATCAGCTTCTCTGCACTGTAGGAAAATCTGTAAGTGTTTGGTATGTCAGGTCTCAGATCAGTTAAATATTTACTGTCCGCACAAATTCAACTCTGATTCAATAAATACTTCACAAACACATTTCAGATCATCTAAACCATAAGTTCTTAACCTTTCTTGAGTCACAACCCCATTTTATTTAAAGTAAAGTGACCCATGGTCAAAAACATTTTATATATCAATATCAATAAACCCATAACCCTTCAGGGTCGTAGGGGTACCACATTGGATGCTTCAGCACACAGAGTCCTCCAGCGAATTATATCCTCAGCGATGCGGATGAGTGTGGAAATATCTAGCCCTGTCCATTCCTTGATGTTGTCTGTCCATGTCTTTATTTGTCCTCCTCTGCTTCTTCCAACATTTTATATAAGGCTTTCAATATGGAAAAAATATTCTATATTGTTCGAAGATTGTTCAGAATATCTTCTACTTCTGCGTTGGCTCTCAAGTAACCAACACAAATTTATTTTTTCATTTCCACCATGGAGCATGAAGTATGATGTGCTACTATTTCATTTGAGGCATATATAATTCAATACAATTTAAACATGACATATTTAATGTTTAGCTTGATATTGTAACTCGTTAACAATTATTTCTTCATAACTTACATTTGAGTTTTTGCCAACGTATGTTAACCATGTGTGTGTGTCGCATCAGTCTATTAACCGAGAACATAGAAACTGCTCCCATTTTGATGAGTTATATTTGGGTCAAAGGGCATGAACTCATGAAACACTAACCTACCATAAGTTATATTTAATATTACATAATCACCAGTGTGTTGCAGGGGAGTAAAGAATAGCAACACTGTTTACCTTCGACGCATGTCGTAAAAGGCGATCCTACACACAAAAAAGTTTGAACTACAGTTTCTTCTTCTTCAGCGTTCATTCTCAAACTCCCGCTGGATTTCTCTTGCAACAGGACAATGGTCCTACAAAATTTCCAGTTGAATTTAGTCCAGAGAATGGAAATGCGTTGTGTTGCCGTTTTATTTACGCCAATGGCCCAGCACATCCATCTTCGATGGTAACTACAGTTTAACCATTAGCAAGACGGATTAAAAAATACAAAACGTCTTCCTGCCACCGGATTCTTTTTTGACAATTTGCGTTATTGATGGTGACTGTTTTGAAATGTGATAATTTTTTGGTTGTTAGAGATATTTAATATTTGCACATATAAATAAAGAATTGAATTCTGCATATATTGGTGTAATTTCTGTACATGTGTGTTTGATACCAGACGTATGAGAAAGTGGTAAAGATGTTTTTCACAAAAAAACTTATATTTTATAACAAATAAAGCAGAAAAATTAGTAAAAAAATAACTTCCTTTACTTATTGAATTGTTTGGCAACACTGTACACTAAATCACACACAAATCTGTTGTATTTATGGTCTTTCATTATCAAAATATTGCCGGGGGAACTATATAAAACATGTAGATTTGCAGTAAAATCGTTCTTTGAGCTTAGGCCTAGAGTTATTTTTGGTGCCACTTCAACATATTCGATATCAAACATCTGAAAGTCCCCACACCAACACGCCATTCTGTATATTTACTGCTGTGAAACTAAATAACCCAATAATTCATGATTCAAGCCACGATTCAATGTTATTTTATTCAAAATACAATGATACAACGGTCTATAAACCCGATTCACCATCATGGCATCGTACCGGTGTGCAGATGTGGTCAGATTAATTGGTATAAAACGTGTTACCCGAGTATGTGCATTGACCAATCAGGCTCTGGTATGTATATTTAACACAATATCTCATTGGATGACTTCTATCGACAACGGCAAGAGCCGCCATTTTTTGTGTTTATCAACAAGTGTTTACATAAGCATTGTGAAGGTTAAAGTCACTGTTTTTTATCACCATCCTTCTCCTCATCTTCTTCTTTTGCATTCTACCTTGGACTGCCATGTAGCATCACGTTTTTAATAACGACACTTAATGATGATGATGAACCAACACCCACTTACCTAAAGCTTTCACAGAATGAGCAAATAAAATGATGTCATCTCTTGGACCACTATATCCCACTGGAGGTCTATTGTAGGAAAGATTCGGTGAAAGGTAGTGATGCAGGTTGATCAGAATAGCAGAGTGCACCATAGGAACAGGGAACAGCTCCAAAAATCTCCCGGTCTACAATGGATAGATAGTTACTACTACGAATGTAGTAGCCCTGAGGAGGAATACAAGAAACATTTGTGACTCACTTCTCAATAAAAGAAATGTTGGATTGTTTATCATAATCTTCTTCTTCAGCGTTCATTCTCAAACTCCCGCTGGATCTCTCTTGTAGCAGGAAAATTGCACTACTAGATTTCCAGCAGAATATAGACCAGAGAATGGAAATGCGTTGTGTCACCGTTTTATTTGAGCCAATGACCCGAACATCCATCTTCAGAGGTATCAGAATCTAATCATACTTAACTGCAGACTAGGCTGACACACAGGTTCGTGTAAGGCAGGTAACCCACCAAGTAATTATTACTGGTCTGCCAGGCTGATTTATATATATTCCACATGACATATTCTTTCCAGATTGTAGTTGTCTTTAGGGTAGACCTGACGCAGGAAGGGGCGTGTTTAAACATTCTTCATCTTCAGCGTTCATTCTCAAACTCCCACTGGATTTCTGTTGTAGCAGGACAATGGTCCTACTAGATTTCCAGCAGAATGTAGTCCAGAGAATGGAAATGTGTTGTGTCGCTGTTTTAATTGCACCAATGACCCGATACATCCATCTTCGGCGGAGTTTAAATAATCTGAGATGTCTCTAATCCATCCTTGTCTTTTTGGCGGCCCTTACCTCTGCTTCCAGGAACCATACCTTCCATTATTAATTGTTCCATTTTGTTATGTCTCCTTATATGGCTAAATTATATCTGATTTAGAATTACTATATGCACTACTCTCTGAATTCAGAAAATATCAAATTACATGCTAGCCAATCTGCAAACTATGATGCTAAATATTAATTAGGAAGCAATCATTATGTCTAAACTTTGATATTGTCAGATAAGTACGGCTCTGAATGAAAACATTGTCAGATAAAGTAAAGTTCTGAATGGAGACATTGTCCAAGGAGGAAACAACTCTTTGATGTATGTCTATTGTAAACAACAAAAGCTTTGACTTTGTATACAACTAGTCTGTCAAACAGGGAAAAAGCTTTTCAGATCGTGTTACCGGAAAGTATTCATACCCCCTCCGAGTAGATGTCTTTTTCAATAGACACTGCATTGAGCCAGAAGCTGAAGTCTCTTGGGTATGAAAGATAGATCTGAGAAACCACTCCCACTACACACAAGAATTAAGAGCAAATCGCTCACAATTCCTGGCATTATTGACAACAATAACAACAACCAGAAAATATGAAGTTGCCTCCTCCATGGAAAAAAGCTGCCTACTACCAATGTAGGATCGCTTCCGGCAGATGGTGTAAGGATACACGGTAAAATTTCTGTAGCTCACAAATGTAATATACTTTCATCCATCCTTCCAGATCCCGTTAACTTAACCTGTATGGTTATATAGCATTGAAAGTACCTTTTAATACAGAGTATTATTCTTCTTCTGCTGCATTTGTTTTCAAAGTTCTGCAGATTAACAGGATGTATTCAGGATGTAAAACGATGACAAAATGCATTTCTCTTGTCTGAACTACATCCTGCTGGACAGTTTCATGTTAGAACAGGCCGCTGCAGACTATTGGGTCACCACTACTGACTAAGGATCTCGTACACAGATAAATGTCAAGAATCCAAAGCCTCAAATACATACTTCAGTTTGGAGTTTGATAATGAATGACCCAAACAAATGGAATGGAATGCATTGTGTCGACATGGTTACAGCTTAACTGTGATATCTGTGCCTTTCGACCCGACACATGTGGCTTCTGGGTCACTTTGACCCTATTTGGGAAGGGACATACAACTCCACCTCCAAAACCTTAGTCTCCTTCTCTAATAATTTGCATGGAAAGTACTATTCTTTGCTCTACCTACAAGCGCAGGCAACATACAGGGAGGATATATCCTCTGGTTGCAAACCATATCACTTCTAGTTTCTCCAATCACATTTCTCAAGTTTCTGATTCTTCTGTATTCTTTCTCAAATTCCTGCTGGTTACCAGGATATAGACCAGAGAATGGAATATGTTGCTTACAGCTTGGGTGCAATATCTGTGCCTTTCAGCTTGACATATCCGACTTCAGCATGGCATGGAACTTTGGCCTTCAACCAACCTTCTCAGTCGCCTTCTACAAACATGTAACGTATAGAGGTCACTGCTTTGCAATTCTTTGCTCACTTTTTAGGTCCTGCAGCATAAGTACAGGCTCAGGCATTTCATTTCTAGGCTTGGATCTGCCTGTTACTTGTTGGAGTTCATTGCTGTAGACACTTGATAACTAACTTGACATTATCCACTCCAACAATAGTCCTCTTTGTTTTGGAACTCTAAACAATGGACTGTATGTTTGCTATCTCCAGGAATTGCGATCAACTTATTTTTGGACAGAGAGTCTGTTACCGTAACTGTGCTAGTTAACAGGATTCTATAAGATTGTTGGTTGGTGGTCCAGCGGTCCATGGGCTCATGCCCTTTGACCCAATGCTATTGTGTGATATATGCATGTGTTTGTGAGCTGTTTTTTTTGTTCCATATAATGTGTTCCATTTATCTGATCCTGGAGGGAGAAGCATTTTCCTGATGTCATCCAGCGCTGGACATTCAAAAAGGTGGTGGTCAACAGTTTCATATGGATGAATGCACAGCCGGCACCCTGGAGTGTGTTGTGGTTGTATTCTGCTCAGGTGATTGTTAAGCAGTACATGTGTGTGCAGTCGGAAGATTATACTCTGGTCTTTCCTTCCCAGGAGGTTGATGTTGTCCTTAGCATTTGGGCTGGTCATATATTTATAGAGGTTCTATAAGATGATTAAGAGAAACACTGAGGTTTACCTTTTCAGACATTCCTCCCCAGAAATTGGAATAGTAGCCCTCAACAGAAGCATTTAGCATAGGACCAATTACCAATCTTGCAACAGCAAAAAAACATTGAGAATTAAAAGAGAATTACCAATATTAAATAAAACAAAACACATCAAAAATGTTAACACTTTAACACATCTGTAACAGGACATAATATATATATATATATATTTTTTTTTTTCAAGATGTTAACACTCTAATAATTCAAGATATTACCCACACTAACAAATATAAAACAGGAATAAGATATGTATTATTCTTCTGCATTTGTTCTTAAGCTCTTGCAGATTAGTAGGATGTAGTCCGGAGAATGGAATGTGTTGTGCTAGGGTTTACAGCTTAGCTGTGATTATCTATGCCTTTCTGCCTGATACAACAACTTTAGCATGGTTTCTGGGCTGTTTTTTTACAGCTGAGCTGTGATTATCTGCGGCATTCAGTCTGACACATTGAACTTCAGCAATGATTCTGAGTGATTTAAATTGGATAGAACAGCCAATTTCACCACAAAATACCTTAGTTGCTTCTTATGACATGCATGGCCTATTAATTAAGGACATAACTCTAACTGAATTTCAAAGTGGATGTCATCCATGTGTTGCCTGGGCCAGAGAGGGGAGCAAATAGCAACACTGTTTACCTTCCACGAATGTTGTAAAAGGCGACTAAGGAGGTTATGGGATGGAGTTGGCTGTCCCATCCCATATAGGGTCAGTCACTCAAAGCCATGCTGAAGTCAGTTGTTGCAGGCTGAAAGGCACAGATATCGCAGCAATGCTGTAAACCATGATACAATGCATTGTGTTCTCCAGACTACATCCTGCTTATCTACAGGAGTTTGAGAATGAATGCAGAAGAAGAAGACAAAAAGTGGATGAAACAAATAGTCATAATCACTTGTGATGGACAAACAATAACAACAACAATGACATGCATGGAAGGTAAACAGTGTTGCTATTCTTTGCTACCCTTTCGGATCCTACCACATATGTATTCAAGAAGTTAACACTCTAACAAATATAAAACTGGACTGACATCATAAGTCATCGCTGTCTTATAAAAGATATTGTCACAAGTGGATAATAATAATAATAACAGTTGTGTACCCATAACATTTTCATCTGGCATGCTGAAGGTCTTACCAGCGGACCATCAGACCAACCAGAATGCAACAGTAAATACCTAGTAGATGACATGCAAATATAGTGATGCTTTCCTTTCGTGGAAGCCTAGCGTCACTTCATCTATGCAGCTATATGTTCATTCCCTCTCAGTAAAAGGCTTCTTCAAAATCATTGCAAACCACAGAGAGTTGCAGCCTTAGTGTGTGTGAAATAAAGCTCTGGAGAAACCCCTCGACTGCACAAAAGAAGAATTCTATTTCTCAAAATTCCTAGTGATTCAAACAAACGTAACGCTTTCTTAATATCCAAAATCATACCAGCTGTTCAAATAATAATAATAACAAATACATTACACATCAACATCTCAGGCAAAGAATATTTCAATCAATTTTGTTTGGGTCATTCATTATCAAACTCCAAACTGAAGTATGTATTTGAGGCTTTGAATTCTTGACATTTATCTGTGTACGAGATCCTTAGTCAGTAGTGGTGACCCAATAGTCTGCAGCGGCCTGTTCTAACATGAAACTGTCCAGCAGGATGTAGTTCAGACAAGAGAAATGCATTTTGTCATCGTTTTATTTGCATCAATGGCCCAACACATGCCATTTCAGCTGTAAAGTTTCATTAAATGTACAAGAGCATACAACACACTTACTTTTTCTGCCCCATAAGAATTTGAAGAGTTCTATTATTTTCTAGTGTCACATCAGCATCGATCATCTATCAAAAAGATAAAAACCTGCATTATCTAGTTGCATGTGGACTATATTTTTTTTAATCAGTAAAAATCATTTTGCATTCAATACAACGAAGTATATACACTCTACCGCTGAAGACAGTAGAACACCTCCTTAATGACTGTCCTTACATTTCAACTGACAGGAAAAAACTTGTACAGACACTGTTAACAGTCTGAAACTCACTGTATGGATCACTAAGTCAACTTTAGAAGACCTGCACTTTTTTTAAAAGAATGGCTTCACGCTGTCAAGACAAGAGTAGAACTACTCAGTCTATCTATCTATCTATAAGCTGTATCCCTTGTTTTCCTTGAAGTGTCAGGGGTAGAAGAGTTCTCTGGAGATGGCCTTCTTGTGTGCTGTTTGTAAGCTTGTTCCTGTGGCTTCTTTGATTTCTGTGATCAATCTTTTACATGGTCTGCCTCTGGCTTTATAGCTTGTCTATGTGAAATGGCCATCTGTGGCATGCTGTCTGTTGGTAGTCTGGAAGCGTGTGAAAACCACTTGATTTGTTGTCTTTTGATGTGTTCCAATACTGGTATTGTTTTGGTTATCTGTCTGATGTTATCATTTCTAATTCTCTCTCTTAATGTCACTCCAGCAACAGAGATGTGGTTCTATAGAAGAATGCTGAGAATACCATCAATCAAATCAATCAAAAAACCCATAACCCTTCAGGGTCGTAGGGGTACCACATTGGATGCTTCAGCACACAGAGTCCTCCAGCGAATTCTATCCTCAGCGATGCGGATGAGTGTGGAAATATCTAGCCCTGTCCATTCCTTCATGTTGTCTGTCCATGTCTTTATTCATACCATGGACTTCCAGAAAAACTAATGTAGAGGTGTTGAAAGAGTCAAATGCGCAACAGACCTTAATCAATAATATAAGAAAAAGACAATCTTCATTTTTTGGCCACTTCATAAGACAGGGAGGTTTGGAGAACATAGTCACAACAGGCAAGATTGAAAGCAACAGAGACAGAAGGTGACAAAGTGAGAAAATAGTTGACAGTTTGATAACCTGGCACAGCAGGCAAACAACAACGATCTTGATACATAATACTATAGAGAGAGAGCTGTGGACAGCCATGATCGCCTACACCAGTCAGCATGGCACATGATGATGATGATGAAGAATGACACTCCGAGTATTCTTCGTAGACGTGTCATTTCTGCTGTCACTATTTTACTTTTGTCTTGTGCTGTCATTGTCCAGGTTTGGCACTGGTAGCACAGTGATGGGATAATAATAGTCTTGTATAATGCAACTATTCAGTAGTTTTTGGATATCGAAAACAACAACAGCAGAAGACGGTTGTGTCTGGCTAATGCTTCAAATAGAGCAGCAACACACTACATTGTTATTCCCTGGGCTACATCCTGTTGGAAATTTAGTAGGACCAATGTCCTGCTACAAGAGACATTCTGCGGGAGTTTAAGAATGAACGACAGAGAAGATGAAATATATACTTGAATAGTGAGTGGTGTGTTCATTGTAGTCCTTTGTGCTCTTCTGTCAATCATGTTACAGCAGTAGCAGCTTCATCTTCTTCTGCATTAATTCTGCAGTTCTGCTAGTTAGCTTGATGTTGTTCAAATAATGGGATGTGTTTTGTCATGTTTTAGTCAATATAAGGTACTACTGCAGTGAAATGGAACAACAATAGTACTTATATAGAACACAGGTTTTTGAAAGTTTCACTTGAACATGATGGACTATCACTAAAACTAAGGGGTTACGTATTTACACCTTTCAGCCTAACACATCCGACTTCAGCATGACTTTCAGCAGTCAATAAACTGAATTTGTTGTTTTATTTGCAGCACACCTGCGTGATATTACAATTGTCTTTTCAATTGCTGGAGAACTGCCCAGTCCGTATTCTTCCATGGTGTGAAATTAAATAATCATCAAGTGGATGCTTAAAAAACATGTAACTAGATGTAATGTAATAGAAGTAATGTATTAGAAGTAATGTAACTAGAAGTAATGTAACTAGAAGTAATGTAACTAGAAGTAATGTAACTAGAAGTAATGTATAAGAAGTAATGTAACTAAAAGTAATGTAACTAGAAGTAATGTATAAGAAGTAATATAACTAGAAGTAATGTATTTGAAGCAATGTAACTAGAAATAATGTAACTGGAAATAATGTATAAAAAGTAATGTAACTAGAAGTAATGATAAGAAGCAATGTAACTAGAAATAATGTATTTGAAGTAATGTAACTAGAAGTAATGTCCTGAGCTTCTAGTTCAGGGTGCAAAAAACAGTGCCATTGTCATCTGCCAAGCATATCGTAAGAGGCAACTAAGGCGGCTTTGGGATGAAGTTTGCTGTCCCATCCTAGGATGATCAAAGTGACCTAGAAGCCTTGCTGACATTAGATGTGTCCTTCCAAAAAGCATAGACATCACAGCAAAGCTGTAAACCATGACACATTGAATTCTGTTTTCAGGACTACATCCTGCTAATCTACAGGAGTTTGAGAACAAATGCAGAAGATGAAGTCACACAATCCGACAATTAATGTGACATATACTAGAAAATGTTCTTTCAAAATCGGTTACATTTATTAAGAATTTCTTTTTCTATTCAGCTCACTGTGATGTTTTTTACTACTAATTTCTTTTCAGCTCATTATGATGTTTTTTACTACTAATTTATTTTTCTATTCACCTCATTGTGATGTTTCTTACTACAAGTTAATGTTAAATACTAAACAGTAAAAATTAACTCACAAACAGATAGTCAGCCCAAATATTCCGAGCATGTTCTAGAGCCTTTTCCCTCAGACCAATCACATTTGCAAACCGTTTTTCTGTCCAATCACACGGAGATTCTTCATCTGTATATCCTAAAGATGAACCAATAAACTACAATTGAACAACTGATTATAGTTGTGCTTTTTCAATTTTCAATTTGAAAAGAAACAATTATTTTATGACCAAAAAAAAGGAGTTAAGAGCAGTTTACACGTTTTTTTAAGTTTGTCCTAAGATGAGAGACACCTGTTGTAAGCTTGTCCTAAGATGAGAGACACCTGTTGTAAGCTTGTCCTAAGATAAGAGACACCTGTTGTAAGCTTGTCCTAAAATCAGAGACACCTGTTGTAAGCTTGTCCTAAGACCAGAGACACCTGTTGTAAGCTTGTCTTAAGACCAGAGACACCTGTTGTAAGCTTGTCCTAAGACCAGAGACACCTGTTGTAAGCTTGTCCTAAGACCAGAGACACCTGTTGTAAGCTTGTCCTAAGACCAGAGACACCTGTTGTAAGCTTGTCCTAAGACCAGAGACACCTGTTGTAAGCTTGTCCTAAGACCAGAGACACCTGTTGTAAGCTTGTCCTAAGACCATGCGACACCTGTTGTAAGCTTGTCCTAATACCAGAGACACCTGTTGTAAGCTTGTCCTAAGACCAGAGACACCTGTTGTAAGCTTGTCCTAAGACCAGAGACACCTGTTGTAAGCTTTTCCTAAGACCAAAGACACCTGTTGTAAGCTTGTCCTAAGTCGAAAGATGGTGGTCTGTTGTTACCTATGAAGTTGGTGAATGGGGTCTTCTTCTTCATCGTTCATTCTCAAACTCCCGCTGGATATCTCTTGTAACAGGACAATGGTCCTACTAGATTTCCAGCAGGATGTAGTCCAAAGAATGGAAATGCGTTGTGTCGCCGTTTTATTGCGCCAATGTCTTCGGCGGAAGTTTCTGATCAATATTCTATCTTTCTTCCACTGTGATGTTTAATGGCTGTGGATTAGTTGTTGTGTTCATTCTCAAATTTCAGCTTGCTAGTAGGATGTTCTAAGTTTTAGGAGTTTGAACATGATGATGAGTTTACTGATTTTTAGCAGCCATCGTCAAATACAAGAATCTGCAAGAGTTTTGTAACTATTGAGTGGTGTCATAAAGTTCAAGAATCTGCAAGAGTTTTGTTTTGTAACTATTGAGTGGTGTCATAAAGTTCAAGAATCTGCAAGAGTTTTGTTTTGTAACTATTGAGTGGTGTCATAAAGTTCAAGAATCTGCAAGAGTTTTGTTTTGTAACTATTGAGTGGTGTCATAAAGTTCAAGAATCTGCAAGAGTTTTGTTTTGTAACTATTGAGTGGTGTCATAAAGAACAAGAATCTGCAAGAGTTTTGTTTTGTAACTATTGAGTGGTGTCATAAAGTTCAAGAATCTGCAAGAGTTTTGTTTTGTAACTATTGAGTGGTGTCATAAAGTTCAAGAATCTGCAATAGTTTTGTTTTGTAACTATTGAGTGGTGTCATAAAGTTCAAGAATCTGCAAGAGTTTTGTTTTGTAACTATTGAGTGGTGTCATAAAGTTCAAGAATCTGCAAGAGTTGGGATGGGACAATGTGAAAGTCATTGATTGTATGCACCAGCTGGTATTAAATTAGACAAATAAACTCACAAATTATTTCCTTTAATTTTTACGTCTATTAAATCTAATTTTTACAAAATACTTTTACCTTTATTTTTGTGGTCAGTTTAACATCAACATGGTGGTATAAATGAGACACAGCCGACAGCCATTCTGTCAACATTGCAGTTGAATTATCTACGTTGTGATCACTTCGAATCCTAGGAGATGAATAATGAAAAATTGCAATGACAAAGAGAAGGTTTCCACTAAAATAATTGTATTTGTTTTCAAAGGTATCAAATAAATCGGCAACACAACACGTATCTGTTCTCTGGACGTTAAAAAAATATGTTTCTCTTCTTTTGCGTTCATCTCAAACTCCTCATTGTCAGTAGGATATAGCTCAGAGAAAAGAATGTATTGTATCACAATTTACAGCATTGCTGTGATATCTAGTCTGTGCTTTTCTGCCTGACACATCCGACTTCACAACGAATTGCACAGGGCGATAGGGCAATGGATCGAGCTGATGTTTTGAACTCCATAAAACCCGCAGAAGATGGGCCATTGGTGCAAATAAAACGGCGACACAGCACATATCCATTCTCTGAACTACATCCTGCTGGAAATCTAGTAGGACCATGCTCCTGCTACAAGAGAGATACAGCGGGAGTTTGAGAATGAACGATGAAGAAGAAGAACTCCATAAGAAATATAGCACACAAGAGTGAGTCTAGTGTGGATAATGATTTCTTTTCAATGTCCAGGATTAAAGATGAGGGTTTGAAATGTGGTGTTGCTAAAAGTGAATATTTTAGAGGGCGTAGAAGAATGATGGTCAACCAAAAGAGGACCGGTACTGAGAGCAGAAGTCTCTAACTCTTACAACATGAATGGCAAATAACAGTGTCTTTGCTCCCCTTTCCAGCCCCAGCAACACATGGGTTGTTAATGGAGTTTTACTTTAATCTTCAGATAACGATTGCTGTATGTCTGGCATTGTATCTTATGGGCAAGTTTACCAGATGACTTTTTAACTCAACTCGCTATGGCTGTCCCTAAACTTTTGTGGCTTACAACTTGATGGCAATATTTACATCTTCCTGTCCGACTTCAGAATGACACTTTTCATGATTTAGTCACCCTCATTCAATGATACTTATACATAATACTTTTTTTGGTATCTTCTTCTTCTTCAGCGTACATTCTCAAACTCCCGCTGAATTTTCTTGTAGTAGGACATGGCCTTCTAGATTTCTAGCAGAATGTAGTCCAGAGAATGGAAATGCGTTGTGTCGCAATTTTATTTGCGCCAATGGCCCGAGACATCCGTCTTTGGCGGCTTTTTGGTATAATAAGCTTCAGTGGTTATTATGAGCATGTGCCAAATATCTATCTATTGTTATTTTCACTTATGCAGTTAAGAGTCGATGGGAGGAAGTTGAAGTTACCTGTCTTTGGCCATTAGCTTCACATTGTCCATCGTCAGCCCGATTTTCATGGCTTCTTTGATTGTCTCCATCATTTAATTCAACAAATGGGATTTGAACCCGATCCACTCAGATGGCCCCCACATACTTCACAACTTGAGCCAATACGCTTTCCATTTTCGACCACACCATATCTCTAAAAATGATGCGATTTCAGTCAAGGCTTCAAATGTATATTCTCATGCTACTATGAATATGGACCAGTCAATTGACACACAGACAACAACAACACACTCACTGTACAGGTATATAAATTCCTCAAGAACCACATAGGCCTACATTAAACATTAGTAATATGTCTTTTGGCACATTAAGAGCTTTATGCCTAAAAAAGGTACTACCAAGGCCAATTAAATAATAACCATCGAAGATGGATGTGTCGGCCATCTGCGCAAATATCCATTCTCAGGACTACATCCTGCTGAAAATCTAGTAGGACCATGGTCCTGTTACAAGGGAGTTCCAGCAGGAGTTTTAGAATGAATGATGAAGAAGAAGAATAAGACCTATAACCCATTAGGGTTGCAGTAGTGGCACACTGGATACATCAGCACAAAAAAGCTCTCCAAACAACTCTATCCTCAGCCGTTTGGAGGAGTGTAGAAAAATCACGCCTAGACCATTCCTTGATGTTTCAATACAGAATTTTCTGTCCTCTTCTCCATCCACCCTCGACTGCTCCTTGCACAATAATTTTATAAAGAGTCATATCTCATTATATGTCTAAACCAAATAAGTTTACGTTATTTCACCGCTGCCAAAAGTGGTTATTGATATGACCACAAGTTTTTTTAATTTCCAGCCTGTTAAATAGTCCCTATAGGCCTATTTGTCGTATGTTCTGGCTAATTCTTACAGATGTCTATAGCACTTCTTTTCAAAAGCCAGAGTCCTTCTTTCAGTGTCTGCATTGAGTGTCCAATTTTCACATAAAAAAAGACAAATTTAAGCCTACTTGTAAACATAAATACCACATAGACACATAATGATGCCCCAGATGTACATGGGTAAATTACTAATATAATAATTAAAAAGCATCTAGATTTATGGAGAAAGATCATGCCACTCACATACTCTAACTTTCAATAACTGCATTTTCGCTACGTCTGCCCAGACAGTGACAGCAGTATAAGTATAATAGTACATGATCAATCATAACAGCCAACAGTATTTTGGCATTGTGACATCTCGCTTCGTTCATATAACATTATATCAATACATTCATTTCAAGCCCTGTCATCCTCTCCCTTTTTTAAACAAGCAATCATGTCAAATTTATGCACAACCCTATGCGGTGTTTTGGATAGTCCAACTTTTCACTAGTCCCAAGAACCACGAGAATGAGCTATATTTATTTATTTCGAACTAAAGTTGCAATTACCACTGTAGGTAGAAGCTGTGGGGCGTCATCATTCAACTCTGATCTAGCGAATATAGATTTAAGATAAGATAACAAATTACCAATAAACTCTACATTACCTACAACAAACAAAAATAACAAGCACAAATATAGGTATTTCAAGTTTGGCCAACACTATGTTGTATACTGAGCGTCGCCATCTTGATTATATTAAAAACTCAAACCATAACATTTGAAACGCTTAGTCTGCACGTGCATGCTCTCTGGGCGGAGGATTGGCGTAAAGCTATTGAGAAGATAATATGCTTATTGTTGCGTTGGTGAAACCCCTATGTGCTGCCGTGGACCGAAAAGAGGTTCAAATAAGTAAAGTGTCGCTGTAACATGTCATGCATGTCGTAAGAGGCGACTAAGAGGGTTTTGGAGAAAGTCTGTAGAGAGCTTGTGCTCCAACCCACACCCTCATAAGAAAATTCAATATTTAGTACAATGGACAGACAAAAGATAGGATCCTCCTCCTTTCTATTTGTTCTTTATAAAAACCTTCAAAAGTTCCACAAAACGAAGTGATTATCTTTTTTATGTATTACCCCCCCCCCCCCCAATTTCTCATCGGTCGTGTATGCAAGCCGCATCGCCCAAGACAGAGAGGAATTCAGAGAGTTCATTGGGAAGACAACGTTCTGGAAAATATACATCACGTGACAATAACTTCAGATGGTAAATGCAAGACCGAAATTATAAGCAGAATAGGACAAGCAAAAGCAGCATTCCATAAAATTGCATTATTGGAGGACGGGTAATGTTTCATTCTCATTCATTAGTCAAAGTAACCCAAAAAAATTCTGACGTCGGAAGTTTCAGGTCGAATGGTGCATAAGTTGCAGCCTAGCTGTAAAGCATGATAAAATACATATTGCAAAGAGTGCCACATTGCTATCATGCAGACCCAGGGTGAGCAGAAACCAAGATTCTAAAAGTACCCTCTCGTGGTGCACCCTGGGAACAGAAACACAGCGGCTTATGCTGTGTTCCTTGCCAACACTTTCATATTTCATGTCCGTGAATGTGAAGGTTGAAGATAAAATAATACCTATGGGGGGGGGGGGGGGAGAAAGACAAGCAATATCTCTGACAACTCTGCGCCACACGCATCAGCAATGTCGACCCATGGTGACGCAAGTCAATCTAGCTCTGTCAGCCAAAATGAAGATATATTGTGGAGCGGCCAGTATCAGTGTCCCGAGATAGGTAGATGTCATTACGAATATCGAAAATCGTGCGCAAGTCTCAAGGGAAGTAAGACTGGCATACTATAATGAGAGGGCAGCACATCGCTAGAGGGCAGCGCCACGTGAAGATGTGTCATGTGGCGTATTCCTTCCAGAACGTTGTCTTCCCAATGAACTCTCTGAACCTCTCTCTGTCTTGGGCGATGTGGCTTGCATTTTCTAGCGATGTATTCATGTTATCTTTACTGTCATCAGTCCATCGTCTTCTTGATCTGCCCTTTCTCCTCATTCCAGGTACTCTTTCCTCCATTATTTGTCTTTCTAAACAGTTGTGTCTCTTTATATGACCAAACACTAATAGATCTAGTCAATAAATCAAGTCATGAATATGGGCTGGATATAAATATCCAAAAAAAACAAAAACCATGATAATCAGCAAAGACACAGAAGAACAGGAGTTAAACATAAACATACATGGAGAGAAACTACAACAAGTAAAACAGTATCAATATCTTGGACACATAGTCACAAATGATGGCAGATGTGAAACAAAAGTTAAAAGGAGAATAGGAATGGCTAAAAGTATCTTCAATTACATGAGGAAAATATTAACATCTAAACAAATTACAAACAAGTTAAACATGAAAATTATAAAATGCTACATCTACTCTATATTAATATATGGCTCAGAAACATGGACACTAAATAAACAATTAGAAGATAGAATTGATGCCTTTGAGATGTGGGTATATAGAAGAATAGGGAGAACATCATGGAAAGAGAAGAAAACAAATAAAGAGGTACTAAATACACTTAATATGAAGAAAGAACTACTAAGAGAAATAAAGATCAGGTAAATAAAATATTTTGGTCACATTAAAAGACATAACACCTTATTGAAGATCTTACTTGAGGGTAAAGTCAAAGGGAGGCGAGCAAGAGGTAGGCAGAGATACAAATGGGAGAGTAACATCACACGATGGACAAGTTACAGTCTAGCAGAATGCACCACCAAGACAAGAGACAGGAGATGTTGGAGATCCGTTGCAGCCAATCTTCGTTGCGGAGACGGCACTTAATGATAATGATGATATGACCAAAAAGGCGTAGTTTTCTTTTTGTTATTGTGTTTAGTAACCAACACTCTGGAATCTTCAATGTGTTTATAATATCTGAGTCTCTAATTGTTTCCTTCCATGATATTCTAAATATCTTTCTGTAGCATTTCAGCTCGAAGGCGTTATCTTCTTTGCCACTGTTTTACTTACACAGACGTGAGGATAGAATAGAGAAAACGCTACATGAAAATCGGAACTAAAGCACTGTTCAACTCGAGACAAGCCTCTAGTCAACGTTGATTTAAAATATATGTAAAGACACAGACTTAGACGAGGGGTTCATAATATTGGTGAATGACACCTCGGCTAAGATGGCGAAGGAACTCAGGCCCAACTCTACTGTCGCATTTTTCCTAAGCCGGAATCTCATGGGGTTTATTGCTCACAAAGAGAAAGTTAACTCTATCATTAGCTGCATCTCTATCAACAGCAACGTATAACAATACGTTTATAGACCACACACACAAAAACCCCAGGATAATTCAAGTCCATGCTCCAACTGCCGAATACGACGAAGAGGAAATATACGTATTTTATGTTTTAATACTGGAGGGAACTGTCGAATGTGGAAGAAGCAGAGCAGGGGAAATAAAGACATGGACAGACAACATCAAGGAATGGACAAGATAATGTTTTTCATCACTCACCCGCATCAGTGAAGATAAAAATCGGTGGAGAACTATATGTTCTGAAGCCTATAATGTGGTACCTCTACGACCCTGATGGGTTGTGGGTTTATAGATCGATAGCGGAATCATGTTCACAGATGAGGAATGCTTCAATACCTGATGGGTACATGAGCAATGCACCTAATTACAGGAGACAAGTACACTAGCAGCGGAACACCTCATGCGAGACAGGTGTAGTCGACCCAAACCTAAATACTTGATTAACGACTCCCTGGAGACTGACACCCGGTGACATGATTTGGCCTTAAATTCCAAAGGCACAATGGGTAATAAATCGTCGCAGCGTAGAGTCAATACACATATGTCACCTGGCTAGAAATATGAAGGCTATTACGGGCTAAGGAAGCCCACCCGAATAACAGGCATGCCGAAATCGGATGTGCTGGACCGGGTGGTGCAAAATATCGCAGATCTGCTGTGAAGTTGACAGCGCAACGTACTTCACGCTCACCTGCAGAAATCACAGGGACATTCCTTCTGGTTATCAAAGAGCGAACGCGGAACAAGAAGATAGCACAATGTTAAATGACATCTACAACAGTGAGTATATTCCATCGGATTTGCTACAATCAATTTTCATAGCCCTACCAAAGAAACCTGGTGCAGTAGATAGCGAATATCACATAACAATTAGTCTTATGAGTCAGATGACCAAGATTCTACTGCGCATAATAATGAGGCGTATAAGAGGAAATATGCAAATATGTTCAAATTATAGAGCAATCGCCTTGATCAGCCAAGCCAGTAAAATACTACTGCACGTTATAATGAAAAGAATACATAACAAGATGGAGGATGAGATCCACGAAGCGCAAGCAGGTTTCAGAACTGGCAGAGGCACTAGAGATCATATATTTAATATGAAGCGCAAGCAGGTTTCAGAACTGGTAGAGGCACGAGAGATCATATATTTAATATGAGGATGATCATAGAGAAATGTAGAGAGTATAACATAGAATTACATGCATGCTTCATATACTACACCAAAGCATTCGACTGTGTCAATCACCATCAATTATAGGAAATAATGAACGATATGGGTTTCCCAAAACACATTACACGACTAATAGCAGAGCTGTATAAAGATCAAGAAGCAGCGGTAAAAGTTGAAGGTGCAAGATCGGAGTGGTTCAATGTACAGAAGGAGTAAGACAAGGCTGTACCTTGTCTCCATACTTGTTCAACATCTATGCGGAAAATATAATGAGAAATGTGAGACAAGAATCATTAAAGCCTGATTTCACACCCATAAATATAGGAGGGCTGCAGATACCAGAAATTAGATATGCAGACGACACAGTGCTATTAACAACAAACGAACACGACCTACTGAACATAATTAAGTCAACATAATTGAGATCGATGTTGGAATGCGGCACGTTGATTTTCGTGCTGGTCATGTGGATGTTCAAGGGAATGAGATAGCAGATCGGTTAGCTTGCACAGCTACTGTGTCGTGTGGTAGAGCAACGGATCGTGCCGACTTTTTAAACTCCTTACGAGAAACACTGCCAAATTAAATTTATGAGGATTTCTCTTCCTTGTCCAAAATAATCGAAATGCGGCGTTGCTAGAAATAAGCACAACTGTTGGCTTAGAAAAATAGTTGTAAAGGAACAGGGAACTGAACTTTGTCATTCCTGTAATGATTGCTACACGCAAGAGTAAATCAGACTTATCAGGAGTGCAGGGATGGTAATCCAACGACAAACTTCTTCTTTTTCAGCGTTCTTTCTCGAACTCCCACTAGATCTCTATTGTAGCAGGACAATGACCCCACCAGATTTACAGCAGGATATAGTCCAGAGAATGGAAATGCTGTGTGACGCCGTTTTGTTTGCGCAAATGGCCAGACACATCTGTCTCCGGCGGCAACGACAAACTAACTATATATTGTGAATAGAATTTGGAGTTGGGACGTGGAGCTTAAAAACGGCACATGTCGAAGCACACTTCGTAAACAACTGCCCACACGATATATATCAGGGTACATTCATTATCAGCAGGTGCCATGCCGACTAGCGTAGGCGGTCACGGCTCTCCACAGCTCTCTGTCCACAGTATTATGTATCAAGGTCGTTGTTGTTTCCTTGCCGTGCCAGGCTGTCAAACTGTCTAATATTATCTCACGTTGTCGCCCTCTGTCTCTGTTGCCTTCAATTTTGCCTGTTGTGACTATGTTATTTAAACCTGCCTGTCTTATGAAGTGGCCAAAAAAAAGGAGATTGCATTTTTCTTATATTGTTGATTAAGGTACGTTTTGCATTTGACTCTTTCAACATCTTTACATTTCAACACCAGGGTACATTATCATTACGAAATATGGACTGTTCGAGGTCAGATGTTTTAGTTGTACAGTGCCACTACTTTGCCTAACTTTCGATGAAATATCGATTTATATGAAGTGTCTGAATATCAGCCTTATTCATATTCGAACTCAACAGGTAAAACATCACCTTGTTCCCCCATACACTTCCCCCCTTTTCCCACACTCTCAATCGAAAGGATAAACACTAGTCTGTGTTATCTGTGAGCAATTACGATTTTCAATTCAAATTGATTTATGTGAAATTACCGCTTTTCATGTAAACCCAATCTGCGATTTAATTCAGCTTTAAATTAAAAAGTAATCTACTAGTATTTACTGCTGTTTATTAAAAACTAATTTACGAGTAATTACAGCATTCATTCAAAACTAATATACAAGTAATTATACGTTTTGGTTACAAACTAATCTATGAATAATTATAGTTTTTAATTTCAAACTAATCTTCGAGTAATTATAGCTTTTCATTTCAAACTAATATACTATTAATTACAACTTTCATTCCAATATAAATATACTACATATATATGTGTAGAATATAGGGTCCTATATGGTGGAAATATTATGAGGAAATATAATACATTTCATCTACTAGTAACAAAAGCTTTCATTCACATGACTCTACTAGTTAATATATTTTTTCATTCATAACGAATCTAGAAGTAATTACCTGTACAGCTTTTCATTCGGAATTAATCTAAAATAGCGTACGTTCTAGTACGATAGTATTACAAACCTGTATAGGCATAAGCAAAACAATTATATTTATTAAAACTCTCGACTTGTTGGATGTCTTTTGTTGATGAGATTATTTTATATACCTCTCAATGTCCGTGAACACCTGCTGTATACTATATTTGTTGCTTCGAGTATTTCTTACAACCTTGACATAGTAATGTGCATCTGCGGTTTAATTTCGAGAGACAAAATCTACAACGATCACGATTACAACATTATATACCACTTAGTTGGCCCATTCGGTACATTTTATCATATATATACAGTATATTGAATAACGCATAATGAAAGAAAAACTGCATGTTACGCTATAACATTAAATTATTGTTTATTTCATCTCCGTCTGCTTTGTTATTAACCTTTTTTAAATAAACTGACATTATAGCACAATGTGAAACAATAACCAAACTGTCAGACGATATCCGCCAATGTGGAGAGTGTCTCAGTAACAAAACTAAGAAAATATAACAAATATTATAATGTATTATTGTCAGGTGTTAGTAATATAACAAATTCGTCACAAAATATCTTGTAGGGATATTTGATGATGGAAGAAGACGAAAAAATCAGAGAGGAAAGTATGGATCGACAATATTAAAGCCAGGACAGGAATAAGATTCTCCACTCAAACAAAAAGCTGATAACAGACAGGCATGGCGAAAGTTTTGTGTGGATGTTTCCAGAGTGGCACCCCTGACGGTTATGGGTTTGATGATGACGATGATGAATATAGCAAATAGTAAATGAATATTAATAAGAAATTAAAAAAACCTAAGAGATAAGAACTTTTTCCATGTTACGAACTAATAAAGACTTTTATCAAGAAACAACAACGAACTAGAAATAAACAAACAAAACGAAATACAAAGAGATTGTCTTACAAACCTGATCTCATTATATTAGACATGAAAAAAAAAGACGCAATTATGTTTACTTACAAACAACCGCGATACTGGTCAGAATTTTACACATCATTGATGGCTGGTTGCTTGGATGCTGATCCAGCGGTCCATGGGATCATGCCCTTTGACCCAATGTCATTAAATGGCATTATATTTCTGGGTAGCCTGTGGATTTTTGACCCACCCCGGGACAGAGCCAGAGAATAACTATCACACCCCCAGGAAGGTAGGTTTCAACCTATGCACTGTTCCTAACCACTGTAGCCAAGATATAGTTAACTGTGCTCATTCCCCGCCACCAATTGACTACTGGTTATGCTGAACTTCTCTATTTCTCCAGGCATACAACCAAAAGTTCAAGTCAAAAGGATTGTCACGTCCTGAGTCACTGTGCCTCTATGATGGGTCTCAGCCATAGGAACAACAGTGCTGTCAGTTTCCTCCTCCCCAGTGCTGCACAGAACATCTCTGGCTCCCTCCCAACCATACATATATTCGAATAAACATGAAACACATTTCAACAACAAAATAAAAGCATACGAAGCATAATTGTATAGATGACGTGCCATGAAGCTTCTATAAGAAGATAACCTCAATATAACGGCATGTCGTCTATTGTGTCTTAGATAACGACTATTGTGTCTTAGATAGTCACTTTGATTTAACATAATGTTTTTTTGTTTTTTTTAAACCCACTAATTTAATCACCGTAAACAGAGAACTTGACATTTTATGAAAGGTGGTTTTACGTTTATAATCAAAGAGAGATAAGAACAATTGCCAATAAATTTTTGCAACTAATTATTCTCCCCTCATTAGTTATCATCCCACTGTGGCATACCAAGAAATTGAAAAGGCAGACAGACTGGCAAAGGATGGAGCAACACAGGGACAAATAGACCAAGAAAAAGGACACTCATTAAAACCATCAGGAAAGTTGACCACTCGAAAGACAATTACCACTATCTCGACAGAGCAGAACAGGTTATTACCTTTCGCCTCAGAACAGAGCACAACAGATTAAACAGGCACTTAAATAGACTGGGACTGTTCCCATCACCTCTGCGCCCTTGTGGGCAGGCAGCACAGACCACTGAACATATTCTGCAAGACTGCAATACAATAAACCAGTTATGGTAAGAACACTGGCCCACGGAGATGGATATCCACATAAAGATGTCTGGGAGCACTGAGGAGCTTTCAAATACAGCAGCATTTATTAAGAAAACAGGACTTGGAAGAAGTGGAAGACTAATTATTGTGTCAAAAAAAGAGAAGAAATGTACTCCTGCTACATCTTGAATTTAAACACAAATTAAACAAATAGTTTTTTCTGTTGTATGCATCTGTCTAAAACGTTTAAAATATTATTATGAAAAACTCATATGTAGGTTGACCATGATTCCTGTGTACAAAAACTGGAAATTAGAATGATATCCCTTGTGAACCAAATAAGAACCAAACTGTGCTTATTACAAACATGTGTGTTTCCAGTAACGACGAATGCAAAGCATGCGAAACATGGGTACTAATAAAACATTGTCCAATATAACATCATTTAAATTAAAATTCTACAGAATAGTTCTGAGAAAATCATGAGCAGCAAGGAAAACAAACCAGGAGGTACAAAGCACAATCATCTCCCAAGAGAGCTGGCTTCTGAAAACCATATTAATTGAACAACTAGCTTTTTTCGGTCATGTTAAGAGACATGACGGTATGGAGATAGTGATATTTGAGGGACGATAGAAGGTAACAGGTTTAAAGGCCAACCAAGACGCCCTTGGACAGAAGACAAACAAGAATGTCTGCCCTAAAGGAGGCGGTACACCTTGCTCAAGACCGAGGAGAATTCAATAGAGCCATAAGGAAGACCACGTTCTGGATAGAATATATCATGTGTTGATCCCCTTAAGATGCTCCAATAACAAAATTGGTATGATAAAAACGTGATGTATTATATACCCAGGCAGTTTTAGTTCAGCAACACACTCTTAAACACATACTCTTCAATTCGTGGTGACTGGATTACCAGAACACGACCTCTATTATTATAAGCTGATGGTTAAAAACGTTGAGGATACAACCAAATTGTCGCCTGGGTGTTTCCGGAGTCATAAATTGGAGTAAAGAAAGGCGACATTGCTACCTGCCAATCATGTTGTAAGAGGCGACTAAGCATGTCGAGGGCTCGCGTTGGTTGTTTCATCCCAAAAAGAGCCAAATGGACGCAGAAGCTATGCTGAAGTAGGATCTGAAAGGCCGAAAAGCGCATATATCGCAGCTTCTTCTTCTTTCGTTCACTTGAAACATGTCTATATCTGTAATTCTGTCTCCTTGATAAAACTCACTGTCTTTTGTAGTTCATACAGTGTCCCATAGAGTTTTGATTCCAGTGTTGTTTCCTCTGGCCAATATGTCTGCCTCAGCGTTTCATGCTCAGAACACTCTTGAAGTATATGTTTGGCACTCTGTGCTGCCTGTCCACATGGCTGTGTTGCCAATCTTGAACTTTGTATACATGTGACTGCGGAGTCGGTTGTGTCCTGTTCTGAGACGTAGAATTATAACTTGTTCTGATCTGTTCATAATGTGATAGTCATCTTGTGTTGGTGTTTGTGACTTTCTTATTGACTTGATCATCTGGTTTTTTCTGATGGTAGGTGATTGATATATCTGGTTAGTCTTTGGCAGCACCCTCCTTAGCCTGTTGGTCTACTTTTTCATTTCCTGGTATTCCACAGTGACAGGGTATCTACTGCATGGTTACCCTATACTGGTACGACAATTCGCTAAGTAGTTTTTTCAAGTCTGTTAGTTTTCCAGACTGGAGAGCTTGAAGCACTGACCTTGCATCTGTCAGGAATACCACAGGCTGTAGGCCAGAGTTGGAGTTCAGCAGTGTTTTAGCTGCCACACTAATTGCCTGGATTTCTGCATCATAATTATTGCAGAATTTTCCTGTCGGTGTTCTAATTGTATCTCTAGGCGTGTGTGGATTTTCTATAAATACACATGCACCTCCATTCCTCACAGTATTCTGTGCTGACCCATCTGTGTATACGCTGACCCATATATCTTGTGGACATTCCTCATCCAGGAAACTGAGGGTGACTGTCCTGTTCGTCCTTGCTTAGTATTCCTTTCACGTGGGTCTGAATGTATATTGGCATTCCGTGCCTTTCACTCCACGGATTTGCTCTGGTACAGACCTTAAGGGGCTGTCAACTTCAGGTAGGTATGTAAGTTGTCTACGGAGTCGTTCAGCTTGATGGATAAAGCTGCTTCTTTTCAGTCGCCCCATTGCTAGATTTAGGAATCTTTCCTTCATTGGATGTCTTGGCATCGAGGCCAGCACCGTGAAGTGGTGATGGGGCTTAGTTCAGCCATCAGGGGCTGGAAACTAAGACTGGTCGGGCAGTCCCACTCGAGCAGGACTATAGTCCTGCCCGAGTAAGCAGAGTGCTGAAGACGGAGGCATCCAGCCAAAAGGCGCACATATAATCAGGATGCCACGCACAAAACACAATATCGCAGCTAAGATGTACGCTATAACACAATGCACTTCGTTCTCCGAACTACATAAAGCTGATCAGGAGTCTGAGAACGAAGACAGAAGAACAAGAGCGAAATTGGATCATGTCCGCGGTTGAAAGAAGAGCACCATTACCATAAGAGTACCACCAATGCAACAGAAAACCTTAGTAGATGACATGCCGTTATATTTAGACTCTCTTATGGAAGCTTTGTAGCATGTCATCTATACAATTATAGACCCTCTCTGAGTAGAAGTCTCTTTAAATAGGTACTGCACTAAGCCGAAAGCTGAAATCTCCTTGGTATGAAAGAAAGCTCACAAAAACCATCCCACTGCACATAGGAAGCAAGAAATTTGGTTTGAAACGCTAGGAAGGAGCAGTTTTCGTGGGCAAGAAAGTATGATGGTCTATCAACTGCGTACTGGGACCGTCAGTCGGCGTGAAATGGCGGCTACACTCATGGAGAGATCTGAGCATCTATAGACTTGTCTGGAGTGCAGTGATGATGATCCAACGACTAACTAACTAACTATAGGAAGCAAGAGTTCTCACAATTCCTGGGGATCTCAAAAACACAAACCATAATGTTACTTAAAAAAATTATAATAAAATATTGTGATACAAACAAGGTAATAATGAAACATGAAGATCACAAAACACAGATTTATTACACAGACATGTTTTGATCAAAATTAATCCTTGATAACCCATATATATATATTTAAGCTTACATATGGGACTGTCTGACCATCATGTAATAATGAACATGCGAACGCACGCACACACACACACGCATAAGCATGTGTGTGTGTGTGTGAGAGAGAGAGAGAATAGGGGGAACTTCGTGGAAAGATAAGAAAATGAACCAAAAAAAATTAATACTTTGTATGAAAAAAAAGAACTATTAATGAAATAAAGATAAAACAAATAATGTAATTTGAACATATTAAAAGACATGACACCTTATTGCAGACCTTACTGGATTGAGGGGAGGCGAGCAAGGGTATGCAGAGATACAAGTGGGAGAGAAATATCTCGAGATGGACATGTTACAGTCTGGCAGAGTGCATAACCAAGACAAAAGAAAGGGGATGTTGGAGGTCCTTTGCAGCCAACTTTCATCGCGATCATGGCGCATAATGATGAAAACGATTACTGACAGGCACATAGGTGCCCAGTCTCTCCCAGCAAATGTCGAAAGGTATGCATTTTAATTGTTCCTGTGTTTCGCTGGGTAAGTACGCTCCCCATTTTATCCTGCGTGGTTCCAGAGGTCCTATCTATGTTTCTTTAACGCAGAATCTTTTGCAAAGGGCAGAAACCAGAGCTCATTTTTCAGAATACTCTGGGGGTCTGTTAGAATCACCATTACCAACGCATATCAATCAAAGATTAAAGAAATATGCAAGAAAAGTGATTTTGATTGTATGGGACATCAAATGTGTCATTATGAAAAAATACCTGCCTCAATGCAAGACGACTAAAGGCCAGTGATACGTTGATCTACATACCAAACTTAAAAAGACTTAAAACGAGGGATAACTCGCACTCAAATTATTCTCTTGCTTTAAGACAATGCACCTTCCCATAAAGCATGGCTTGCGTTGCAAACAGTCAATGATTTGAATATTGAAATTATTCCACTCCCATTATATTCTATAGATTTGAATATTGAAATTATTCCACACCCATCATATTCTTTAGATTTGAATATTACAATTATTCCACACCCACCATATTCTCCAGATTTGGCTCTATATGTCTTTTTCCTTTTAGAAAATCTTACCAGTGAAAGAAAATAATTTTGATAGTTAAGATGTCGTACTGGCTTGTCTTCTTCTTCTCGTTCGGAGTTTGACATGTCTACACAGCAAGTCCTGTTTTCTTAATAAATGCTGCTGTATTTGAAAGCTCCTCGGTGCTCCCATACATCTTTCTGTGGATATCCATCTCTGTAGGCCAGTGTTCTTCCTTTAACTGGTTTAGTGTATTGCAGTCTTGCAGGATATGTTCAGCTGTCTGTGCTGTCTGCCCACAAAGGCACAGCGGTGATGGGATCAATCTTAGTCTATTTAAGTGGCTGTTTAATCTGTTGTGTCCTGTTCTGAGGCGGAAGATAATAACCTGCTCTGCCCTGTTGAGATAGTGGTAATTGTCTTTTTGGTGGTCGACTTTCCTGATAGCTTTGATGAGGGTCTTCTTTTCTTAGTAGGTGATTTCTTGGTTTTTTTGTTCCTGTATTGCTCCATCCTTTGCCAGTCTTTGCCATGCCTGGAGAAGAAGCCGCAGATGCCGGGTTAAGCTACAGAAATGAACTTTGGTTGGAAATATGCGCTTCCATGGACAGAATGAATCAGGAGAATTCAACAAGAATTGCACAAATGCATGAGGTTGCTGACAAGTTTGGCTTTCTTTCTCCAAAGCAACTGTTAGACGATCGAGTCGACATTGATCTTCACAACGCTCCTTTATGATGACATCGACAAGGATGAATTTTTACTCGAGAGAAAGTGACTAATGAATTTTGTCGCAGCACCTTCGGTCTTGAACTTAAAGGACCAAGGGCCTATGGAATTACTTTTCTTTGTTTACAAACATCAGCTTTCCCATTCAGTACCCAACATTGTCTTTTACTGTGTATGTTCCTAACTCTAGGAGTTAGTATAGCTACACGTGAAAGAAGTTTCTCCAAACTCAAATTAATCAAAAACTATCGCAGGTCAACTATGAACAACTTGATATTAAACAACCTCGCAATAATATCAATCGAACATGAGCTGGTCAATGATGTGAGCTTCGACACAGTCATTAATAACATCGTTAGTCAAAAAGCTCGCAAAGTGAATTTGTAATTTTAAATTTACATTTTAAAATTTATTTCTATCTTTGTTAAATGTGGATTCTTCTTCTTCTTTCGTTCACTTGAAACATGTCTATATCTGTAATTCTGTCTCCTTAATAAAACTCACTGTCTTTTGTAGTTCATACAGTGTCCCATAGAGCTTTGATTCCAGTGTTGTTTCCTCTGGCCAATATGTCTGCCTCAGCGTTTCATGCTCAGAACACTCTTGAAGTATATGTTTGGCACTCTGTGCTGCCTGTCCACATGGCCGTGTTGCCAATCTTGAACTTTGTATACATGTGACTGCGGAGTCGGTTGTGTCCTGTTCTGAGACGTAGAATTATAACTTGTTCTGGTCTGTTCATAATGTGATAGTCATCTTGTGTTGGTGGCTTTCTTATTGACTTGATCATCTGTTTTTTCTGATGGTAGGTGATTGGTATATCTGGTTGGTCTTCGGCAGCACCTTCTTTAGCCAGTTGGTCTGCTTTTTCATTTCCTGGTATTCCACAGTGAGAGGGTATCCACTGCATGGTTATCCTATACTGGTAAGACAAATCGCTAAGTAGTTTTTTTAAGTCTGTTAGTTTTCCAGACTGGAGAGCTTGAAGCACTGACCTTGCATCTGTCAGGAATACCACAGGCTGTAGGCCAGAGTTGGAGTTCAGCAGTTTTTTAGCTGCCACACTAATTGCCTGGATTTCTGCATCATAATTATTGCAGAACTTTCCTGTTGGTGTTCTGATTGTATCTCTAGGCTTGTGTGGATATTCTATATATACACCTGCACCTCCATTCCTCACAGCATTCTGTGCTGACCCATCTGTGTACACTCTGACCCATATATCTTGTGGATATTCCTCATCCAGGAAACTGAGGGTGACTGTCCTTCGCTGCACACTGTTCTGTTCGTCCTCGCTTAGTATTCCTTTCACATGGGTCTGAATGTATATTGGCATTCCATGGCTTTCACTCCACGGGGTTTGTTCTGGTACAGACCTTAAGGGGCTGTCAACTTCAGGTAGGTCTGTAAGTTGTCTACGGAGTCGTTTAGCTTGATGGATAAAGCTGCTCCTTTTCAGTCGCCCCATTGCTAGATTTTGGAATCTTTCCTTCATTGGATGACTTGGCATACACTGAAACTTTTCTGCTTGAATTAGTACTTTTGTGTCTCTTCGTTCGCCAAGTGTTTGCATTCTTCCCATTTTCTGCATCTCTGCTATGGGTGTTGATTTCATTGCTCCCAACATTATTCTAAGTGCCTGGTTTTGCACTTTATCTAGATCTTGTAATGTGGTGTTTGATGCAGGACACCACGCAGCTGAACCATATTCCAGGTGTGGTCTTATGCCTTGCTGGTAAACTTTACTGAGTATATTTCCACTGGCTCCCCATGTGGTTCCACTTAGTTTTCTCAGGATAGCTAACTTCCTTCTGGCTTTTGTTGTTGCTTTGTTTATGTGCTGCTTCCATGTCAGCTTATCATCAAAAGTAACTGCGAGGTATGTGGGTTGTTTGTCTTCTTTCAAGAGCTCTCCATCTATCTTGATATGACCAGCTTTTTGTTTTGGTGAGAGGGTAAAGAGTGTAGTGCTGCACTTATCTGTATTAATGCTGACGCACCATCTATTTGCCCATAATGTTAGGGCATCGATAGCTCTTTGTATTTGTTTAGTGGCCACTGTTGCATGTTCTTCCGTGCACCAGATCACCAGGTCGTCAGCATACATTGCCACTTTGATCCCGTGTGGTAGTTCAGCAACTAGGTCATTGATGTAAACCAAGAAAAGTGTGGGTGACAGGACTCCTCCCTGGGGGACTCCATGACGCAGTAGAACTTTCTTGCTCTTGCGACCATCTAATTGTACCCTGGCTCTTCTATTATGCAGGTATGCTTTTACCCATTTGTACATTCTTGAGCTAACCCTGCAATTTCGCAATTTCTTTAGGAGCCCTTCTTTCCAGACCTTATCAAATGCTTTCCTGAGGTCTATCCATGCTGCTAGTACCAGTTTCTTTTCTTGGAAGGCATCCTCAATCTCTTGGGAGAGGTAGGTTGCCTGATCTTCAGTAGAGTAGCACTGTCTGAAACCTACTTGCTGTGATACCAGAAGGTTTTCACTTTCAAGGTACCACTGCATCCTAAGATTGATAATGCGTTCCATTGTTTTACATAGACAGCTTGTGAGGCTGATGGGCCTGTAGTTGGAGACTATGTTGCCATCTTTTCCTGATTTGAGGAGTGGTATCATTATTGCTTCTCTCCACGCCTGTGGTACATTACCTGTGGACCAGCTTGTGTTAAAGATCTGCAGTAGCTTTGCTCTTGCTGCAATTCCCAGGTTTCTAATCATTTCATTGGACACTCCATCAGCTCCAGGGGACTTTTTCATTTTCAATTTGGATATTGCATGTTCCAGTTCTCTCATTGTGATTGGTGCATCCATGACTTCAGGTAAAGGTTCACCTTGTCCAATGTTTTGCTGGTTCTCTCGAACCTCCTGTTGTTTGTCTGGGCTGACTTTGACGTTATTGTCTTCTGCAAAGGAATCTGCAAAGTAATCAGCTGCATGTTTACCTGTTAAAATGTCTCTATCTTTATAAAGTGTGATCCTGGTATTTCTCCCTGTACCTTCATCATTTAGTTGTTTTACAAGTTTCCATAATTTCCTAGTATCTCTTTCTAGGTTCAGCGACTCTGTTTTTTCTTTCCAGCTGCTCCGTCTGGCTTGTAACTTGGCTCTTTGAAATTTAGCCTTTGTTTGCTGATATTTGTTGTGATGTTCTTGGCTAGGTCTGTTCTCAGCCTGCTGTCTAGATGTTTCCATCTCATTTTGCAGCTTTTCCAGTTCATCATTCCAGTAGGGTTTGTAGTTTTTGCGTGCCCCCCTGGGTATGGTTTTACTAGCAGCATGTGGATAAAATCGATAATATTAATAAACTTGTAAAATTTTACTCGGAATTTTTAAAATCAATTTCAGGCAGGTTGGGGGGGGGGGGGGGGGGGGGGGGGGTCAAAATATTCATCGCAATTACCCTATGCACGCCGCTGTCCAGAGGTGAGAGAAGGAAAAGTAAAATTTTTAGAAAGTACGAAGATTACACAATCAACATCTGACTGGGACTCTGAGTCTACATACACTGGGATGTCTGCTGGAGCGGAGCACTTATGGGAATGTCCCGCCTGCTGTGAAGCCAATTTCTAATCAAGAATCAAGAACTAAAATTGACTTGTTCGCAGAAATGCATAGACTTGTACACAGTGCGTAGCGTTGGTCAATGGCGTCCGGGGCGGAATCATAATTTTCCGCCCTTGTGACAATTTGTCAGTGATTGTGAAAGACTGGACGAAAATAAATTTGCCGCCCTCCCGATGATGCCGCCCGGGGCGGTCCGCACCTCCGCCCCCGCCTCGCTACGCCACTGTTGATATCTGAGATAAACTGAACTAACATCTCTGACTAGTCCTAGAATTATGGTGAAAATTTCAGATACATTCAAATCGGGATAGATGTCCCTTACTAGCCCTAAATTACTCCGTCAATATTTTATAATCAAAGTAATTGTTCATATAACTTTGAACTTTCTTTAAAAAAATGAACCATGTCGATCGAACTAAATTATCGGCTATGCAAAAGATATCTGAATATAGAAAAAATCATCGAAAATGATTGTTAATTACAAAATATTTTGATGGTTTATATCACCGTCTGAACACAATCACAACTGATCTGTAACGCGTTGCATTTAGTTGAACACTAGCGGAAATTGAAGCTAGTTACTTCTACTTTCACTTCCTCAATTAACTCGGTGAACAACGTTTATTTACAATCGCTACATTTTTGTTAAAAAAGTTATGGCCTCTATGGGGGCCTATAGTCACAGACAGCTATGGAAAATACATATTATCTTTCGATTATAGTTGCCAAGAATGCTGTAAAAGTTAATGGCAGTTTTACTGGCTTACTGGCGATAAGAAATTAATGTATAACAATAATTTAAGAAAATTTGTGGAATACTAGCACTGAATCTAATGGCAGAAAACACAAAACTTATGACTACATCTGGTGAAAGATGAACACACAAAAAATCTAACAATAGGTCAAACTTGAATTCGTACAACTACATACATTTTCTATTTGGATCAGTATCCCAAACAAATCATCAATTTAACCAACTCTTTTTTATCTTTCACCCAACAAATCATCAATTTAACCAACTCTTGCTTATCTTTCACCCAACAAATCATCAATTTAACCAACTCTTGCTTATCTTTCACCCAACAAATCATCAATTTAACCATCTCTTGTTTACCTTTCCACATACAAATCAATTTAACCAACTCTTGCTTATCTTTCACCCAACAAATCATCAATTTAACCAACTCTTGCTTATCTTTCACCCAACAAATCATCAATTTAACCAACTCTTTTTTATCTTTCACCCAACAAATCATCAATTTAACCATCTCTTTTATCTTTCACCCAACAAATCATCAATTTAACCATCTCTTGTTTACCTTTCCACATACAAATCAATTTAACCAACTCTTGTTTATCTTTCCCCCCAAAAATAGTCAAGTTAACCATCACTTGTTTACCTTTCCCCCAATAAATCATCAATTTAACCATCTCTTGTTTATCTTTCCCCCAACAAATCATTAATTTAACCATCTCTAGTTTATCTTTCCCCCACCAAATAATCAAGTTAACCATCATTTGTTTATCTTTCCCGAACAATTCATCTATTTAACCATCTCTAGTTTATCTTTCCCCCAATAAATCATCAATTTAACCATCTCTTGTTTATCTTTCTGGCTTCATATTTGTGTTATCATGTAACACATCATATTTGTTAGTGACCCTGTAACAATATGCACTGAATCACACTTATAGAAGCCCTTGTTACTACATTGGTGTCAAATTTGCACTGATGCTTCATGTTTTTCTATGAGACGAAGACGACAGAGTTGACAGATGCCTGAGTCCACACTCTGTCTTCTGTGGCAGTTCAACTCCTGAAGAATCATGACTGAACTTTGTACTGTTTGGCAATGGATTGGAAACATAGACAGATTTCAATTCTTTCTCATCCAGCATTTTAAACTCCAGCTCACAGTTGAATACATCCTGGAAGCTCCTGAATGAAAATACCAAAATAAAACCAGAAAAATTAACTCTGATTACTGGTATATCCAACAAAATGTAGTTTACTAAAGCTAATGTATTGTGCATTAATAATTGATGCATCAATGTATTACAGGGGCTGAAAAGAGAGTAAAGAATAGCATCACTGTTTATCTTCCATGCATGTTGTAAGAGGTGACTAAGGAAGAAATGTGGTGTAGGTGCATGACATATCTTGTTTAGGGTCAAAGTGACCCAGGAGCAATGTTGTAGTTTGATGTGTCAGGCTGAAAGATGAAAAAAACTGTAAACCATGACACAATGCATTCCTTTCTCAGGACTACATCCTGCTAATCTGCAAGAGTTTGAGAACAAATGCAGAAGAAGAAGATAACTGACAGGAAAGATGAGGAGTTAGCTGGAGAACTTTGCTTTTTTATTTTAGTGTTCATTTTCAAACTCTGCTAGATCTCACTTGTAGCAGGACAACAATTCTAAAAGATTCCAAGCAGGATATAAACAAGATAACAATTCTAAAAGATTCTCCAAGCAGGATGTAGTCAAGATAACTGAAAAACTCTGTGTCACTGTTTTATTTGTGGTAATGACCTGAAACGTCCAAACTTTGGTGGTGATATCGAGTATGTTCTGTTTTTAAAAAAACCATTCCACAGAATAGTGGATGTCCATAGCAATACCACCAGTAAACGATCAGTACCTCACAACCTCTTTAACAGTACTGCTTACACTGCACACTGGTCCCTTTAATTCAATCTGAATGATATCCACTCAACAATGCTTGGCTTTTCTCCCATTATCTGGGTCCCTATTGACCTAACCACAGATGCCCACATTGTCAATTTCAAGTTCACTTTAATGATTAACAAATAGGGTTCTGATTTAGAAGAGTGCTTTATACATTTAGACTTCTGGCTAAAATGTCGTAGAATAACAGTGGTATTTTTTTCTGCTTGCCGATAAGCCAAGTTTCAGAGAGGATTTGGGTGCCACCTAGTAAAATTCTGCTAATAGAAATGTTACACTGGAGTATCAACACAAATGAGTAATATTTTTAACCTTTAAGACCCTGAAATAAAATTAAGAAATATCCCCCTGGGCCTGAATTCTTTTTTGGAAAATTTGCATTATTGATGGTGGGTGTTTTGAAAACGCGATAACTTTTTTGTTTTAAAAGATATCAAAATAATATTTGCACATCTAAATAAAGGAGTGAATATAATCATGTTTTGTTGTTGTTGTATGTGTGATATAACAGTTGTGAGCAAGTTGTGAAGTTGAAATTTTCGGGGGAAAAATCGCAAAACGCCATTTTCAAAATCGCAAATATATCTTCTTGACGACCCTAATACATGAGCAATGTGTGGGAACATTTATAAAATACTCATAAATACCTATACTTATTGTATATGTATTGTTTAATATCCAAACTAATATAATATGAACTACACGTGGCACCCCTGATACATATTATTTTTGTGTTTTTGAATGAATAAACACACATTCTTATTAAACAACAACATATTAAACACAAAGAACAACAATTAGAACATGTAGTCACGATCATTTACCCATGCCATGCGGTACTCAATTTGATAGTAAAATACGGCCGAAAATGGCAAAAGTCGCTCCCGAAAAGCGTTGATAACATTTGCCGGCTTTCTCCTTCTATACAATGCTAATGTGTAAAAGAATTTGGCCTTTACACTGTGATGAATTCCTAGCTTCGTTTGGCGGGCTTTATACGTCACTGGTTCATTACTTCGTGAAGTTCCGAGCTCGGCAATCGTGCGATATCGTATGGTGTGTGGCCTCGCCCGCCGTCATACGGGAGTGTGTACTCCAGGTGCGTGACCTCACCCATAGGGGCCTAAAGGTTAATTGTTTTAGAACCAACTATATTATCGGAATGTGGAATGTATGTATGTTGCATGTATGCGACAAGGTAATAGAGCTAATGCATGAACTCGATAGATATAGTTGGGATGTCCTATGTCTAGCTAAATGAGATGGACGCGGGTTGGGCGAAACTTTAACGGATGCCGGGCATAAGATATAATTTAGCGGGGAGGATAATATACATCAACATGGAGATTTTATAGCTCACAGGAGCAGAGTGAACTCTATAGAAAACTCAGGCAACAATTCCAAGATCTTCTGGAAAAAATGCACTTGTGAATCATATGTTATAGCCTAAATTTAAACCCAAACCAAGTGTACATAAAGAAAATGTCTCAGAGATGGAAAAGTAACTGGGCACCTTATGGGGGTAGTGCTTTAACACTTTGCTGACCAATTTTGATGATAGTCGAATTTCCGGTACTGGACCTTGGAGACCAAATTCGATGATCGTCGAATTTGCTATGATGCATCAGAAAAATGGGAATACCCATTGCAATAATGTGCTAAAATAGTGTTTCCGGGAAATTATGTTCTGTCAAAATGGCGCATTGTCATGACTAACGATATAGACCTAGTAAGTGAGTTTTTATCAAGAAATATCAGAGTTTTCGAAGGAAATATTGTATGATATATAGAAATTAATGTAAATCTACGCCTAGCATTATGATAAGTAGCATTTTGCACTTGAAATAACTCTGGAGCTTTCAAATTCATTCAGAAAGTGCAAACAGTCGTTACAACGCATAGACAGTTTCAAGGCTTTCTTGCGCTAGATCGATTTTCTACGAATTTTTTAAGACGGCGATGTCAATGTATAACATTTTGCGTGCACCCTCGGTAATGGCGGATAAGTACGCTCTGGATTGCTGGTCAGCAAAGTGTTAAGTGCAAAAATATTGATTCTAATCAGCATCAGTTTATTGAATATCTTACCTAAGAAAGGGTTTCACAATATCCTTGTACTCAATGTCTCGTCCAAGTTCTTTAGAAAGGCTGGTCATTTCAACTCCTTCCAGACCACAAGGCACAATGTGTTTAAACCACTCCAGGTCTACATTACAATTGAGAGACACACCATGTGTAGTCACATATCGACTGCCATGCAGCCCTGCAAATTCAGAAGTTGAAAACATCTTCATTTAGCAAGATAAGAAAGGGAAGTCATCCACTAAAGCTAGTAAGGAAACTATTTACCTGTCAGGAGAGTTATCTGTAAGGAATTATCAAATGCTATATTTAACTATTTCCAGGCTGAAAAGAAAAGCAAAGAATAGCCCCATAGCGACATTGTTTATCTTATATGCATGTCATAAGAGGCGACTGAGGAGGTTATGGGGTAGAGTTGGTTGTCTCATCTCATTTAAGGTCAAATTGATCCTTCAGAAGATATACTGAAGTCTGATGTGTCAGAAAGAAAGGTGCAGATATCCTAGAAAAACTAAACCATGACACAGCACATTCTGTTTTCTGGATTACATCCTGCTAATCTGCAGGAGTTTGAGAACTAACACAGAAGAAGAAACATAATATATATAAATTTTAAATCTATAATATAATAGTCGTGTTCTGTCATTCTCTCCGGAACACTCTATAAATAGCGCATTTACAACACGGAATTCTGTGCGACATCCAATCAAAACAATTGGTGTCGAGATGTAATTTCCCTCCACACAACTCAAAGCAGACGCCATTGTTGTATACAAATGCTATTGTGAAGAGGATCATTAATTTGACCAACGTCGCTATAATGAACCAACATCAATGGTTTTTGTCAATGAAGATCCACCCTTTCACAGCGACATTCACATTGATTCATTCATAAAATATTGGTCATGGACTGTATATGATGAATTGGTTATGGACTGTATGATGTCATACTTGTTTTTGTTCCTAAACAGTGAGCCGGGTTGGCAAGCACATTGGCAATGTGAGGCATATCAGGGTAAGCAACCCAATGAATATCATCCCAACAGGATCTGAACAAATCTAGTACTTGTATAATTGTATATAAGAAGACATGTATCATGGGAAGAACTTGCACAAAATAGATCTACATGGCGTTCTAAAATAAAAAAAGAGCGAATCATCTTGTGAAAAGAGGAGAAATGCAGCAGCTCAACAGCGGAGAGCAGCTAGAAAGTTATGGATAGACCAAGATCTGTCTACTGTCATCATTCCATGTCCGAACTTTCCAAGGACATTTACAGCTCGAATAGGGCTCATTAGCCATCTACAAACTCATAATCAAGGACATAACTAAAATTGAATTCTCAAAAGTGGATGTAACAAATGGTCATCATCACTTGTGATGGACGAACAACATAACACATATATTTTAATATATTTATCTAATTTAAATTAATGGAAAAAGCACATCAGAAACATTACAAACCTTATTTTATTTTTGTATTGAGGACCTGTAGATTGGAGCCTTATTTTATGTTTGCATTGAGGATCTGTATATTAGAACCTTATTTTATGTTTTTCGCTGCGCATACTTTTTTAAAGAAGTATACAAACTGCCACTAAAATATAATGACAATCAACCATGAAAGATAATCAAATCTATCAATTAGCCATACAATCAACCATGAAAGATAATCAAATCTATCAATTAGCCATACAATTAACAATCAAAGATAATCAAATAAATTGCAATGTTGAATGTAGCAAAATAAGAACAACATACCAATAGATGCTATTTTCCTGTCTTCAACCCAGACACCTGTTTGGTCTGTTGTTTGACCTTTAAGTCCAAACTGGCATAACGTAGCTATAAGAGTCTTTTCTAATTGACAAACATACCTGGAGCATAAACAAAATGATACATGAAATGTAATTATTCATCAGAATAGACTGTCAGAAGCCTGATAATTATGATAAAAAAGGTTTATCATAATAGTAGGTTACACAATATTACTTCAACAAATTACACACTATTACTTCTACCAGTAACACAATATTCTAGTTACACAATATTACATCTGCCAGTTTCACAATATTACTTTTAACAGTTACACAATATTACTTCTGCCAATTACACACTATTAATACAATCAAGTACTCACTATTACTTCTATCAGCTACACAATATTACTTTTAAGTTACAAAATATTACTTCTACCACTTACATAATATTACTTCTACAAGTTACACAAATCTATGATAAATGGTAGCTTGACACAATGCTACCTTTACTGAACACACATTGCTACCTCTACTATGTAACAAATTTTACAACTTAGATTACATATTGCTACTTCTACTAAACACACATTACCACTTCTAATGAACACACATTGCTACTTCGGCTGACAACACATTGCTACTTCTGCTGACCACACATTGCTACTTCAGATGACCATACATTGCTACTTCAGATGACCATACATTGCTACTTCTAATTACCACAAATTGCTACTTCTACTGGCCACACATTGCTACTGAATACACAATGCTACCTCTACTGATAGAAATATAACATACCATCTCATACTGGGCTTAAAATGCTGTAGATTAAGAATTGGATAAACTACCAACTGTCCAGGACCATGGAAAGTGATGAGGCCACCCCTATCTGTTCTGTAAAATTCTGCACCTGTCTGTTTTAGCCGGACTTCATCATCTAACAAGAAGTACATTAATTAGAAATAATGATCATGTATGTTCAAGAAATACAATTTTTATTTTAGCCATGAAGAAGGCATACAAGTTCACCAAGAAGAATATGGATAGAGGAAGTCCTACAGGATCATCAACTCAAGAAGAATATGGATAGAGGAAGTCCTACAAGAACTTGTGATCATCAACTCAAGAAGAATATGGATAGAGGAAGTCCTACAGGATCATCAACTCAAGAAGAATATGGATAGAGGAAGTCCTACAAGAACTTGTGATCATCAACTCAAGAAGAATATGGATAGAGGAAGTCCTACAGGATCATCAACTCAAGAAGAATATGGATAGAGGAAGTCCTACAAGAACTTGTGATCATCAACTCAAGAAGAATATGGATAGAGGAAGTCCTACAAGAACTTGTGATCATCAACTCAAGAAGAAATGACACAGAACATAGATAAGTAGAAGATATGATAGTACAGATATAAGCTATTCGCCAGTTGACCACCAAAATCAAGATTCGAATTCACTCATTATTCCTGGTTTGAAATATAAATGACTCCTGTGGTTTACCCAGCCACCAGGAAGTAGTGTACTAGGGCTCATGCTATGGGAAGATGGAGGAATGGTGCCATCCTTACTGAGCAATGTGGTAGGCGGTGGGGCCTAGGCAGGTAGTTTCTGAATGGGAGGTGATACTAGGCAGGAGTTTCTGTGTGGTAGGTGATACTAGGCAGGCAGTTTCTGTGTGGGAAGCAATACTAGACAAGCTATTTTTGTGTGGTAGGCAATAATAGGCAGGCAATTTCTGTGTGGTAGGCAATGCTAGGTAGGCAGTTTCTGTGTGGTAGGCAATACTGGACAGGTGGTTTCTAGTCAACCATTAGCTGAGCACTTATGAGAAACTGTGTGCTATGTCAACCATTAGCTGAGCACTTATGAGAAACTGTGTGCTATGTCAACCACTAGCTGAGCACTTATTAGAAACTGTGTGCTATGTCAACCACTAGCTGAGCACTTATGAGAAACTTACCATGAACTTACCATTACAGAAATGTGTAGAGAGAAATTGTTTGTATAAATGAAAACATGTACATTTAGCACTATAGGACTGGTATTCAACTATTGTTGAATTATCAGGCACCTCTACTATATCTAATCATATCGCAGTGCGATGTTCATAGCTCGAACTACAAGCCAATTCAACGAGTTATATTTACAAGGTCGTCTCACTATCAATTCTACTAACAAAGAGAAATTGTATTTTCAGCAATATACCTTTATGGTTTCCAATGCTAAGATGATGATACTTCAGTAATATTCTTTTATGGTTTGCAATGCTAAGATGATGATACTTCAGTAATATGCCTTTATGGATTGAAATGCCAAGATGATGATATTTCAGCAATAGAACTAAAAACTCACATCTTCTTCTTTATTGTTTCTCAAACTCTTGCTGGCTTGCGGAATGAAGTCCGAAGAACAGAATATGTTGTGTCATGATTTACAGCTTGACTGTGACATCTCTACCGTTCGGCCTGACATATCCAATTTCAGCATGGCTTTTGGGCTACTGACTTATGGGAAGGGACATTTAATTTATCTCTAAAACCTCCATAGACATGCAGGGCAAGTCAATGTATTACTGTTCTTTACTCCTCTTATGAGTCCCAGTAAAATACAAACACAACCTACACACATACAGTTTAACTTTAGTGTAACTTGCAAATCATGAAAAACACACACACAAACAGCTTACCCTTAGAGTAACTCTTGTCTCTTATACCAACTGTGTAGACTGGGATGTGCTCAACTAACAAGAGTGTGTTCTCCCCGTGTACGTAAGGCTTACCAGACATCTCATCCAGGTGTTGTCTTGCATACCTCATCTGTAATACCCATGTAAGGGCAAGCATGAATAAGACAGTGAAGGGAACAATTAAACACCTCAAGAGCCTGTAGACTATAATCTCCTAGAATCATATTTTCATGATTAACTCATATTTTTAGTTAATACAACAGATCTGATAACACTCAGTTAATATAACTGACCTGATAACACTCAACTCTTGATTAGGAACAAGCTTCACATCACTGGGGACATTCCTATATACGCTCTTCTTGCAGTTCCATCAGTTATATAAAAGTGTATAAGTTCAATGTCCCAGTCAGTTGCTGATTGTGTGTTCTTCTGATCTTTCCAGAGAGGGTGTACTTTATCCCATCGCCTCTAGTCCCTCCCATTTCTACCACCCTGATAGCACTCAGTTTATATTACCGACCTGATAGCACCCTGCTAACGCAACTGATCTGATAGCACTCAGTTAACACAATCAATATGATAGCGCTCAGTTAATACAACTGACCTGATAACACTCACTCAACATAACCAAATTGATAGCATTCAGTTAATACAACCGACCTAATAGTTCTTGATTAGAAACTGGCCTCTCAGCATGTGGGGCATTCCGATAAGTGCTCCACCCTACTGTTCAGCAGCCATTTGACTCGATGGTGTTTCGAGTCCAATGTTGCTGAAACAGATGTCGACATCGGGGAACAACTCTGGCCCTTGCGACAGGTTACTTTGTTGTTCCCGCCCACCCACTATTGGTGGGTGTAACTAGTTCAAGCACAACATCGGCCTGTCGGAACAACATGGTAACTGTATCGAAGGTTACGACCTATATCTATAATATAGACTTCATGACATGTAAGCAGCTGGGTCGCATAGCATTATATTTAAACTAGTTTCTAGCAGAAGATGGTTGTATCAGACATTGGCGCAAATAAAATGGTGACACAGTGCATTTCCATTCTCTTGACTGCATCCTGCTAGAAATCTAGTAGAACCACTGTCCTGGTATAAGAGAAAATTAGTGTGAGTTTGAGAATGAACGCTGACGAAGAACTAGTTTAGACTTACACTGTCCACTATATTCTAGAGCTTGAAGAGCGGACATTGAGTCTGTAAAAGTTCACCATATTCTAGAGCTTGAAGAGCAGACATTGAGTCTGTAAAAGTTCACCATAATATAGAGCTTGAAGAGCGGACATTGAGTCTGTAAAAGTTCACCATATTCTAGAGCTTGAAGAGCGGACATTGAGTCTGTAAAAGTTCACCATATTCTAGAGCTTCAAGAGCGCACTGAGTCTGTAAAAGTTCACCATATTCTAGAGCTTGAAGAGCGGACATTGAGTCTGTAAAAGTTCTCCATATTCTTTAGCTTGAAGAGCAGACACTGAGTCAATAAAATCCCCTAAGCAGGTATTTTGCACAAACTTATAAACTACCAGTTACTGAGGTGCTCCAAGAGGAAGTTCAGCATGGTCTTGGCTAACATCTAGCCCTGAAATAGCATGACCAGTGCAAAAAAATTTGCATCCCATCTCCTCCTGAAGATTATGATAGTTACTGATAGTTCCTGTATCTGGAAGATTACACATACTTCTTCACTCCTTAGCTGTGGAGGTATCCTTAAGTATACGAAGAGGGGTTGGCGCTGTTTTACTGAGATCTTCTTCTTAGTTTCCCAGGGAAACAATTCATCTGGATGCTTTATTATAGCTTCCAGACGGATTTTGTTCCTGGAAAGATAAGAAGAGGAGGATCTTCGCAAAATGGTGGTGGCTTTTCATCATATCCTTAAGAATACCTCCACAGCTAAAGGGTTAACTTTCTCAGAGTGCACAATTATATTTAGGCAGTATTTGATTAAACATTCATAGAGGGAAGAACAATGCCATACATTGAAGCAATGTTTTTGATTAATTAATAGCACAAATGTCAATTTATAAAAATTTTGAAACATCCCACAAGGATGCCCACGATGTGAGCTAGTGCCGTCTAGTTTTTGTTGTTACATGTTTGAGATATACATACCTGAACATCATAAGCTGCCATGAAACCCATTCTGCCCAAGGTGATGACACTGACAGCTCTGTTTAGTACTGCACACATGGCTCAGTCTGTAGATACAACTATACAATAGAACCCCTCTATAACACATCCTTTTATAACAAATTCCCTCTGTAACAACACTTTACAAAATTAAACATCCACAATTATTTTTATTCTTTATTGTTTATAGTCAATTTCTGTTGTTACATAAATATTTGAAAAGACCACGGAAAAGATGGATAGAAAACGCCAGGGACATCCTGTACAGACACGGTCATAACACAGCCGAGGCCACACATCGGGCTTTAGAACGCAAGCTCTAGCTCCAATCACCCCTACGCATAAAGGCAAGAGTGGATCACAAACCACCTGGGGAAAGACAATAGACATAAATATTTTGTTGGTCCAGACTAAGTTGTTGTATTTGATGGTATATATTTTCATGGAGACAGTTGTGAAGAATCAGTATCTTTTAGAGTAGGCTGCTTTGATTATATCATGTATATTAGTGGGAGGAGTAGTAAGACAAGCTTTCCTCAATAATATAAGTCACATGTGATGCTCTCACGCAATGTTGTTCATCCTTACTGATGCAACTGATCATTAGTGACTGAGTATAATCTGTGTTACGTCGATGAAAACAATGGAAAAAGATGGGACCAGCCAAATAAGTGACATGTTTGGGATCAGAGTATAGTACTATGATGTGTTTGGGATCAGAGCGCAGGACTATGATGCATTTTGGGTCAGAGTATAGGATTATGATGTGTTTGGGATCAGAGTATAGGACTATGATGTGTTTGGGATCAGAGCGCAGGACTATGATGCATTTTGGGTCAGAGTATAGGATTATGATGTGTTGGGGATCAGAGTATAGGATTATGATGTGTTTGGGATCAGAGTATAGGACTATGATGTGTTTGGGATCAGAGAGCGCAGGACTATTCTAGAGGGCTTGATTAAAGCTTCTCTTTTTTTGGTGATGCTTCCCCCTCCAAGAGATTCCAATGATCTCCCATGTATTAACACTGTAAGTGGTAGGAGAATGAGTCTAAAAGTATTGTTTGCAAGTAGACATAACTATTTAAAATATTGTTCGCAATAAGCGTCAAGAGCATACACCATAAAAATGGAAACAGCAAGATACAGAAGAAGCCCACGAAGAAATTGAAGAAGTTATCAACATTCTGAGTCTTCACAATATGACTACATATCAAATGACCAAACCCATAGTCCAAAAAAACATCACTCAAACCTGTGATGCCTTACAGCAAAAGCAGAGAAAAGACAATTGATAAATAGAATCAACTATTTATTACCCTATTATGGCAGTGACCAGTGCATTTGAGTAGGTAGGCACACAGAAGGCAACACAGGTCTGCATCTTGAGTGACTCTATGAGTATGATTAGGAAGGTACAAATGAGTCTTATTTGCACATAGTGGATTCAGGCCTTGAGAAAGGCAAGGTTGAAAGTAGTTACATTTATTTTCATGCAGGAACATGTGGGTGTTCGATGTAATGAAAGAGTAGATCAACTGGTGCCATGCACAATTGTGGCACAGCAGATGGATAACGCTGATGTTTTGATCTATGAGATATATAGCATGCAAGATTGATACTAGTAGGGTAGCCGGGGGCAATGATGCGCGTTTTTCACTTTTTTCCGTATTCTGACAAATAGACTTAACTATGAGAGACCAAAATAGCAGCAGTGTGTAACTTATCCATCCATCTAACAATCGTCAGGGTATTTACAACATACAATCACGTTTAGTCCGTAGAATGAGATTTTATGAACATGAGTATAATCCCACCTTTGCCCCAATTTCTGGGGCAAACACGCGCAGGCAAAAACAATTACAAAATCATGGGAAAATTGACAAAACCAGCAAAATAACAACATCACTTCCTATCTAAACATAGTCAGTCACAGTGTGGGAAAATAATAGAGCACAAAGACTAGGCATATGTATATTTATGTAACTTTAATACGAATAAAAATGAAAAAACGTAAATATGAAAAACAAAATTTAATACAGAGAATGGGTGCTTAGATCCGTTTAAAACTATAACAACGTGTTGGAGTGCTCTATAACGCGTTTGACTATAATTTCAACTATCTATGAATAGCGGAGGTCGTGCATCTATGATCAGCGGAGATCGTACAACTATGACAGGCAGAGATCGTGCAACTATGACCGGCGGCAATTATGCATCTATGACTGGCGGAGATTGTGCATCTATGACTGGCGGAGATTGGGCATCTATGACTGGCGGAGAACGTGCATATATGACTGGCGGAGAACGTGCATCTATGACTGGCGGAGATTGTGCATCTATGAATAGAGGAGATCGTGCATCTATGAATAGAGGAAATCGTGCATCTATGAATAGAGGAGATCGTGCATCTATGAATAAAGGAGATCGTGCATCTATGAATAGAGGAGATCATGCATCTATGAATAGAGGAGATCGTGCATCTATGAATAGAGGAAATCGTGCATCTATGAATAGAGGAAATCGTGCATCTATGAATAGCGGAGAACGTGTAACTATGACCGGCAGAGATAGTGCAGTTATGACCGGCGGAGATAGCGCAATTATGACCGGCGGAGATATTGCAATTATGTCCAGCGGAAATCGTGCATCTATGACCGGCGGAGAACGTGCATCTATGAATAGCGGAGAACGTGCATCTATGAATAGCGGAGAACGTGCATCTATGAATAGCCGGGAACGTGCATTTATGAATAGCTGAGATCGTGCATTTATGTATAGCGGGGATCGTGCATCGGCGGAGGTCGTGCATCTATTATCTGCGGAGGTCGTACAACTATGACCCGTGAAGATTGTGCAGCTATAACCGACAGGGATCGCGCAACTATGAATAGCGGAGAACGTACATCTATTATCGGCGGAGACCGTACAACTATGACCCGTGGAGATTGTGCATCTGTGATAGGAAGGGATTGTGCATCTATAGCAGCGACTGCTTCATTTTCAGTCAGTGGCATCATTTTCTCAAATTTTCGTTTGTAATTCCTAAAAAGAAACATAACGTGACAATAAAATATTGGTTTAAATATTTGGCAACATGAGGGGGAAGTGACTGGGGCAAACATGCGCAGTCAGTCAGCAGCGCATGTTTGCCCCGTCAGTGTGCGCGGCGTTACCCCAAAATCACACTGTTCACAATTTTTATAAAATATCATGATAACAAAAATTATCTTGACAATGTAACATGCTTAATAACTTAACAATACAATATAGTTTTCAGTTCAGACATGTAAAATAACATGACAGTAATGATAACAGAGAACAAAGAGTGAGAAGTGGAAAAAAAGTTAGATCGAGAACGTTAAAAAATGAATTTACCTCATAGCTCAAAAATGACCTGCCCGTGACCGATGAAAATTCGTTGTGCGACAGAAACGGATGTTAGCGTCCGGCGTGGCCACGTGGTTTGCGGGAAAAACCCATAGTTCCTGAAAAAAACGACTGCGAATCTTTGCCCCCAGCGCATCTTTACCCCCGGCTACCCTATGGATGATGATTCCTTTTCGATGGCCAGGATTAAAGAGCAGGATTTGAAATATGGTGTTGCTAGAAGTGAAGTTCTTGGATGGCACAGAACTGTCACTATGGCCTCCTATTGTCTGTAAGCTACAGGTAGTTGGAGCTCTTGGGTCAAGTGATACTGTCACTATGGCCTCCTATTGTGTACAAGCTACAGGTAGATTGTTTAATTAACTTTATTAAATACATAAGGTACCTCTCAATGTGAGGTATAGGCATACGTTTTTCAGCTGTGGTGGTGGGGTCAGCATGATATATCTTCATTATTAGAGTGTAGGTAGCTGTATGATGACATGAAAAATATATGAGGTCACGGTTCCAAAAACCGTGCCACCAGGACTTATCAAATAATAAAAATACGGTTGAATTACAAATCATTTTAATACTTTTTTGTTGTCAAACAATGTTTAATAAATTAGGTTGGTCTAATTAAATATTATGTTTAATTATCCCTAATTGCTTACTTTAATTTTACTTCAATACGAATCATAAGCCATTTTATTATATTAAGCATTATATACTATTATTATAATTATCATATAAGTTATTAATTACAATGAATATATATTTCGAAACAATTACCAGTGGTTATCAACGGGAAAGTGTGGCGTACGTGAGTGTGTGCACTCACGCAATGTCGCAGACTGCTGCCGTTCTATTTTACATGGAGCATGCCAGATGATACTGATAGTCAAGTCTTGATTCCAGATGTGTTTAAATTTGTTGAAAAAAAAAATGTCAAGTGTACTAAGTCAAGTGTAAAAAGGGCATTCCGTGGAATTTTATTTTCGTCCGTTCACTTTTAATGCATCATTTTCCCACAACAATAGCAAGCAGGATTTAAATTGCCACTAAACAATATTAATACATACAAAAACTTACAAGCAAGTAAGTAGTCTAATGTTTTATTTGCTTTTTACGCACTTTCGCTTCTTATATGTTGTTTACAATTTTCCTAACGTGCAGCTTCCGTTTATTTTTTTAATATTTACATTGTAACAACAGTTTTCATTGGTTAAGTTTATGATTCAATAACATGACTGGAGCAATGGCGCAGATCGTTACTAGAGCCCCCGCGGTATTTGAAGTTTATTAGATTCTTAAATGTGAAAATGGCAGACCACACTAAAGGTTGTGTATACTATACGATATTATATTTATCTAATTATCGTTATGTCTGGAACCACGTCAGGAAGTTGTTATGTATATTAGATTAAGCATTAGCTATCATCATCATGGGGGCATCTCAGATCGAAAGACTGGATAGAGTCCAGAATGCAGCAATGCATATCATTCTGGGATGCACAAGAGACACATCGACAAGAGCTATGCGATACCTACTTGACTGCCCAACAGCTGAGCATAGATTACAGTATTGCCGTGCACGGGCGTACCTTCAAATACATGCAGATAAGGAACACCCGTTGCATTCCGAAATACAGAAAGTTAAAGGCAGCAGACTCAAGAGAGGAAGGTCGTGGATGGGACGTGCTGAAGATGTAATACAAAGCCTGTGCCGATTACAGGATGTGGCAGTTGGTGCGGAATGGATAGGTCTACCCACATATTTCGAAACTTGTTTGAGAGTAGTAATATCACTTAGCAGGGAATGCAGAGAATGGTGTCCCACAGCTGTGGAGAAAGAAGTGCAGGCTTTAATCAGTGAGAATACCAAAGAGGGGGATGTGATTATATACACTGATGGATCTGTAATTAGGCATGTTCGCAGTGCTTGGGCCTTTACAGCTCAGTGCGCAGGTAAAACGATCAAGGAGGAAAGTGGCGCCTTTGCGGTCACTACGAGTAGTATGACCATGGAGACTATGGCGGTGACCAAGGCATTTGAGTGGCTACGCACACAGAAAGTAATGCAGGTCTGCATCTTGAGTGACTCTATGAGTATGATTTAGAAGGTACAAGTGGGTCTCGTTTGCGAACAGTGGATTGAGGCCTTGAGAAATGCGAGCTTGAAGGCGGTTACATTTATTTTCGTGCCGGGACATGTGGGCGTTCGAGGCAATGAAAGAGCGGATCAACTGGCATCGTGTGCGATTGTGGCAAAGGGCGATGGGGCAATGGATCGCGCTGACGTTTTGAACTCCTTAAGAGATATAACACGCGAGAGTGAGACGAATGTGGATGATGATTCCTTTTCAATGGCTAGGATTAAAGATCAGGGATTGAGATGCGGTGTTGCTAGAGGTGAACATTTTGGAGGGCGCAGAAGAATGATGGTCAACCAGCATAGGACCGGTACTGTCAGCAGAAGTGTGATGGTGGATACACTCAAGGAGAGATCGGAGCAACTATGGATGTGTCCAGTTTGCAGTGATGATGATCCGACGACTAACTAACTAACTAACTATCATGGGGGCATGTCCTACGCGCCGACACCAACAGAATACACACCACCAATCTCGGATACCTACAGGCAAAAGAGGGGTAGACCAAAAGAAACACTCAGAAGAACAATACTTAGATAAAGTAAAACAGCCAATATTCATACTTTTCAAGAACTGCACAGAATAGCTTTGAACAGACAGAATTGGAGAGATCTGCCCTATGCGCTAACTTCAGCGCAAAAGGAAAATTTATGATTATGAATGAATCATCCTGGGCAATTCAGATTTCCAGGCATTCTTCTGTTTTCTTCTTTCATTCATACTGTAGAAGACTAATAATGACAATAGTAGCCTGTCTGTAATTCATACTACTAATTCTAGGCATTAGGACAACATTTTCAAAATGGGTTTACAGTTTACAGCATTATAAATACCACAGTTAGATAGCCCTTGAAAATTACAATTTAACGATACCTCAACCAAGTTCTAGTACTAGTCTACGTCAATTCTGATGAAAGTTATAAATATTTTTCTAATTAATTTTTGCCTCAAGATAATTACATGGAACATGGAAATATGAAATGGTAGTTGTCAAAAGGTTGCGGCCCTACCTTAAAACTGAGCCACTAATTTATGGGCTGAATCCTAGTTTGATTCTCCACAGTGACCTTTGTTCTACTTTCGAGGTATTACCTGACCTTTGCAGTGTGATTAGTAGAATTTGTATTTAAAATTAATTTGTATAAAATATTAATTGAAAAGGCATATTAATTTCGTATTAGTATTTACATTAGGGATGGGGTAAGGGTTAGGATCAGTTATAAATTAAATAATAAAGTAGTTATCAAAATTGTAATTCTAAGTGTGATTGATGTCATTTATGTCGGGAGAGGTGACGTCATGGCATCCATTACTTTCGATAATTTTATTGGTGTTACACGGAAATCCGTGACGTGTGCTATTTATAGCACAACTGTGACTTGAACTAGGATTCAACCAATTTATAAATATCAAAGTTATTTGCATTTAAAAATGTAACAAATTATACATTTTCTTGTTCAGGAAGACAAAATGCACCTGTTGTTTACATTCTCAGCATTCTGCTAATTTTCCAACACAACCAGAGTTAATAAATAATTAATAATGACAACTAATTAGCATAATTACAATGTAATTTCAAATATATATTTATTACATTTTTTTTATTATTTAGGATAAAATATATGGCAAACTGTACGCTTTTGTGTTTGTAAAGACAAGGCACACCTGTTGATTACATTGTGTTAATTTTCCGATGCAACCAGAGCCAATTAATAATGGCGTCTAATTAGCATAATCAAAATCTCTGCTTTGCTCCCCTTTATAACAACACGCATATGGCTGGCAATCTGTCATCTCAGCCCTCTTTGTATCTGAAATATAATATTTGATTATTATTATTATTATTGGCATTAAAGGTACATACAAAATTCATTGTCAAAGGTATGGGTAAAATACTAGGTTATGTCAAATTTTCAAAATGGTTTGACATCATTATGAATATTCTTTTTCCTAATTTAGTTATATTTAATATTTAATTATATTTAATTAAATACTTTATTATATATGTTCTGTAGATAGGCTTATTTAGAAAATTGAGCAAATTTGATAATAAACAACAAGAGACAAAGATATCAAAAAGTGAGAAAGTTTGGAAGATGCTGCAGTTGACGTTCTCTACATTGATGATTTATTATTAGATCTAATGAAAGGAGAACGCATCTCTCAAATAAAAATGAACTTTACAAAATATTCATGAGAGAATTATAAGTAATTGTACTTCATAAATAATATATATTTAATGTACATAGATATATGTACTTACTGCGCAAAACTGAAATCCAACAGGTAGATCCAGGAATAGGGTAATCAAGTTTTGCTAATACTGAATGACACACACAAATCAATGTTTCGACCAAAAGGCCTTTATCAAGACAGACAATTGAAACAAAATTAAAACATATAACAGAAAATGAACAGTAATAACATCGACGGCCATATTGGTATGAGTAGTATGGATTGACCGGAAGAGGTGAAATGACACCAGACAAGGAAAATACAAAAATGACAACATACATGTGATACGAAACTTCTGATGACTTCTGGTATAGGTTCGCCTTGTCCAATGTTTTGCTAGTTCTCTCGAACCTACTGCTGTTTATCTTGGCTAATTTTGACGTTATTGTCTTCTGCAAAGTAATCAGCTGCATGTTTACCTGTTAAAATGTTTCTATCTTTATAAAGTGTGATCCACTTATTTCTCCCTGTACCTACATCATTTTTTTTTCAGTTTCCATATTTTCCTAGTGTTTCTTTGAAAATTCAGTGACTGTTTTTTCTTTCCAGCTGCTCTGTCAGGCTTGTAACTTGGCTCTTTGAAATTTAGCCTTTGTTTGCTGATATTTGTTGTGGTGTTTTTGGCTAGGTCTGTTCTCTGCCTGCTGTCTAGATGTTGCCATCTCATTTTGCAGCTTCTTCAGTTCATCATTCCAATAGGGTGTGTAGTTTTTGCGTGCCCTCCCCCAGGTGGGCTTTTACTAGCAGCATGTAGTATACATCTATTAAATTCACTCACTGCTCTATTGATGTCTTTGTCCACGTTCATGTCCTTAGCTAGAACACTGGTTAAATGCTGGTACATTTTCCATTCTGCCCTCTTGTAGTGAGTGTGCTGCTGTCCTTGATAAATTCATTGTGGATTTCCAAAAATATTGATCTGTGGTCATTACCTCCAAGCTGCTTTTCAATGACACATGTGATGTTCCTTTCAATGCCTGGTGAGTGGAATGTCAGGTCTGGTGTAGAGGTGGTGTGCCATGCTCTTGAGTAGAAGGTTGGTGAGTCTGCTGGCTGGTTAATAAGTATGAGATTATTTTCATCCTGCCAGCTTTCAACTTCCTCACTTCTCTTGTCCGTGTGATTGTAGCCCAAGCTCTGAGAGTGGCTGTTGAAGTCACCACACACTATGTCCCTCTTTTTCTGGGATTGTGTCTAGTGCCAATGGTCTATCATTTGGGCAGTAGTAGTTCAGGAGATGGAATTCTGTACTGTCTGTCTTTAGGTGGAGGATCTGGTGTTCTGCCCCCTCCATATACACTTCCAGCTGACATACACTGATATTGTTTTTAACAAATGTCATAATTCCATCCTTTCTTCTGTCCCTTCAGTCTGATTGATAGCACTGGTAGCCTCTGATTTAAAGGCTATTTCGCTGCTGAGGTGTTTCTTGAATACAGCATACATTAACTTGTTCTTCACATTGGATATGTGGAGATATTTTCAAGCTCCAATATTTTACTGTATTCATCTCAATTGCTTTTGACAGCCTCAGTATTCCATTGCATTTTTTTTGTTGATCGTTGGTTTGTTTGGCCAGTAGCTGTATTCCCTTGCCTCCTGAATCCTCAGGGCAATTGAGAAGGATCTCCAGTAATGAGGTTGGGCTCTTTCAAGGAGAATATATGCACTGAGAGCCTGGCACTGTCCCTGCCTGAATGTCCACTACAAGGCAGGCACCATAACTATTATTAGATATAGACATGTTCCCATTGTATTTTGTGCATGGCATCCTGATTAATTGTGCGCCTTTTGGCTGGTTGCCTTCGTCTTCAGCACCCTGATTACTTGGGCAGGACCGTGGTTCTGCTAGAGTGGGATTGCCAGATCAGTCTTAGTTTCCAGCCCCTGATGGCTGAACTAAGCCCTATCACCACTTCAAGGTGCTGGCCTCGATGGAGCTGATTAATGAAATTCACAGAAATAATAAAAAACATGCCATAAAAAGGATTATTTTTATTCTACTGGTAGGTCTTATTTGGCGATTGGTCAAGGGTTCACTGTATTTGGAATAGTGAATGAGTATTTGAACATTTTATGAATTGTTTCTCTTTCCTCTTTGCAGATGAGCCAGTTTCACAATTGATTCTGGTAGGGGAAGACACTCGTGATTTACTGAAAGTTGCAAAGGTAAGTTTTATTTTGATGTTAAAAGCTTGAATCTTGCCTTACTTTCTTCAACATAATTGTCCAGATGTGAAAAAATGTCTCATTTTTATTTAAGATAAATATAATGTAGAAATTAAGAGAAATTATTGGCCAACATTGGATTTGCAGTTACTGTGGCTGACAGACATACTGAAGACATGATAGAAGTAACTGTAGTGATGTGATGATAATTTGACAACTACCACTGAAAAAAAAGGAAAGAATTTCAGTTTATGTGTTTCCAGGGTCCAAAAAGGAAAGCAAAGAATATTGACACTATTACCTACCATGGATATCGTAAGAGGTGATTATGGAGGTGTTGTTGGGCGGGAGGATTTAGTTGTCCAAGTTTTTGGCATATATTTAATTAATTTCCTTTTTCTAAATCCTTGAAATCTTTATGAAATTCTCAATGAAAGATTTCTCTATTGACCCTAATAGTTGGGAACTATTGGCCAATAATCTCGCTGCCTGGGAACAAACTTAATGAGCAGGTGTGAAGTTGTTAAGAAAAAATATTTTTTAAATGTAGGACAAAAGAGAAAGACACAAATGTTCTATGGATATGATGTGATCACATAGAAGGTTCATTCATGAGAGGTTCATCTCAAGTAGTTACATTTTTTCTTAATGACTGTCCGCATGAAAAAGGACATACATTATACATAAATAAATGAAATAATATAATATTGAAGAATCGAGGATTTATTGTTAAAGAAAAATCATGAAGAAAACGGGATTTGAACCAGTTTCGCTCATTGGCACCCACTCGCCTTGCAGCTTGAGTCAACATTTTTTTCCAGTTTTTGCCCACACCGCATCCTTAAAAATGATGCAAGTTTAGTCAAGAGTTTCACAATGTATATTTTCAAGCTGCTAAGAATAATCACCCAGTCAATTGATACACAGACAACGACATACACACTGCACAGGTATGTATGTTTTTATAAGTTAAATGTTAAATTTGTTGGTTCTCGGGGAAATTACAAACTTGTGCAGTGTGTGTTGTTTTTGGCTGTGTGTCAATCGATCAGGTCCATATTTATAGCAGCTTGAAAATATACGCTTTGGAAGTCTTGACTAAAATTGCATCTTTATTTAGTGATGCTGTGTGATCGGAGCTGGAAAACGTGTTGGCATAAGTTGCGAGGTGAGCGGGTGCCATTGAACAAAACTGGTTCAAATCCAATTTACTGCATGTTTTCTCTTGACACATTTATACATCCATTTTCTAACATTTCATACTATTGTTTTGTTCTTCAGAAAATCAGAGGTGTCACTGCTGTGGTCTGGTCACTGACAGGTCTTGAACTTATAAAATCTGCAAGTGAATGTGAGACATCATTTGTTTTGACCAGTTTTGAAGGCGATTTGTTCAATACATTTTGTCGAGCTGAAGTTAGAATTATTGGACCTACAGTCTTGATAAAGTGTTCAATGGAAAATTTGGTAAGCATATTGTTGTTTGTTGTGTAGAGCATGGCCGAGAGGTTAGAGCGTTGGTCTCACACTAGTGAGGTCTAGTGTTCGATCCCCAGTAAGGACTGTTTTTTTTCTGTCAGAGGGTAATTTAAAAAACTCACCCTGTACATGACGTGGTGACAGCAAGAGCATGCAGCCTTTATCACACATGCAACTCCTTAACAGGAAATATGCTGTATTTGACAGTTACAGTTCATTCTCAAACTTTCACTGAATCTCTCCTGTTTCAGGACAATGGTGATGCTAGATTTCCAACAGAATATAGTCTAGAGAATAGAAATGTGTTGCGTCACTATTTTATTTGCATCTATGGCCAGACACATCTAACTTCAGCACAGGTAACTAATACATTTAGTGTTTTTACTATTTCACTAAACGGTGGACATCTGTAGCCATATCACTAGTACAGTAGGTCAGCCATACGATGGAACTGGTACTCGTACTTACTGGTCACTAAGTTCAAAGTTAACTAAGGTCACACATGCTTGACTTTGTGTGCTGTCTTGCATTGCTACTGACATAACCACAGATAGTCTACTAGATACAGATGTATCAAACATGTATTAAGCATACTATGTTAACATGTATTGAACATACTATAATGCGAAAATGAGAGACGGATAAGAGACTCACTGGTAATATCTGTACAGTATCGGTAACCAGACTGGTACTATTGCTGACAACTACAATAGCACGAACTTTTGAGTGCCTGTGATGTTATTTTAACTGCCATTTAGTTGTGCTTCTTGGATGACTTGATGCGTGCTTGAGAACTGGTACTTCTATCAATTTGGTACTATAGAGCACTATGGGATCAATGTCCATCAGTCCTACGGATAGATATCCTGTTCTGTCATTGTTTTGTTTCATTGGTATGTAGTTGTGTTTTGTCGATTTTCTGTGTGTGCTGTTTCACCTCTAACCTTCAAGTTTTTACTCTTTTTGTGTTAATCTATATTTAGCCCTGTCATGTGAACCTAGGCAATGCCATTCTTACTTATCATATTATGTTGTCATTGTGTTCTTGATAAAGGTGTTTCAGTAGAAATGTCAACTTTTGTGTTATCATGTGTGTTTCCATTGAGTAGCAAAACTATATCACACTGTTTCCTAGGTGTTCCTGTAAATAGGTGAATAACAGAACTGAAAATAGGTAGGTAGGTTGGATGGATGGATGAATATAGATAAGCAGACAGATAGAAACAGACAAAAAATCCATCTATATACACTAATCACAGTGGTCTGGAATGTCTTGAAGCCATAAATTGAATATCCTAACTTTGTAACTTTGCCCCAAAGGTGCTTAGTTCCATTTGTGTCACATTTAATACTAAACTAACCCAGTTTTAGAATAGATTCTTCAATAATCGCAGTGTCCACATCTAGCAAAGGTTACTCCTTCAAGTCGCTAAGACAGCCAGTTAAGCAGACTCTTTCTTCCAGTAAGCCACAAAAATCTCAATTTTTATAATTACTTCAAAATGCATGACTGCAGGACAGGAAAACTCTTATGGAGATAAAGAGCTAAGCAACATGAGACCAAGCTCTTTATCCATCATGTGCTCAGAGACCATATATGCCTTGTATGCACTCATTTACAAATATATTTTGAAACTATGTCAGTGAAACATCTTTGAATAGCTGATGGAATATAGTTTGAAATATGTTGGTCTAGACCAGCGGGTCATAAACTAGTGTCCACAGGTCCTCTCAGCATATCCTCAAAGACTGGAACAAATATATGCATGTACATTCATAATAAAAAGATAAATTGACACATTTTGGGGATCTGTGTAAGAAAAAATATTTAAAGGGCCAACAGCAAAATGTTTATGAACCGCTGGTCTAGTCGATTAATTGGTAAATTTGGTAAGCATATTGTTGTTTGTTGTGTGTCGCATGGCTGAGAGGCTAGAGCGTTTTTTTGTTTTTTTTGCAATGAATTGCAATGATTCACTATTTGTTCTGTCTGCAGATGTTACCACTGAATGTCAGGCCACTCTTCTGTATGTCCATGCTTGGAACATCTGTGTGTTTTACAGGATTTTCAAACAAAGCAAAACTGGTAAGATTATATAGAAGCTATCAGATGGGATATGAACCAGGTTCATTCCGCAGGTACAATTTCGCCTCACATCTTATGTCAATACATTTTCCACATCCAACTAATAAGCATTTCTTTTTGAAAGGTACAATTTTAGCTCAAGCATCAACACGGTATATTTTCAAATTACTATGTAAATAGACAGGTACATCGAGACCAAAAGACAATGTGTTTCATCCATATGTAAAATCATCGATGACCACAAGCATTTAAACAAACTCGAACTAACTAGACCTCCACAAACATTTAAACAAACTCGAACTAACTAGACCTCCACAAACATTTAAACAAACTCGAACTAACTAGACCTCCACAAGCATTTAAACAAACTCGAACTAACTAGACCTCCACAAACATTTAAACAAACTCAAACTAACTAGACCTCCACAAACATTTAAACAAACTCGAACTAACTAGACCTCCACAAACATTTAAACAAACTCGAACTAACTAGACCTCCACAAACATTTAAACAAACTCGAACTAACTAGACCTCCACAAACATTTAAACAAACTCGAACTAACTAGACCTCCACAAACATTTAAACAAACTCGAACTAACTAGACCTCCACAAACATTTAAACAAACTCGAACTAACTAGACCTCCACAAACATTTAAACAAATATGAGCCAACGTGTACAAAAAAAAAGAGTGAATTCAAAATTTGAGTTATGATTCACAAACTTCACTGACATCCTTTCCCATAATCTGTCCTTTGGTTGCTAAATGTTCAATGGAAAATTTTGTTCTATAATTTCATTTTGATTCTTCTTCTTGCACTTTATTTCATTAGCTTTTTAAAAACCTTTTTGTTTTACTTGTGATCAGGTCTGGCTGGCTAAGCGTGTCCACTACATGGGAGGAAATGTCCGTAAAGATAGAAGTTTTGCAATGACACATATGGTGGCAAATACCACACAAGGAGAAAAGTATAGAGTGAGTTTGATTGATTTTATGAAATATATAATTTTCGAAAAATGCTTAAGATCCAGTAATCCATGTATGGGCCGTAGTAACACAAATAACAAATTGATAATAGCGAATAAGTGAATGTGTTACGAATACCTACCACTACTAATAACAAGTTGATAATTGTGAATAAGTGAATGTGTTACGAATACCTACCACTACTAATAACAAATAAAAACAATGATAATAAAATGAATAAATATAATGAAAGAACATTTTTTATCCGTATATATTTTATTATCATTGCTTTTATCTTTTTATTAAAATAATAATGGGTTATTAATAAAGATAAAATAATATTTTGTCTTTTTTTATATTTGTAGCGCATATGTCTTTATTCACTATGATCATGTTTTGAAACAGGAAACTAAGAGTAAAAGTTTTGTAGCATGGTGAGACTAAGAGTAGAAGTTATGTAGCATGGTGAGACTAAGAGTAGAAGTTTTGTAGCATGGTGAGACTAAGAGTAGAAGTTTTGTAGCATGGTGAGACTAAGAGTAGAAGTTTTGTAGCATGGTGAGACTAAGAGTAGAAGTTTTGTAGCATGGTGAGACTAAGAGTAGGAGTTATGTAGCACAGTGAGACTAAGAGTAGAAGTTATGTAGCACAGTGAAAGTAAGAGTAGGAGTTGTGTAGCACAGTGAGACTAAGAGTAGGAGTTATGTAGCACAGTGAGACTAAGAGTAGGAGTTATGTAGCACAGTGAGACTAAGAGTAGAAGTTATGTAGCACAGTGAAACTAAGAGTAGAAGTTATGTAGCACAGTGAAACTAAGAGTAGAAGTTATGTAGCACAATGAAACTAAGAGTAGAAGTTATGTAGCACAATGAAACTAAGAGTAGAAGTTATGTAGCACAATGAAACTAAGAGTAGAAGTTATGTAGCACAGTGAGACAGACACAAATGAGGGAAAACAGAAAGGTGGATAAATAGAGAATAGATACTGAATCGTCAGAAAGATCCATCTCCGTACTGAAGGTTGACTGCAACGACCTCCATCATCCCCTCTCTTTTGCCTTTGTTTTGCACTGTGTCAGACTTTAGCCTGTCCATTTTGTGATGTTTCTCTCCAACTTATATCACTGCCTATCTCCTGCTCATTTTCCCTCAACTTTACCCTTGGGTAAGGTTTTCAGCAAAAGTTCGTTTTTTCATATGCAGTGTTGTTAGAACCTCTTTATTTGTTTTCTTCTCTTTCCATGTAGTCTTCCCTATTCTTCTATATATCCACATCTCAAAGGCATCAATTATGTCTTTTAGTTGTTTGTTCATTGTCCATGTTTCTGAGCCATAACATTAATATAGAATAGATGTCGCTTTTTATAATTTTCATTTTTAGTTTGTTATTTGCTTAGCATGTCATTGAAAGTACTTTTAACCATTATTATTTTATTTGTTTAGATGTCAACACTTTCCTCATGACATTGAAAGTACTTTTAGCCGTTCCTATTCTCCTTTTGAATTCTGTTTCACATCTATCACCATTTGTGATTATGTATGAATTCTGATAGTCTGACATTAAGGCATTGTGGAGAGTCAACAATGGAACTGCTCCACTCAATCAGCTCTGCTATGTAATGTGGACAGTGCAGTTCTTTACTCATTGTGTGCTATAACTTTGTTTTGGTAGAGGCTTCTTGGTCGAAACATCAATTTGTGTGTGTTTTCCTGTATACTTCCTGTGATTAGCAAAGCTTCATTTTCACCATCTGATAAACTTCACATCGAATAGAATTCTGGGAATATCAACAATCTTCAATGACAGCAGGCACTGCATGTAATCATGATGGGAACAAATAGTAGCTACACTGGGAATTGCCATGCATGTAGTAAAAGGCTTTTTGGGTGTGTTTGATGGTCACATCCCATATGATTCAAGTGGCACAAACGCGAAACTAAAGCTAGACATATCCGACTGAAAGGTGCAGATATTGCAGTTAAATGTCCATATAAATATATATATATATATATTGTTCTTGTTTAATGTTGTAAATTGTTATTATTTTTTTCAAATATTGTGATACTACGACTAATATTAACACTACTGCTTCAATTAGTGCTACCACTACCAATGCTACTACTATTACTAATGCTACTACCACTATCACCAAAGCTGCTATTACTGTTACTAGTACTGGGGATAGGGGGGGCCATGTGGTGCAATTACTGGCACACTAGTTTTGCATATGAGTGGTCCTGGGTACATTACCCAGTTGAGGCGGAAATGTTTCTCAGATTGCAACTGCTCTCGTGTCGACCAAACCCAGCCTCAATTGGGTACCAGATTAATCCGGAAAGTAAAGACTGCGAGGGAGAGGAGATGGTTACTGCCCTCATATATATAGCAGAGCCACTAAAATGTGAGATTGCTAACATCTCACACCCCTACGGCGCTAATAAATGCTATGGGTTAACTTTATTTTAGTTTTTTACTATTACTACTGCTACTTCATTTTTATTATTTTTTTAAATTAGATTTCTTGTAACATGTTACTGTTTATCTTTATTCATATTTCAATCTGATTGATTGATCTAAAATTGAAAAATGCAGTCAGCCCATGTCTTCCAAAATAAAGCTGAAAGCAGATGTTTTGAACCAAAAGCAACAGAAATCTCAGTATTTCTGTAAGCTGCAATGCAAAGCTCAAAGTAGCAGCACCATTTATTTTTTACTTACAGCAAGCAAAAACAATTATCCCAACCATAGGGTTAGGGTTAGGTTTAGGGTTATATCTTTGAGTATTAACATTTCTTGAAACAATTGATTATGGGATATATTCTTCTATTTCGACTCCAGTATGCTGTTAGCATGGGCAAGCCTATAATGTGTGAGGGCTGGATTACACAACTTTGGATGAACAGAGAAGATCCGGAGTGTCATGCTAACCATGCTGCAATGGTAAGAATTATTTAGTGTAATACATTACTGTTGTTTTTTTTACATCACCATCATGTGCTGTTAGAAATAGAATACGTTAATAGCTTGTTTTGTGTAGTTTCAATTATTTCTTCTTGTCTTTGTGCCATTTCTTCTGACATTGTGTTCTTGTGATTGTGGTTTCCCATGACATTTGGTTTTAGTAATATTGCCATTGCTGACCAAGCTGTCCGACCTTATCTTCTCTCTATTGCGCTCCGAATGTCAGAAATAAAATAAACATGTACACAGGATTCTATGAGTCACAGTTTAATAAAGAAAGCTGCTGCCGACATTGCCACTCCACACCATCACCATGAATAATACCAATCATCATCATGTGGCAGGTGTAGGCGATCTTGGCTCTCCACAGCTCTCTATTTCCAGCATTATGTATCAAGATCGTTGTTGTTTCCCTGTCATGCCAGGTTGTCAAACTGTCTATGTTCTCACATTGTCATCCTCTGTCTCTGTTGCCTTCAATCTTTTGTCACTGTTCTCCAAACCTCCCTGATTCATGAAGTGGCCAAAAAAATGAAGATTGTCTTTTTCTTATATTATTGATTAAGGTCTGTTCACATTTGACTCTTTCAACACCGCCACATTAGTTTTTCTGGCAGTCCATGGTATTCTCAGCATTCTTCTGTAGAACCATATCTCTGTTGCCTCTAATTTCCCACTTTCCAGTTTGTTTATTGTCCAAGACTTGCACCCATATGTTAGTATAGGGATTATATAGCACTGCAGAACTCTCTTTCTTACATCTAATGACAAGGTCATATTACACAGTACATTTTTCTTTTTTCTGAATTTTGTTTTTGCCTGTCCTATTCTGCATCTTATTTCTATTGAAATTCTTCCATCTGCTGTAATCATTGTACCTAGATATTTGAATCGGTGGACCTGTTTTAATACTATATCATTCACTTTGATCTTGCAAGGTGTGTTATTTTGTTTCTTTGAAATAACCATTACTTCTGTTTTCTTGATATTTAGGAAGAGGCCTTTCTTTTTACTTTCTGTGACTACTACATTAATTAAATCTTGAAGGTCTTCCTCACTTTTTGCAATCAGAACAGTGTCATCCACATATCTCAAATTATTTATGTTATGTCCTCCTACTGATATTCCTGGGATATCTACTATGGCCCGCAATATGTTTTCACTTTATAAAGAGAATAGGTCTGGTGAAAGCACGCATCCCTGTCTTACTCCTTGTTTTATTTGTTGAAAAGGGCCAAATTGATTTCCTACTCTTATTGCTGCTGTTTGTTGCCAGTACATGTTCTTGATTATTCTTAAATCCTTGCTGTCAATGTTCAAATTCTCTAGCATGTGTATAATTTCGCTATGTTTAACTTTATCACATGCTTTCGTGTAGTCTATAAAACAGAGGTACAGATCTGTTTTTACCTCTATAGACCTCTCTATTAGTGTTCTCAATATATAAATAGCATTGTTGGTACCTTTGCCTTGTACAAAGCAACATTGTTCTGGACTTTTTTCTGATTTTATTTTGTTTCTCACTCTCTTCATGATGATTCTGAGAAGTATTTTGGTTATTTGGCTCATGAGGCTGATTGTACGGTGTTCTTCACATTTGGTGGTCCCTGGTTTCTTAGGTAAGGCTATAAATATGGACCTCATTGTCATTGGGTTGTGTCCACTGTTATATGTCATTCAGCAATTTTGTGATTAATTTCAACTCCAAAATCGCCTAAAGCTTCTAATTCCATTAACGTGATATTGTCTGGTCCTGGGGTTTTGACATGGGTAGAGACATGGAAAATCTCTGTTCATGACCTATACACTCTAGGATGTGCAAACATACTGGGGGGGGGGGGGGGGGGGCAAGGGCTTGATTGATTGAAAAAAAATATCGCTATGATATCCAGTTGTCATATGTGACCAAATCAAAGCCACCATCGCAGCAGGTTAGAGTGTCTATATAGAATATCTGGATGAAACATCTGATGAGTTGTTTGATGTCTTCTGGGAGATATGCTCTAACTATGAAGCTGAAATAACAGCACTAGAAGTTGCTTGTACCACCTGAAGACCATATTTGTTGCCTTTTCAACAAAAGTCCAAAACATTGTGATTTTTGCAGACTCTTATGTCCACTTTTCAAGCACTAAAATGTGATGGACATTGTAAACCTGAGTTAGTTCAAATATATCACCATGCCTACCAGCTGTTTACACCTTATGAAGTCAACATTGTTATGCAGTGGATTCCTGCTACCTATACACACTTGGCAATGACAAGGCAGATAGACTAGCAAAGAAGGAAGCACAACGAACAGCTGTACATGCAAACAACCATGAATACAGTTAAAATGATGTTGAAATCTATGAACAAAAAGACTTGGCTAAACAGATGGACCATGGGAAACATAGGGAGGGAAATCTATAAATATATGACTCGCAGAAAAATCATCAATCTCCTGGAAAGGAAGGACCAGAGTATCATCGTCTAGAATAGCAAAGGATAGCACCACTGTTTACCTTCCATGCATGTCATAAGAGGCGACTAAGGAGGTTATGGGATGGAGTTGGCTGTCCCATCCCATATAGGGTCAGTGACCCAAAGCCATGCTGAAGTCGGATGCGTCAGGCCAAAAGGTGCAGATATCGCAGCAATGTTGTAAACCATGACACAACGCATTCTGTTCTCCGGACTACATCCTGCTAATCTGCAGGAGTTTGAGAACGAACGCAGAAGATCTTCCGACTTCGCATACACCATTAGCAGCTTAACAATCACCGGAATAGAATGATGATAATGATGTTCCTCCTTCGCAAGCGAAGATGAGCACGGCATGAAAAACAATAAATGTGATGAGCAAGTAGAAAAACAACAAAAACATTTGTGATTGTCTAATTTGGTTTGTGAGTTCGTAGATGTCCGATGAGTCCGATTCGTGCCAGGAAAGTTCTGTTGCAGTGCATGCAGGAGTGCAGAGGGTTTGGGGTAGGAAAGTTTTCGGATTTGTGAATACAACCACAACACACTCTAGGGTGCAAGCTATACATTCATCCCTATGAAAGGTGGGCTGTCGGCCACCACTTTTTTATGATGTCCAGCAATGGAGGATGTCAGGATAATGCTTATCCCTCCGAGGTCAGATAGGTGGAATGCCTTATATGGGACAGAACAACAGCTCATAAACACATGCATATATCACACAATGGCATTGGGTTGAAGGACACAAGCTCATGGACCCTGGATCTGCAACCAACCCCTCCTCAAAAACTGCCACCCAGGGACACATTTTGGCATGCCTGAAAAGTCCAAGGGCACAGTGGGTGATAAACCATCACGACATATACTCTACACATTCACTGTCTGGTGACAGATAAGAAGGCTGTCACAGGCTAGGGAAACCCACCTGAAATAAAATCATGATGAAAATGGATGTAAATAACACATGCTGTAAACTAGCAGCACAGCGTACTTCATGCTCCCTATCAGAAATCACACGAGCCTCCGTGTTGATTATCAGAGAGTGAACTCTCTAGAAGAAGAAGAGGTAACCAATCAATTGTGCTTACTGCACAAGACAACAAGACTTAATTCTGCACATCAGGATTTTCTCATTCAACACTGCAGACTCCTATTTTTAAGTTGACAAAGATCTATTTTATAGAATGCCACTCCTATCTCTATTCCCTTCCCCCCTCCCTTTCCCAAAGAATCATATGTATATCATATATGTCAATCATATATGTCAAACTCCAGTAAATACAATCAAGTCAGTCCTAGCTTTATTTGCTAGAGTCATCAGGATGCATTACAAGGAAGTAAAACATGCTCATAGCCAATTAGTGTGCTATTTGAGTAAGTTTATGTACATCCTAGAGAAACTACAACAAGTAAAACAGTATCAATATCTTGGACACATAGTCACAAATGATGGCTGATGTGAAACAGAAGTTAAAAGGAGAATAGGAATGGCTAAAAGCACCTTCAATGACATGATGAAATTATTAATATCTAAACAAATTACAAACAAGTTAAAAATGAGAATTATAAAATGCTACATCTATTCCATATTAATGTATGGCTCAGAAACATGGACACTAAATAAACAATTAGAAGACAAAATTGATGCCTTTGAGATGTGGGTATATAGAAGAATAGGGAGAACATCATGGAAAGAGAAGAAAACAAATAAAGAGGTGCTAAAGACACTTAATATGAAGAAAGAATTACTAAGAGAAATAAAGATCAGGCAAATAAAATACTTTGGACACATTAAAAGACATGACACCTTATTGAAGACCTTACTTGAGGGTAAAGTCAAAGGGAAGCGAGCAAGAGGTAGGCAGAGATACAAGTGGGAGAGTAACATTACACGATGGACAGGTTACAGTCTAGCAGAGTGCACCACCAAGACAGGAGATGTTGGAGATACGTTGCAGCCAACCTTCGTTGCGGAGACGGCACTTGATGATGATGATGTACATCCTGGTCAAGATTACTGATTTTGCAACTGAAATTAACGTTCATTAATGTTCAAATTAAGATTGAGCGCTTGACTCGATTAATTATGTAAGTAAATATAGAGAAAACAAATGTAAAAAGATTTAAATGACAGTTATACGTTGAACAATATATAGGGTTGTCATTTCGACTAAAAAGTTTTCATCAATATTTTTTATATAAATACACTATTTAACCATTTTTATATTTTGTTTCAATATTTACTTTCCATACAAAGCACAGTTTTACTGTAGTGTCCTAATAACTTGTGGGTCAAAGGGCATGAGCCCTTTGATCGATGGATTAGCAACCAACCAACCCAATAACTTGATAAATTAGAAAAATGTAGTTAGCGATGAAGAGAACTGACACTATTAGTTCACAATGTTATAATTCAGTACTTTGATCTTTAACATCTCACATGACTGCGGCATTATATGCTATCAGTTTACCTTAAATATTCAAGTTATATTGGAGAATATTCGGACCATAAACAACTCTGGGGTTGACACAGTCTAAATAAATGGAAACCAGATCTTCTGGGAATGTACAGGTGTCTTCTTGACTCTGACATCATGCCTAACTAGCCTGTTAATAGTAATATAATTAGTTTGTTAAGAATTAGCTATATAGAACACAAGACACATATATTTGTTCGGCAGCAAATGAACAAACTTGCAGGATGATGAGCAATGAACAAACTTTTGGCAGTGGTGAAACTGCGTAAACTTGTTTGGTTTGGATTTGTAATGAGACACGGTTCGCTTTCTAAAATTAGTTAGCAAAGAACAGTCGAGAGTGAGAGGAAGAGAGAAGGACAAAGAAAATCCTGTATTGATAACATCGAGCAATTGTCTGGGTGTGATTTTTCTACACTCTACCGAATGGCTGAGAATACCCTAATGGATTATAGGTCTTATTATTATTATAGAATTCAAACATGTCCTATAGTTTTCTGTGACTATGTCAAGTGATGCAAACAGTTGCACACAAGGCAAGCAAGTTTGACTGTGGCCAGCTTTGACATTGGTAACAAGTGTGTGGTACAGTAACCAGTTCTCATGTACAGCTTTCATCTGTTATCGCTATGGTTACAGACATCTACTATTCAGTGGAAGCGATGAAAAGACTGAATGTATTAGTTACCACTGCTGAAGTTTGATGTCTCAGGCCATTGGTGCAAATAAAATGGTGACATAATATATTTCCATTCTCTGGGTTATATCCTACTTGAATTCTAGTTGTACCATTGTCCTGTGAGAGTTTGAGAACGAATACACAAAAAATCATATCTTCTATATTACATTCTATGCCATCCAATGATATTATCAGTACAATGTAGGGATCACTAATACATCCAATCATATCATCAGTACAATGTGGACGGATATCTTTACATCTCCAAAATAATCTATTAGCGAAAAAGCAAAAAATCCCTAACAACGTGGAGATGGACTAGAGATCAATGTATCTATTGTCTTTTCTCGGCTTTTTGTGTGTGTTAAAGTCGCAGTAATTAAAGTCGATCAGTTTTTGGGCTATGGTACATTTGGTCGCTTGATATGCAGTAATAGTATGATGTCTCAGGACATCTGTTATTCCTCTCAATCCACATTCTTCTTGATTTTCTTTTGATTCTTGGTGTTTTGATTCTCATGTAGTATGCTCTTGCTGCTTGCTAATAGGTATTCATTCTCATTAAGTTGCAGCACCAGTTCAATCTCTATTTTTCAATATATTTGACCACAGACATTTTTTCCAACAGTTCTTGTAATCTTTTTCATTACTCACATAGCATGTTCCTCACATAGCACGTTCCTCACATAGCATGTTACTCACACAGCACATTACTCACATAGCACATTTCCTCACATAGCATGTTACTCACATAGCACATTCCTCACATAGCACATTTCCTCACATAGCACGTTACTCACATAGCATGTTACTCACATAGCACATTCCTCACATAGCACTTTGCTCACATAGCACATTTCCTGACATAGCACGTTACTCACATAGCACATTCCTCACATAGCATGTTACTCACATAGCACATTACTCACATAGCACATTACTCACATAGCACATTCCTCACATAGCACATTACTCACATAGCACATTCCTCACATATCACATTCCTCACATATCACTTTGCTCACATAGCACATTTCCTCACATAGCACATTTCCTCACATAGCACATTCCTCACATAGCACATTTCCTCACATATCACATTTCCTCACATAGCACATTTCCTCACATAGCACATTACTCACATTCCTCATATAGCATGTTCCTCACACAGCACGTTCCTCACACAGCACGTTACTCACTTTTGACATAGCAGCCAAGACCATCTCCAGCCTTATCTTTAATTCAGATTTGAATTTTCCATCACTGCATATGCTGATTCATAAGCATTTGAATGTATTCACGTCTTCAATTTTATGCCCAGTCATCATAATGTTGACGCGTGCCTCTATGTCTTAGTTGTTAATCAAAATCTTGCCTTTTTTTCATGTTTATTTCCATTTCATACTTGCTGGTAAATTTTTCCAACTTTGCTGTTATTATTCTATATATTTAGGTTGAAGTGGCTGTTGGTAATTAACCAAGAGGAAATTTTGTACCAAACTCCACTTATAACGATGGGGTAATAACACTTGAAACTACTTTGTTGAAGTAAATTTCATCTTAAAGTAGGACAACTATTAAAATCTGTGCTCCTGTATATAATGTACAAACCAGCTTAGAATTTACAAATGTGTATAGACTTATGAAACAATACAGTTTAATTTGTAAACTCATTGTCAAAGATTTGCTTGTGTTTCTGTATGTGACTGACAGATTGGGTACAGGATGAAACCTTTCAGTCACTGCTGTTTGAGTTTTCTAGGTTTTGATGAGCAGGAACAGCGGCACATGGAGGAATTAACTGTAGAAAATGGTGAGCCTATGTTTATGTCAAGTCTGTTTGCGTGTGTCTGCCTATCTGTGTGTGTGTGTGTATCTATCTGTATGGCTGTTTGTATGTCTATCGATATGTGTGAATGTTTGTCTTTCTATCTCTATGGCTGTTTGTATGTCTGTCTATCTATCTGTGTGTTTATCTTAGCGATCTGTATGGCTGTGCATATGTCTGTCTATCTGTATTATCTGTGTGTCTATCTGTATGGCTGTCTGTCTACCTATATGAATGGCTGTCTGTGTGTGCATGTGTCTCTATATGTATAGCTGTCTGCATGTCTGTCTGACTGTGTGTGTATCCATCTATCTGTATGACTTTGTATATCTATCTGCTAGTCTGTTTATATGTCTGTGTGTGTATATATATATATATGACACAATCATAAATGATGGTAGATATGAAACAAAAGTTAAAAGGAGAATAGGAATGGCTAAAAGTACTCGCCCGTGTGTTGCCTGGGCCCGAAAGGGGAGCAAAGAATAGCAACACTGTTTACATTCCACGCATGTCGTAAAAGGCAACTAAGGAGGTTATGGGATGGAGTTGGCTGTCCCATCCCGTATAGGGCCAGTGACCCAAAGCCATGCTGAAGTCGGATGTGTCAGGCCAAAAGGCGCAGATATCACAGCAATGCTGTAAACCATGACACAATGCATTCCGTTCTCTGGACTACATCCTGCTAATCTGCAGGAGTTTGAGAATAAACGCAGAAGAAGAAAAAGAATCTAAAAGTACTTTCAATGACATGAGGAAAATATTAACATCTAAACAAATTACAAACAAGCTAAATATGAAAATTATAAAAGGCTACATTTATTCTAGTCATCTATTTGTTTCAGACAACAAAATCTGACCAAGTATAGCGGAATGTAGCCGCAGAATTGTTTACATTCTCCAACATTATAAAATCATTGTGCATTAAAGTGAAAGAGGTGTTTTCAATCGGAACAGATTATTAAATAAACTTTTGTGCTCTCAGTACTGTTAAACTTTTGCGCTCTCTGTACTGTTAATCTTGTGTGCTCTCAGTACTGTTAAACTTTTGTGCTCTCAGTACTGCTAAATAAACTTGTGCTCTCAGTACTGCTAAACAAACTTTTGTGCTCTTAGCACTGCTAAACAAACTTTTGTGCTCTCAGCACTGTGAAACAAACATTTGTGCTCTCGGTACTGTTAACAAAAACTTGAATCATAGTACTGCTTAAATAACTTGTACACTCTCAGTACTATTAAACAATTTTTGTGCTCTCTACTGTTAACACAAATTTGAGTCTCATTTCTGATCAAATAACTTGTATAACTCTCAGTATTGTTAACAAAAACTTGTGCTCCCAGTTCGATAAAATAACTTTATGCTGTCAGTAGTGTTAAAAAATGGGTGCATTGGAACAGTCAGTTACAGCATGTTTTAGGACATACTGAATATGATATCAGAGTACCTATGGATGCTCCAGTGCACTGTAGTGATGATTATCTCACAACTAATGTTGACAGTCAGTGGTATTGGCAAGAACACCTAACATATTAGTTACCACTGCTGAAGTCGGATGTGTAGGTCAACAGTGCAAATAAAACAGTGACTCAGGGCATTTTGTTCCGTTGATTACATCCTGCTGGAATCTACTAGGATCATTGTTCTGCTATGCTACTGGAGAGATCCAGCGGAGTTTGAGAAAGAATGCAAAAAAAATTTACGGGTGCAAAAAATACAACAAAAGCAACAGTAGACATTGTATGATTAGATAAATAATAGTTAAACTAAATACAGATTAACCTTTAGGGCTCTGAATTAAAAATTAAGAAACATCCCCTTGGGCCTGAATTCTTTTTTGGAAAATTTTCGTTATTGATGGTGGGTGTTTTGAAAACGTGATAACTTTTTTATTTTAAAAGATATCAAAATAATTTTTGCATATCTAAATAAAGGAGTGAATAGTGAATATAGTCATGTTTTTGTTGTTGTTGTATGTATGATATGACAGTTGTGAGCAAGTTGTGAAGTTGAAAATTCGGGGGGAAAATCGCAAAACGCAATTTTCAAATCGCACATGTAACTTCTTGACGACCTTAATACTTAAGCAATGTGTTGAATCATTGATAAAATCCTCATAAATACCTATACTTATTGTATATATATTGTTTTATATCAAAACTAGTATATAAGATGAACTAAAAAACTAATAAAACGTGAAGAAATTGCATATAACGTCCGCCCGGTAAACACTAGGTCTATCCCAACACGCAGCGTAATTATTGTCTATGCACTCACGTGGCACCCCTGATACATATTATTTTTGTGTTTTTGAACGACTACACAAACATTCTTATCAAATAACAACATATTAAACACAAAAAACAACAATTAAAACATGTAGTTTATAAGAAATCGCATATAACGTCCGTCCGGTAAACACTAGGTCTAGCCCGACACGCAGCGTAATTATTGTCTAAGCACACACGTGGCACCCCTGATACATATTATTTTTGTGTTTTTGAATGACTACACAAACATTCTTATCAAATAACAACATATTAAACATAAAAAACAACAATTAAAACATGTATTCACGATCACTTAGCCATGCCACTTGGTACTCAATTTGATAGTAAAATATGGCTAAAAAATGGCCAACGTCGTTCCAGAAATTCGCTGACAAAACCAGCCGGTTTTCTCTCTTCTTGCAGTCGTAATGAGTAAAGTAACTTGACCTTTAAACTGCGACGTATTCCTAGCGTCGTTTGGCGTGTTTAATACGTCACAGGATCATTACTTTGTGAAGTTCCGTACTCGGGAATCGGGCGATATCCTATGTAGCGGGATTGCGCCTGCAGGCACAATGGAGCTGTTCTCATAGGCGCATTATTGCGACCGCAGAGTCGTAAAGGTTAATCAACTTTGTGGAGAATTAAGGCTGGGAAAAAACCTCATGGTTGAGTTCTACTTCGGTGCAAAGATGTATACAAAGGCAATATGCATGATACAGAATTATGGGAACAAGTTGCAGTGGATTGTGTTGCATGTAGAGAAAAGATCAGGATTGATTTAAAGACAAAGACGAAAGTCATTGCAGATAATTCAAGAGTTGCACATCTAAGACGACAGACAACAGCACACGATGGTATCAGTGGGCCCCTGATTCTGTGTACACACTGGAAGACTCTTTGTGGCTCAGATTAGTCTTGTGAGTCACAACCATTATCTCCATGAACAATCATAGATTATATCTCGTATAGCACAACAATAATACTATCGTCTGGAAAGATGGAAAGGTACCTTACTTTAGTTAAAGAGAAATCTGTGGAGTCTGATTGGATTGGAAAGAGTATGCTAATAGACATCAATATTTTAGGGCATGACAGAAATTTCAGAAGAAATACTCATATTACACATAGAAAACGAGTTTCAATGCTCATTATTCTTGGGGACCGAAGTAAATTGAAGATATGAAAGTAATTTAATTTCTTTTGGACCAAAGAATTTTTGGAAGAAAGACTAAACTTTCACTTGAATGAAAATTGATTTAATATGTGCTTGTGTTGCAGATGGAACATTTGCCGAGCTGGGAGCTACAAATGTGACTCATTTAGTCGTTGATGATCTGAATATCAGAGAGTTACCACAGAATATTCTACCGCCACAGTTTGTTGTCAGGGGAGAAGTAAGTATACATGTAGCTTGATGCTTTGCAATTGTTTGATGAGAAACGATTCTTCCTCAACTTTGTCTTACAGGTACAGCTTGAGCTGTAGCATTGCTATCCATTTCTTCTGTGACAATGTCCAGATAGTTCTTTAGACTTTTATTATCTTTGAAAGTATTTGAGGTTATAGTTCTTTCTAGACTTACTGTGTCATAGTAAGGATAAGTAGTAATGATATAATTAAAGTTCTTCCCAGACTTACTATGATTAATGATAAGTAGTGATTAGGATATATTACGAGAAAAGAAATCTAATAACAGAAGTAATAAACATTTATAAAATGCTATATATATATATAAACAGGGATTTTTCTTTCATTTGCTTAAAATATGTTGAGATATGTAAATAAGTGGGGGAACTTTTTCGTTCGTTTCAAATATGTTTATATCTATAAATAAACAGGCATGATTATGCGGAATCCTAGGAATATCGCTAAGAGACAGAGTGAGGAATGAGGACATTAGACAAAGAACCGACACCACCCCAATCTTGGAATATATTAAGAAACAACAGATCACATGGTTTGTGCACATCAGCAGGCTACCATCAGACAGCATTCCACAACAAGCTATGCTACACAGATACAGTGAAGGCCGACCACAAAAATAATGGACCACCGTAATAAAAAAAAGGTGACAAATTCCACAATAGACTCAGCACACGTGCAGGCCATCTCCAGAAAACTCCTCTACCCCTGACGCTAAAAAAATAACAAAGGTTTTTAACGAATAGATAGATATATAAACAGGGACAACTGCTTTGCGGTCAAATAGTCTTTAACGTGAAACATAAACTTAAACAGAAATATTAAATCAATTAAATATTTCCAAACTTATTCTGTTGTATTATTGGTTTAGGAACCAATTTTGCATTCCGAGCAAACCCACAGTTGCTCAAGTCTCCCCTGGCACAGGTCCATGGGTATACACAATGATGGTTCCTATTTAAACATACTGTACATTACCGTGTATAAGCCCATTTGAAAATAAGTTGAGAGGTGATTTTTGCTTCCTGAAGGTGTATAAAGTATGAAATCCGTTTCTATACCGACATAAGGAATAACATAATAATGCCGGTAACAATACTGTGGAACTTTGTTATCATATGAATGAATGGACATGCTAAATGGAAATTAACACAAAATTTAACAACCGTAAGATGCAAGGGCATTCCTTTCATTTGCCCCACTCACATTACCCGAATGAATGAATCAAGGAATGAATAGGGAACTGTATTATGGGAACAATATGTCCAGAGATAATACAGCGCCACTTTCCCTAACCACATCTATAGACGGCTTATCACATGTGGTGAGACTTTGGAACAACAGACCATACTTTCTTGAATGAATTGTTTGTGTTCGTGTCCGAGCGTTCTGATGTGGAACTGCGCTAGTGAATAGTAATTACTACATAACTATCTTGCCACAGGGTTCAGACGAAAAATACAGCAGACAGCAAAGTCTAAGCGGGAAACAATACCATGAAACCTCATATTATATGGAAAAAAAATTAAAGATGTATATTTAATGCATAACTTCAAAGCAGAAGAACAAGATAGTGGCATGGTATTTAAAACAAGTCTCCCTCGTCAATTTTGGAAGTGTTAGCAACATGAACAAACAAAACACAAGGTAATTAAATGATTGTAAAATACGAACACCCATATCATTCCTCTCTCGGTGCTGCCATTTTATGGCAACTATTGAAATGTCATACTGAAAGAAATTAGTTAATATGGACAAAAACTTATTTCTAATGGAAAATAGATTTTGTTAACTTAACTCTTTGTCTCTGTACGGTTTTCCTGCTATGCCGAACATGATAGTAAATTCATATTAAAATGTAGATTTGAGCGGCTTTTCGGCATAGTGGGTCTCCAAAATGTAGATATTAGCGGCTCAGTGGACATAAAGAGTTAATTGATCGCAAGTGATTGATGATTCACAAATAGAAATTGTGTTGATAGTTCTCATTGCACCCTGTGGGTCTCAACTACAGTGAAACATATTATTCAGCAATATTAAGTTTACATATATTTTTGTTTATTCAGAATAGACATCTTGTTACAGAATAGACATCCTGTTAACTTAGTAAACAGATATTACAGGATAAGGAGGAGGATATCCTGATGGAGACAGATGTACACTGAAAATAATATTATGTGATGCATGTTTATGTTTGTTTGGCATGTTCTGTGATGTCAATATGTGAGTGAGTGGTTAGAATAGAGAAACAGGACAACTTTGAATTTATAGTGTAAAGCATCAATGGAAATGATTGTCAGTTCCTGCAAAAGGACGTTTTGAAGATATGTTCCTGTGGAAGGACGTTTTAAAGATCAGTACCTGTGGAAGGACGTTTTGAAGATTAGTTCCTGCAGAATGTTTTGAAGATCAGTTCCTGTGGAAGAACATTTTGAAGATCAGTTCCTGCAGAAGGACGTTTTGAAGATCAGTTCCTGTGGAAGGACGTTTTGAAGATCAGTTCATGCTGTAGGATGTTTTGAAGATCAGTTCATGCTGTAGGATGTTTTGAAGATCAGTTCCTGCAGAAGGACGTTTTGAAGATCAGTTCCTGTGAAAGGACGTTTTGAAGATCAGTTCATGCTGTAGGACGTTTTGAAGATCAGTTTCTGTGGAAGGACATTTTGAAGGAGGCTGTCATATGTAATGGTTGTAAAAAACTTTCATTATCTTTTTTGATGCAGATAAATAACCAATGAGCTACAGGAACCACCATCATGTATAGCCTTCGTTTTCTGAATGTAATTGAACATTGATATAGTTGTCCTTAGTGCAGTGACTCATAGTTCTGTTAATGAACTGATGTATTTGTTATGTTGTATTTGTTAATAATGTTTGTAGTGCAGAGATTCTTCTATGTGAGGTGTCCTTGGAGAATGTTGTCTACACTGTCAATCTGTAAGCCTCTCAGTTCTGTGAAATCTGTCTAGCCTCTTTCAGTGTCATATCAAAAGGTCTTTCATATCCTGTGTCCATCCTCTTTTTGGATGCTCTTAGTCTGCCTCTTTTTCTCCATTATTGATCTTTATAAACCATTGTGTCATTTTCTATGTCCACAATATGTTATTTTGCTCTTGTGATAATTTTGAGGAGCCAGTCTTCTGTGTTCAGATCTTTACAGATGCCTGTTGGATTATCTTTATATCCATGATAGTCTTAGAACCTTTTTTAATATAGCATCCACCACTTCCAATAACAATATTTTCTTTTCCATTGCGAATGTCAGTGCCCAAGTCTCATTATCATGTTTCCACTGGAAAAATATACAGTAGCTTCTTAATAGTTGTAATTTTGTCTTTCTATTTGTCCCTTACCATAGATTTTTCATCTGTGATTTTTTTTTAAGGGACATTGATAATCTCTGTCTGATCTCTACTGAGCAATCTACTGTGGTGTTGACCAGATATTCAAAGTTATTGACATTTTCAAGTTCTTTATCTTCTAGATCTGTGGGGCGTTTCCTGATATTAGAGTGGTGAATTTCTGGAGTCTCTTCTACATCCTGCTAATTAGTGGGAGTTTGAGATTGAATGTAGAAGAATAAGAAGATAAATTACAGCTGAGGCAAAGTTCAGAAAATGAATAGTGATAGAAGAATGATATACTTGTGTTACTTCCTTCATGTCACCCGCTGATAAATGTGGATGAAACAAATTCTGAAACATCTGCCATGACGTCATGAAAGAAAATCCTGGTACATATGTTAAGCAGAGCTATTTATATGACCCTCAAATGGCTTGGAGGATTGGATTTTTGTAATCTCACTTCTCTATATGTATTCTGCCCATCTCAAAGCAGCATACGCCTACCATAAGTACCACTCATAAAATGTTATCTTTAAGTGACCTTCCAGGATCTTCGAAAAATGAGCTTGTTTACAATATGTCACTATCCGGTATGAACATGTGACATCTTTAGCAAGTGGCTGAATCAATAAGTCATGGAATTTCCAGCTATTTTATAAAAATATGTCAGCTTAATTACAAATATAGATAGTCACATGATGACAAATTTGTGGTACAACTCCTTATGATGCAATCGTTATAAATAGCAAGAAATAGCAATAACTTAAATTTTGGTGGGATTTGACATGAAACGGATGTTCACATTGGATGAAATATTACTTGATCTTTCTCAACCTCAAAGTTTCTCAAATCTTTTTTGCCCAAGTGAACATTTGAAACGATATTCATGTCTCGTAGAACTCCTGCACACACACACTCACACACAGGTAAACATATAAACAAGTAGCATATCCTGGACATGATGTAGCAGTCATCACAACCTTTTGAAGCTCCTGCCGATCTTGAACTAATCTTGTTGCTTCTGTGAGTGTCATGTTCAGGTAGTCTTTGTTATCTTTCATCCATTTTTTTGTTGCCCTGGCATCATCATCATCATTATGGTCTGTTCTATATATATATAAAACACAGACACATATATACATACATATGTATACACTCTCACTCTCTCTCTTTCTCTCACTCTCTTTCTCTCACTCTCTCTCTTTCTCTCACTCTCTCTTTCTCTCTATCTCTTTCTCTCTCTCTTTCTTTCTCTCTCTCTTTCTCCCTCTCTCTCTTTCTCTCTCTCCCTCTCTCTCTCCCTCTCTGTCTCACTCTCTCTATCTTTCTCTCTCTTTCTCTCTCTCTCTCTCTCTTTCTCTCTCTCTCTCTATATATAAAACACAGACACATATATACATACATATGTATACACTCTCTCTCTCTCTCTATATATATATATATATAGATATATATATATATATATATATATATATATATATATATATATATATATATATATACACACACACACACACACACACACACATACAGGTATATAAATAATGTATATATATATATTAGAGGTAGTAACACATATAAAAAGAATGAAAACAGACATCATGTACCCGGTATTTGACAATGTGAAAACAGATTAAGATAAATTAAGTTAAAATGTTATATAAACAAATAATATTTGTCATTGAACTATTTATATTCGTTGCCAATGTATGTTACCATATAACTTTTATTTTTCTAATGTGATACATGCTTGTCTTTTGGTACACACAAGTTTGGAAAGTATATTATTGTAAGACAAATTATTTAGAAGTTTGAAAACTTTATTATAAATACCCAAAACATGACCAGTATGTCATAAGTGTGCATTGTCTCTTCTATTGTCAGTTGTCTTTCCCCAGCTAAAAGATTATTGATTGCATTCACACTTACCGTTAAGCGTAGGGGTAGGAGCTTAAGCTGTCGTTCCAAGGCCAGATGTGTCGCAAAGGTTGAATTTAGTCCGAGCGCCGAGGTTGCAAGAATAGCAAGCCTTTTACCTGCTATGCATGTTGTACTTGGTGACTCAAGCGGTTTGAGAGTGAAGTTGACTGTCCTTTCCCATAGAGTGGCAAAGTGACCCATGCTGAAGTCAGATGTGTCAGGCTGAAAGACGCAGAAATTTCAGTCAAGCTCTAAAATATGATGTAATGCATTCTGTTCTCTGGACTACCTCTTGCTAACCTGTAGGAGTTTGAAAATCAACACAGAAGAAGATACAATGGAATCCCTTTATAGCTCATGCTTTTTAATCACATTTCCCTATTTAACAAAATTCCCAATTATTTTTATTGTTTATACTGCACATAGCAAATTTCAGTTATTATATAAATATTTCGTCGGCCCGGACCAAGTTGTTATAATGGGATTTGACTGTATAAATATTCATTCATTATTCACTCAATATCTATTTAGTTTGTTTTCATTGAAAATAAAATTTGCTTATTCATTCTCAGATAATCCATCAGTCCTGTACCAATATTCCTTTGTCCACCTTTTATTCTTCTTCCAGATGTCATTCCCTCCATTTTTTTCTAGGCTGCCAGTTTAAAATAAAATGTGTTTAAAATATTATTTTTTAGAGAAGTTTGTTTAAGCTAGTTTTTTTTAAATGTCTAACTCACCCACCATGACACTGTTGGTGATATATTTGGTCCATGGTATTCTGAGAGCTCTTCTGTAACATTTTTTAAATCTCAGATTCACCTGTGGTACAAACAGCCTGGACTACTAGTTCACTGTGCAAAGCTTAGCTGCAATATATGCACCTTTCGTCATGGCATGTCTGACTCCAGCATGGTCTATGCGTCTCTTTGACCCTCTGAGATGGGACAGCCAACTTCATCCCCAAACCTCTTTAATCCACTCTTGTGACATGCCTGACAAGTAACAGTGTCACTATTCTTTTCTGATATACTGATTCTGATATTGTATGTCTTTTCCCAGTGGTTCTGGGGATGCATTCAGATGTCAGCCTGTGCCGATGAAAAGATATATCCCTTTGAGAAGGTAATGTTGTCTCACATTATTATATTTGTTTACACATGTGATGGTTATCTCTTTTTTCTTGTCCAAATATAATAGTTTTATCTTTTATTTACATGTGTGATTTTTTTCCCTCAAATCCATGATGAATCATGATTCTATGTTGCAAGATCTGGAAAACTTGTATATGGCCATAGGATTGGAAAAGATCAGTTTATATCCCTTTACCAAACAATGGCAATCTACAATTATGCACTAGCTACAGAACTATTGCTTTTGATAAGTCAAGCTAGTAAAATACTATTACATATCATAATGAAGAGAATGCAAAATAAGATAGAAACAGAAGTTCACGAGGCACAGGCAGGTTTTAGATCTGGCAGAGACACCAGAGACCATATCTTCAAAATGAGAATCATTATAGAAAAGTGCAGGGAATTAAACATAGAGCTACATGCATGATTTATCGACTACATCAATGCATTCAATTGTGTATAAAATCACCAATTGTGGAAAATTATGATTGACATGGGTTTCCCAAAGCATCTAACTTATTTAGTCACAATGCTGTATCGTGAACAAGAGGCAGCAGTAAAAGCGGATGGAAAAATATCAGAATGGTTTAATGTACAGAAGGAAGTTAGATAAGGGTGCGCAGTATCACCGTACCTATTCAACATCTTTGCTGAAAACATGAGGAATGTAAAAGACGACATGACATATGCTGACGTCCAACCTCTTACCATCAACGGTCAGCAGATCCCAGAAATCAGATATGCTGACGACATATTTTGTTAACAACAAATGAAGATGGTCTAAAGCATATATTACTATCCAAAAAAAATACAGTGAAGCCCAAAACCTATTCTTAAATATGAAGAAAACAAAAATAACAACGATTAAAGTGAAAGTGCAATCACAGATAATAATTGATATTTTGAATGAAAGGACGTGCTGAGTTTTTTTGGGTCATATAAAGAGACATAACAGCATGGAAAAATTAATAGTTGAAGGCAGAGTTAATGGCAACAGGGGAAGAGTGCACTCAATACAACGATGGTGCAGTGATATAATAGATTGCTTAAACATGTCTCTAGCTGCGGCAGGTCAACTCTTCTAAAATTGCAGAGTTTTCAGAGAATCCATAATAGTACTTACGTAGAACACAGGTTTTTGATGTTTCACTTGAACACAACAGATGGACTACCACTAAGAACAAGGGGTTATGAGGTGTAAACACAAAAATATACAAATTACAATACACAAGACATTTTCAGGTCTTTCTCATTAGGTCTTTCTCAAGAATATATATAAAACAAACAATGAAAACAGTAAAAACAATGTTACCACCACAGAGGCAATAGATACACTTTTTACTGTTTTTACTTTTTACTGTTTTCATTGTTTTTCACTGTTTGTTTTATATATTCTTGAGAAAGACCTCATGTTTCGAAATGCTGAAAACGTCGTGTGTATTGTAATTTGCATGTTTTCTTGTTTACACCTCATAACCCCATAGTATTAGTGATAGTTCATCTATTGTGTCAAGTGAAACATGAAAAACCTGTGTTCTACGTAAGTACTATTGTTTTTCCGTTTTACTACAGTATTGCCTTATATAGGGGAGTCATAAAGAAGACCATGATCTTGAGAGAATTTGTCACATGATGATGATGTTTTTTCTTTTATTTACAGATGTAGTGGTTTTTATTTTATTTACAAATATAAGTTTCTCTTTTATTGACACCATCAATTTCTTTTGTTTGTTTACATTTGTTACAGTTTATTATTGTCCACATTCTTTGTTTATCTCTATTCATTCATGTAACAGTTTATATAGTTTTTTAAACAAATGTAACAGGTCATAATAATTTACTAATAGTAAGTTTTTCAATTGTTACTTTGGTATTTGTGTTACTATTGCCCATACCTGATTGTTGGATCTTGTCTACTATTGTTACTTTGGTATTTGTGTTACTACGACCCATACCTGATTGTTGGATCTTGTCTGCTATTGTTACTTTTGTATTTGTGTTACTATTGCCCATACCTTATTGTTGGATCTTGTCTGCTATTGTTACTTTGGTATTTGTGTTACTACTGCCCATACCTGATTGTTGGATCTTGTCTGCTATTGTTACTTTGGTATTTGTGTTACTACAACCCATACCTGATTGTTGGATCTTGTCTGCTATTGTTACTTTGGTATTTGTGTTACTACGACCCATACCTGATTGTTGGATCTTGTCTGCTATTGTTACATTGGTATTTGTGTTACTACGACACATACCTGATTGTTGGATCTTGTCTGCTATTGTTACTTTGGTATTTGTGTTACTATTGCCCATACCTGATTGTTGGATCTTGTCTGCTATTGTTACTTTGGTATTTGTGTTACTACTGCCCATACCTGATTGTTGGATCTTGTCTGCTATTGTTACTTTGGTATTTGTGTTACTACGACCCATACCTGATTGTTGGATCTTGTCTGCTATTGTTACTTTGGTATTTGTGTTACTATTGCCCATACCTGATTGTTGGATCTTGTCTGCTATTGTTACTTTGGTATTTGTGTTACTACTGCCCATACCTGATTGTTGGATCTTGTCTGCTATTGTTATTTTGGTATTTGTGTTACTATGGCCCATACCTGATTGTTGGATCTTGTCTGCTATTGTTACTTTGGTATTTGTGTTACTACTGCCCATACCTGATTGTTGGATCTTGTCTGCTATTGTTACTTTGGTATTTGTGTTACTACTGCCCATACCTGATTGTTGGATCTTGTCTGCTATTGTTACTTTGGTATTTGTGTTACTACGACCCATACCTGATTGTTGGATCTTGTCTGCTATCGTTACTTTGGTATTTGTGTTACTACTGCCCATACCTGATTGTTGGATCTTGTCTGCTATTGTTACTTTGGTATTTGTGTTACTACGACCCATACCTGATTGTTGGATCTTGTCTGCTATTGTTACTTTGGTATTTGTGTTACTATGACCCATACCTGATTGTTGTATCTTGTCTGCTATTGTTACTTTGGTATTTGTGTTACTACGACCCATACCTGATTGTTGGATCTTGCCTGCTATTGTTACTTTGGTATTTGTGTTACTATTGCCCATACCTGATTGTTGGATCTTGTCTGCTATTGTTACTTTGGTATTTGTGTTACTATTGCCCATACCTGATTGTTGGATCTTCTCTGCTATTGTTACTTTGGTATTTGTGTTTCTACGACCCATACCTGATTGTTGGATCTTGCCTGCTATTGTTACTTTGGTATTTGTGTTACTACGACCCATACCTGATTGTTGGATCTTGTCTGCTATTGTTACTTTGGTATTTGTGTTTCTACGACCCATACCTGATTGTTGGATCTTGTCTGCTATTGTTACTTTGGTATTTGTGTTACTACGACCCATACCTGATTGCTGGATCTTATGTGCTATTGTTACTTTGATGTCTGTGTTACTAAGGCCCTAAGTCTTAGTCACTTCATGTCACAAACATGACCAGTCAAAAGTTATATTCCTTGCTCCCCTTTTCTGTTTCTGGCAACTCAAACAAATGTGGTATCATTTTAAAATATACAAATGAAATTTATTCTTGTCAATCATATTCTTAAACAGGAATTACAGTCAATAGTAAAAGATATATCAATTATAATAAATACAATGCTAATATATCTATGTTCCTTCAGCGCAGAATACGGTGCATAGTGCAGAAACCAGAGCTCACCAGCTTGAACGATGTGATGCTCCTGTTTGTAATTCTTGCTTGGTGTTGAGACTCATAGTCATACCTTTGATGGTTGTTCTGTGAAGAATCTCTTGATCCTCCTCTTTTCCTTTTGCTATCTGGTACCCATTTTAATGCTTGTAGTGGCAGTCTGTTTTTGTTTATTCTAAGTACATGTCCGATTTAAATCCATCATTTTCTTCTTATTGTTGTAGAAACATAATGCTGTTTGGTGTCTTCTCTTACTTGGTTGTTTGACTTGGATGCTAATAAAAGATGACATTGTTCTGCTATAAATGCAATGCTAATACAAGATATTATCTATATATTATCTGTTACAAATGCTAGGTTTTCATGTATTTAAAATTCATGTGCAATCTTCAGATGGCAATCCGCGCACGTGTTAGGCAAGTCAGCCGCTCTGGGGTCAGAAATCGCAAGCGAAAAATTTTGCAAGATCTGGTTGCAGAAACTGAGGGGTTGCCATTTATGGCATATAAACGACGGTCGTCATCATCAGTAGATATAAATAGTGCATCACTGAGTTCAGTTTCGTTTTTAGACGACACACATGTGCCGGACAACTCTGGTGTTCATGCAGGTAAGTTTATTTTAGATATCACACTGTATGACTGCTTATGACTTTATTGATAATGATTAACAGCATATGCCCTTCCTTTCATGATAATCTTTGTCCTTTAAAAAAAAAATTGCTGTTATATGTGATGTAGGACACAAAAGGTAGGACACCCTGTACCTTTTGCATAAGGTGTGAATCAGACAGGTGCATCTACTGATGAATTGTAGGATGATTATTTTACATAAATAAACCTGCTGATTTACTGTCACCATCTGGAACAAATGGAAAGACCATGTGAAATAATGCACACAGTGAACATAATAATGTTATGTGTAATATTTGGGCGTATACATTTTGTGGATATAGGATAAATATATATATATATATTGTGTGCCAACATACGGATAAGGGACTTGGATTAAACAAGACAATATCCAGAAGGATAAATTCATTTGAAATGTGCTACAGAAAGATCCATGCTTATATTCTTGCGAATATCATGGACAGAGAAAAAGAAGAACAGAAATGTTTAAATTACTGAATCTAAATGAAGGGTGACTTCTAAGTACCATCATAAGACGGAAGCTACGTCCGTGTGTTGCCAGGGCCCGAAAGGGGAGCAAAAAATAGCAACACTGTTTATCTTCCATGCATGTCATAAGAGGTGACTAAGGAGGTTATGGGATGGAGTTGGCTGTCCCGTCCCATATAGGGTCAGTGACCCAAAGCCATGCTGAAGCCGGATGTGTCAGGCCAAAAGGCGCAGATATCGCAGCAATGCTGTAAACCATGACACAACGCATTCCGTTCTCCAGACTACATCCTGCTAATCTGCAGGAGTTTGAGAACGAATGAAGAAGAAGAAGGAAGCTACAGTACTTTGCACATTTAAATCCATATGATGGTATCGAAAGGCTGATTCTGGAGGGCAGAGTGCCAGGAAAGAAAAGAAGAGTATGACCAAGAAGACGATGGACCAGCGACATCAAGAATGTATGAACGTCTCTGGCCAATGCAGGCCTGCTTGCCCGGGACAGATGCATTCAGAGTATCCATGACGAAGTCAATGTTCTGGAAAGAATATATCACTTGATATATATATTTGTGACAGAAGATGACGGAGTGTGTCCTGAATAATAACCAAGCTGTCAGATGGAAAAGAAATGTTTAGAAGATGGTATAGTGTTCTAGAGGCATAGGCTGTAAGATGTAAATGAATTGTGATGTAATAATATAATAAATAATGTCTTCGTAGGATAACTAATACCCATTGGAGTGAATTCAAATCGAATGATAAAATCAAAGAAGAGGCACATCAAAATTTCATCACAGATGTTATCAGAAAACCCCGTTGGTCCTACATCGGGCATGTCCTACGCGCAGACACCAACAGAATACACCAATCTCTTGAATGGATACCTACAGGCAAAAGAACAAGGGGTAGACAAAAAGAAACACCCAGAAGAACAATACTTAGAGAAAGTAGAACAACCAATATTCATACTATTCAAGAACTGCACAGAATAGCTTTGAACAGACAGAATTGGAGAGATCTGACCTCTGCCCTATGCACTAACTTCAGCGCAAAAGGAAAATGAATGAATATAATAAATATCATCATCATCATCAGGTGCCATGCCGGCTGGTGTAGGCGGTCATGGCTCTCCACAGCTCTCTGTCCACAGTATTATGTATCAATGTCGTTGTTCTTTCCTTTTCATGCCAGGTTGTCAAACTGTTTAATATTTTCTCACGTTGTCGCCCTCTGACTCTGTTGCCTTCAATTTTGCAGGTTGTGACTTTGTTCTCTAAACCTGCCTGTCTCATGAAGTGGCCAAAAAAAGAAGATTGCCTTTTTCTTATATTGTTGATTAAGGTCCGTTTCGCATTTGACTCTTTCAACACCTCTACATTAGTTTTTCTGGCAGTCGATGGTATTCTCAGCATCCTTCTGTAGAACCACATCTCTATTGCCTCTAATCTCTAATAAATATATAATATAATAAACCTATGAATCAGTCAATCAAGTGCCATGGCGTAGGCGATCATGCTTCTTCACAACTCTCTGTCCCTTGTACTGTTAATAAGTTCAGTTGGCGACTTCTTTTTATGCGATAAACCTATACTAAGCGAAAATGGGAAACAATAACATGTATACAACAAAAATATTGTGAGGTAACGGCTAGAAAACAAGGATAAATAAAATATCAAACTGTCAGAGGAAAAATGCTTAGAAGATAATCTCTAGTGAGGTAAGTGGTGAAAGGTAGTAAATGTTTAGAAGATAATCTCTAATGACGTAAGTGGTGAAAGGTAGTAAATGTTTAGAAGATAATCTCTAGTGACGTAAGTGGTGAAAGGTAGTAAATGTTTAGAAGATAATCTCTAGTGACGTAAGAGGTGAAAGGTAGTAAATGTTTAGAAGATAATCTCTAGTGACGTAAGTGGTGAAAGGTAGTAAATGTTTAGAAGATAATCTCTAGTGACGTAAGTGGTGAAAGGTAGTAAATGTTTAGAAGATAATCTCTAGTGACGTAAGTGGTGAAAGGTAGTAAATGTTTAGAAGATAATCTCTAGTGACGTAAGTGGTGAAAGGTAGTAAATGTTTAGAAGATAATCTCTAGTGACGTAAGTGGTGAAAGGTAGTAAATGTTTAGAAGATAATCTCTAGTGAGGTAAGTGGTGAAAGGTAGTAAATGTTTAGAAGATGGAGCCAAGTTTCAAGTGTGTACTGGCAATAGCTTGTAGGTATGGCCTAACAGTAGACTGGAATGCATAAGAAGGCATCTCCCTGTGACTCATTATGTTTCTTTCTCTCACTGTTTCCAATCCTGCTACATCTCACCGCTTGCATGGATCTCTCCTTCCTGTTTCTGCATCATTATCTTGCTCTTTTTCTCACATAACATTAACATATGTTATGTAGAAAACTGAACAAAACCTATTTGAAAATCTCTAACAGCAAAAAAGTTAGTGCGTTTTCCTAACACCCACCAAAAATAATGCAAATTGCAAAAAAAATTTTTTTTAAATGCCAGGCACAGGGGGAATTTGCATAATTTTAAGGCAGGGTGCGAAAAGTTAAATACTTTATGAAGTCTCTAACAGTAAATCATGGCTTCTTTCTGGATCAAGATTTCTCAATTCTTCACACTTGCATCATGTCTACAGTAATGATCTACATCATTCTCAATATCCTGCAGAATGTAGTATAGCGAACGAAATGTATTGCGTCATAGTTTACAGTTTAGCTGTGATATCTGCACTTAAAGACTGACACATCCGACTACATCATGGCTTATGGGTCATTTTAACCCACTATGGGATGGGACAGCCAACTTCACCCCACAATTTTCTTAATCGCCTCTTACAGGCAGGTAACAGTGTACTATTCTTTGTTCCCCTTTTGGCTTTCAACAGTGAGAGTATATTGAACATGCACTTTAAACTAGTAGACTAATACTACAAACATTAAAATGGGTACCAGTTGCAAAAGAAAAAGGAAGGCCCAGAGAAAATTTTCGTAGAGCAGCCATCAAAGTGGGTATCTTAGCAAAATATAAAAACGACACACAGCATCACATCGCTGAAACCTGGAGAGCACTGGTTTCTTTGTAGATAGGACAGACAACTACATTTTTCTTTGCATGTTTATTCATAAATTAGCAGAATATAGTCAGGACAATAGAATGTATTATGTCATGGTTTACAGCTTGACTGATGTCTACTTTTTATGACTTCATGTGAAATTCAACACAGAATATTAGATCACTTAGTTTAGGGTCTTAAATACTATACCTATCTCTTCTTTGTCTCCTTATGATTGATCATGGCAGATCATAAAATACTATACTATACCTATACAAAATACTATACCTATCTCTTCTTAGTCTCCCTATTATGACTGATCATGACATCACAGGAATGAATTGATCATACTTAAAAATTACTGCAGCAAATTTACAAAAAATGTACAAATTCACAAATTTAGTGAATTTGATTGACATTTTATGTGAAAGATATCTAATCTGAAATGTTCTGCTTGTCAGCTGACCTGCAATTTGAAAACAGAGACGGAATCAGACCTGGAAGCACAGGGAAGTTGAGCAAACGACACATGGTTGCTATGGAGCTTTTACACACTGAACAGAACTATGTTGGGATTCTGCATACAATTTTACATGTAAGTAATTGTATATTGGTCAGTTAGTAGCTACAAAAACTGATAGATCAAGCTGATAAATCAAGTAAAGAATATAAACATTTTTAAAAAAAACAACTCGGTAGTCAAAAAAAATCGCAGAGGAACAGGCACGAATCATAAAAATGCATGGAGATACTACAACAATTGGATCATTACCAATATCTTGAATACATAATTATAAATGATGTTAGATATATAACAAGTTAAAAGGAGAATAGGAATGGTTAAAAGTACGTTCAATGATATGAGAAAAATATTGACATCTAAATAAATAATACATTAAACGTGAGAATTATAAATACTACATTAATGTTTGGCTCAGAAACATGGATACTGAACAAACTAGAAGACTGAATTGATACCTTTGAAATGTGGATATATAGAAGAATAGGGAGAACTTCATGGAATGACAAGAAAATGAACAAAGAGGTTCTGACAACACTGCATATTAAAAAAGAACTATAAATAAAGGAAATACAAATAAAACAAAATATTTTGGACATTAAAATATATGAGGTCTTGTTGAAGACATTATTTGAGGGTAACAGTGAGGGGAGGCGAGCATGAGAAAGGCAGAGATACAAGTGGGAGGGAAACATCGTGAGATGGACATGTTAGAGTCTTGATTCTTGATTAGAAACTGGCCTCACAGCACGTGGGGAATTCCCGTAAGTGCTCTGCCCTCTGTTCCAACAGCCATCCGATTCGCTGGTGTTTCGAGTCTAATGCCGCCGTTGACATCAGGGCACAACTCTGGCCCTTGCGACAGGTTTCTTTGTTATTCCGCCCACCCACACCGTACTCGTAACTAGTTCAACAACAACGTCGGCCTGTCGAAACAACATGGTAACTGTTATCGAAGGTTACGACTACGGTATTGTATAGATGACGTGCCATGAATCTTCTATAAGAAGACAACTCAATATAAAGGCATGTCATCTACTATGGTTTTCTGTTGCATGGTTGGTTTGTCTAGTGAGCCATTGGTGAGACCCACAGACGCAGATGTTACAGTCTAGTAGAGCGCACCATAAAGATGATGTAGGTCCATTGCAGCTAATGTTTATTGGGAGACTGCACCTGATGATGAGGATTAGCCTGTAAGGCCAAAACGTGAAGGCATCTAGATCACCAATGTAAAGATGTCGTTAAAGAGTTAGTAACTCCAACAATGGACCACTATGACAACCAGAGGGCGAGAGAGATATGTTTGTCTGTATCCCCCGGGAATAACTAGTGATGTAGATTTTGTTTTGAGATTTGTATCAAGTTTTTAGAAGATGAAGATGTGGAAATTACATCGACCATGTACTTAGAGTGGATTAAACAGACTTTTTAAGCACACCTTCCTGTGGAAGGAAGATGGAAAAATAAAAGTAGATCACTCAAAAGGAAATCTATGCAGTACAATCAACAGAGTATGGTCAATATTAGGCTTGAGCAATACACAAGAACTTCAGCAACTAGAAACATGACACTCAACATGGAAACAAATGACCAGCAACAAGACACTCAACATGGAAACTAATGACTAATACCCCATGTGCCATCATTGGCACACAAGAACTACAGCGACAAGACACTCAACATGGAAACAAATGATTACTTCCCTAAATGCCATCTTTGGCACACATGAACTACAGCAACAAGACACTTGACATGGAAACAAATGATTACTTCCCTAAATGCCATCTTTGGCACACAAGAACTACAGCAACAAGACACTCAACATGGAAACAAATGACTACTGCCCCGTGTGCCATCTTTGGCACACAAGAACTACAGCAACAAGACACTTGACATGGAAACAAATGGCCAGCAACAAGACACTTGACATGGAAACAAATGGCCAGCAACAAGACACTTGACATGGAAACAAATGGCCAGCAACAAGACACTTGACATGGAAACAAATGACTAATACCCCATGTGCCATCTTTGGCACACAAGAACTACAGCAATAAGACACTTGACATGGAAACAAATGATTACTTCCCCGTGTGCCATCATTGGCACACATGAACTACAGCAACAATAAACTCGACATGGAAACAAATGACTACTGCCCCGTGTGCCATCTTTGGCACACAAGAACTACAGCAATAAGACACTTGACATGGAAACAAATGACTACTGCCCCGTGTGCCATCTTTGGCACACAAGAACTACAGCAATAAGACACTTGACATGGAAACAAATGACTACTGCCCCGTGTGCCATCTTTGGCACACAAGAACTACAGCAATAAGACACTTGACATGGAAACAAATGATTACTTCCCTAAATGCCATCTTTGGCACACAAGAACTACAGCAATAAGACACTTGACATGGAAACAAATGATTACTTCCCTAAATGCCATCTTTGGCACACAAGAACTACAGCAACAAGACACTTGACATGGAAACAAATGATTACTTCCCTAAATGCCATCTTTGGCACACAAGAACTACAGCAATAAGACACTTGACATGGAAACAAATGATTACTTCCCTAAATGCCGTCTTTGGCACACAAGAACTACAGCAATAAGACACTTGACATGGAAACAAATGATTACTTCCCTAAATGCCGTCTTTGGCACACATGAACTACAGCAACAATAAACTCGACATGGAAACAAATGATTACTTCCCTAAATGCCATCTTTGGCACACAAGAACTACAGCAATAAGACACTTGACATGGAAACAAATGATTACTTCCCTAAATGCCATCTTTGGCACACAAGAACTACAGCAATAAGACACTTGACATGGAAACAAATGATTACTGCCCCGTGTGCCATCTTTGGCACACAAGAACTACAGCAACAAGACACTTGACATGGAAACAAATGATTACTTCCCTAAATGCCGTCTTTGGCACACATGAACTACAGCAACAATAAACTCGACATGGAAACAAATGACTACTGCCCCGTGTGCCATCTTTGGCACACAAGAACTACAGCAATAAGACACTTGACATGGAAACAAATGATTACTTCCCTAAATGCCGTCTTTGGCACACAAGAACTACAGCAATAAGACACTCAACATGGAAACAAATGATTACTTCCCTAAATGCCATCTTTGGCACACAAGAACTACAGCAATAAGACACTTGACATGGAAACAAATGATTACTTCCCTAAATGCCATCATTGGCACACATGAACTACAGCAATAAGACACTTGACATGGAAACAAATGACTACTGCCCCGTGTGCCATCTTTGGCACACAAGAACTACAGCAATAAGACACTTGACATGGAAACAAATGACTACTGCCCCGTGTGCCATCTTTGGCACACAAGAACTACAGCAATAAGACACTTGACATGGAAACAAATGATTACTGCCCCGTGTGCCATCTTTGGCACACAAGAACTACAGCAATAAGACACTTGACATGGAAACAAATGATTACTTCCCTAAATGCCATCTTTGGCACACAAGAACTACAGCAATAAGACACTTGACATGGAAACAAATGATTACTTCCCTAAATGCCATCTTTGGCACACAAGAACTACAGCAACAAGACACTTGACATGGAAACAAATGATTACTTCCCTAAATGCCATCTTTGGCACACAAGAACTACAGCAATAAGACACTTGACATGGAAACAAATGATTACTTCCCTAAATGCCGTCTTTGGCACACAAGAACTACAGCAATAAGACACTTGACATGGAAACAAATGATTACTTCCCTAAATGCCGTCTTTGGCACACAAGAACTACAGCAATAAGACACTTGACATGGAAACAAATGATTACTTCCCTAAATGCCGTCTTTGGCACACAAGAACTACAGCAATAAGACACTTGACATGGAAACAAATGATTACTTCCCTAAATGCCGTCTTTGGCACACAAGAACTACAGCAATAAGACACTTGACATGGAAACAAATGATTACTTCCCTAAATGCCGTCTTTGGCACACATGAACTACAGCAACAATAAACTCGACATGGAAACAAATGATTACTTCCCTAAATGCCATCTTTGGCACACAAGAACTACAGCAATAAGACACTTGACATGGAAACAAATGATTACTTCCCTAAATGCCGTCTTTGGCACACATGAACTACAGCAACAATAAACTCGACATGGAAACAAATGACTACTGCCCCGTGTGCCATCTTTGGCACACAAGAACTACAGCAATAAGACACTTGACATGGAAACAAATGATTACTTCCCTAAATGCCGTCTTTGGCACACAAGAACTACAGCAATAAGACACTCAACATGGAAACAAATGATTACTTCCCTAAATGCCATCTTTGGCACACAAGAACTACAGCGACAAGACACTCAACATGGAAACAAATGGCCAGCAACAAGACCATATGTGCCGTCTTTGGCACACAAGAACTACAGCAACAAGACACTTGACATGGAAACAAATGATTACTTCCCTAAATGCCATCTTTGGCACACAAGAACTACAGCGACAAGACACTCAACATGGAAACAAATGGCCAGCAACAAGACACTCAACATGGAAACAAATGGCCAGCAACAAGACACTCAACATGGAAACAAATGGCCAGCAACAAGACCATATGTGCCATCTTTGGCACACATGAACTACAGCGACAAGACCATATGTGCCGTTTTTGGCACACATGAACTACAGCGACAAGACCATATGTGCCGTCTTTGGCACACATGAACTACAGCGACAAGACCATATGTGCCGTCTTTGGCACACATAAACTACAGCAACAAGACCATATGTGCCGTCTTTGGCACACATGAACTACAGCGACACACTTGACGGTAACTTCTAATGTGTTTTTGACAGCTGACACAGTGCTGCTCACTTTGATGATTTTTGTTTTGTAGAGTGGACAGTTGTAAAAAAAAAAAATCATGTAGTTTTTATTCATGCCTTTATTTCTTCTTCAGTGTTCATTCTCAAACTCCCGATGGATCACTCTGGTAGCAGGACAATGATCCCACTAGATTTCCAGCAGGATGAACAGATCAGAGAATTGAAATGTGTTGTGTTGCCGTTTTATTTGCGTCAATGGCCTGGGAGATCCATCTTCAGCGAATACATTTATTTAAAATAGTTCATCTATTGCACCCCTAATTTTTATTCTCTCTGACATGAACCCTCTGCAAGTTGAAATTGACTTTTTTGTGTGTGGGGGGGGGGGGGGGGTCCATGTAGACCACTTTGAGAACCTGTGCTCCAGATAATTAGATATATGAGGTGGTTGGGTTCAGTGACTACAAGTGCAACACGTGCTGCTATATTTTATTACCTTTCTCATCACATTTTTTGTCTGTTTCAGACTTTCAAAGCACAGATAGAAAAACCTGGCCTTTTATATGGACCACTCCTAGCTCCTCAAGACATCAAAATTATATTTGGAAACATCTCACCTATTTATGAAGCTCACTGCAGATTAAGGGATTCATTGTCGTTCCTGATTGACCATTGGTCTGAGAGCAGCAGTGTTGGGAACTGTATTATAGACAGGGTGAGTAGCTGATGATTGGTAACATTTTACATAGTATATTTGGAGCCGCATTAGCACAGTGGTTAGCACACTGGCTTCACATATGAGTGGTGCAATGTACAATCTGAAATGTTTTTCAGATCGCAACGGCTTCCGGGTCGACCCAGCTTTAAATGGGTACTGGATTAATCCGGGAAGTTAAAGACTGCGAGGGAGAGGAGATGGCTACCGCCCTCATTTGCAGAGCCTCTGAAATGTGAGATCGCTAACATCTCACACCCCTACGACAACAGACAGTCTGGTGGCAGGGAATGAGGATCTGACATGACGAGCAAACAGTCTAGTGGCAGGGAATGTGGATCTGACATGACGAGCAGAGAGTCTGGTGGTAGGGAATGAGCAAAGTGAACCTTACCTTGTGATATCATTAGAATACCAAAGGTGCTACTTCTTCCAGGACAGAATAGTAGATTTTTTCAGTATGTTGCATGTCTATGAAATTCATTCATTCATTTTCCTTTTGCGCTGAAGTTAGCACATAGGGCAGAGGACAGATCTCTCCAATTCTGTCTGTTCAAAGCTATTCTGTGCAGTTCTTGAATAGTATGGATATTGATTGTTTTACTTTCTCTAAGTATTGTTCTTCTGAGTGTTTCTTTTGGTCTACCCCTGGCTCTTTTGCCTGTAGGTATCCATTCAAGAAATTGGTGGTGTATTCTTTGAAATACTGCCCCCTTAAATGGTTTTCTTCAAAATGGTGCCCCGACAATGTATTTTGATTGATGCCGCCTGATGCGGTCGCTTCTCTGCATCAAAGCATCACATAGACTTCTTCTATGATACTTACTTATCGGATCCTGTGGTTGCGAGCTTTCACTCTTTCTCCCCGCTTTCACTCTTTCTCTCCGTTGCCAGGTGGTAGGTTCATGCCTTCTTCAGCTGTGTTGTGTCTGTAAAAATGTTAGTGCTGAAGGGGTTTGGTGGTAACATGTTTTTGCAGTTCTTGTAGTGCAGGGCATTCAGTAAAGTGGTGTTTTACTGTTTCTTTCTCTTGTCTGTTGCAGTATAGTATATGATATGCTGTAATTCTTTGTAAGTGTTTGTGAAGTTGGACATGTGTTTTTTGCAGTGTAAATATTGAGGTTTGATCTTTGCATTGAAGCCTATTTTTTTTTTTTTTTTTTTAATTATATGACTAATATGGCTGTTATATATTTATTTATATGTATTTATTTCTATATATTTGTTTCTAGGCAGATGAACTAATGAAAGCATACCCTCCATTTGTAAATTTCTTTGAGAACACAAAAGACACATTGCAACGATGTGACAGCTCAAACCCTCAATTTCATGCATTTCTGAAAGTGAGTACCATCTTGTTGCGTCTATAAGCCCATCTGATTATAGGTTGATGTAGTACTTTCAGGACCCTTAAAGTTTCCTAAGTCTAAAGTCTGTTTATAGACCGACATCATAACATGCTGGTAATACTGAACTTTGTCATTATAAGAATAAACAGACATGCTAAATGGAAATTACCCAGTAACACAAACTTTCGCAACTGTAGGATAAGGGCATTCCTTTCATTTGCCTCACTCACATTACAGTCAAGATAGCGGGCACATTGGAAGAGGCAGACCATGTAAAAGATGGATCACAGAAATCAAAGAAGCCACAGGAACAAGCTTACAAACAGCGCACAAGAAGGCCATCTCCAGAGAACTCTTCCACCCCTGACGCCGCAAGACAAACAAGGGCCATAGCGTATAGACAGATAGATAGACATTACTGGAATGAAAGAATCAAGGAATGAATAGGCCATTGTTCCGGGAACAATAAATCCAAAGATAATACCAAGCTGCCTTCCCTAACCACATCTATAGACAGTTTATGATATGGTGAGACCTTGGAACAACTGAAACTTTCCTGAACGAATTGTTTGTGTTGGTTGTTCTTGCTTTATGATGTGAAACTGCGCTAGTGAATAGTAATTACTATGTACATGTAAATATTTTGCCAGCAGACACTAAAGTTTAAGCGGGAAACGAAAGAAAAACACTGGTAGACAACTGGGCACATTTAGGTCTCATTGTTTGTAAAAGATACACAAGAATTTGAACTTTGTGACCATTAACCTTGTAGGGAGTAGACTCGTGAGAGAGGTTTGTGAAATTAACCTTGGCGGTATGACATGTTTGGAACCAGTTTTCAAAAACAAGAGGCACAGATCAGACGCATGCAACACTATTTATTTCTCTTCCCCCCTCCCCCCCATCCCCCTCCCTCCAACACAGGTTTTAAAAAAAAACCGCAAACAAGACTACTTAAGCAGCAAAGTCTTTGGATGTTAAAAAAAAAGTGATATCTTTGCTCAAGACCGTGGTATGTAGAAGACCTCTGTACAGAATTAATTAGGACTTCATTCTTTATGTTTCTGATTAGCTGCGATTTCTGTACCTTTTGGTTTGACACTTATGCTGTCAGCATGGCTCTTGGGTCACTTTGACCCTATATAGGACGGGTCAAATATATGACAGCCAACTCCACCCCAAACTTCCTTTAGTCACCTCTTACAACATGTATGGTAGGTAAACAGTGTTGCTAATCTTTACTTCCCTTTTGGGTCCTGGCAACAGATGGGTGCAGCATATATATAAATGTGCATCAATTGTCATCATTCCAAATAAAATCATCATTCCAAAATGTATATGTAAGCATATGTATCAAGTATATTTATATTAATTGATACGTGCGTACAATCTGTATGTTGATTCATACGCCCTCAACTACTTTGTGTTGCTACTGTTGAACTGTAGGAGTTTATCTACTTTGTGTCGCTACTATTGAACTGTATGGGATTATCAACTACTTTGTGTTGCAACTGTTGAACTGTATGAGTTTATCTACTTTGTGTCGCTACTATTGAACTGTATGGGATTATCAACTACTTTTTGTTGCTACTGTTGAACTGTATGGGATTATCAACTACTTTGTGTTGCAACTGTTGAACTGTATGAGTTTATCTACTTTGTGTCGCTACTATTGAACTGTATGGGATTATCAACTACTTTTTGTTGCTACTGTTGAACTGTATGGGATTATCAACTACTTTGTGTTGCTACTGTTGAACTGTATGGGATTATCAACTACTTTTTGTTGCTACTGTTGAACTGTATGAGTTTATCAACTACTTTGTGTTGCTACTGTTGAACTGTATGAGTTTATCAACTACTTTGTGTTGCAACTGTTGAACTGTATGAGTTTATCAACTACTTTGTGTTGCTACTGTTGAACTGTATGGGTTTATCAACTACTTTGTGTTGCAACTGTTGAACTGTATGAGTTTATCAACTACTTTGTGTTGCAACTGTTGAACTGTATGAGTTTATCAACTACTTTGTGTCGCTACTATTGAACTGTATGGGATTATCAACTACTTTGTGTTGCTACTGTTGAACTGTATGAGTTTATCAACTACTTTGTGTCGCTACTATTGAACTGTATGGGATTATCAACTACTTTGTGTCATTACTGTTGAACTGTATGAGTTTATCAACTACTTTGTGTCGCTACTGTTGAACTGTATGAGTTTATCAACTACTTTGTGTCGCTACTGTTGAACTGTATGAGTTTATCAACTACTTTGTGTCGCTACTGTTGAACTGTATGAGTTTATCAACTACTTTGTGTCGCTACTGTTGAACTGTATGAGTTTATCAACTACTTTGTGTCGCTACTGTTGAATTGTATGAGTTTATCAACTACTTTGTGTCGCTACTGTTGAACTGTATGAGTTTATCGACTACTTTGTGTCACTACTGTTGAACTGTATGAGTTTATCAACTACTTTGTGTCGCTACTGTTGAACTGTATGAGTTTATCAACTACTTTGTGTTGCTACTGTTGAACTGTATGAGTTTATCATTTCCAGTCATGTCGCAGTAGATCAGAATGTGGTCGACAGTCATTACAAGAACTACTCATTCGTCCTGTTCAGAGATTGCCAAGTATTATCTTGCTGTTGCAATGTAAGTCTAATGTTAAACAGTGGTGTCAATCTATTTCTAATATGTACCTAGTTTGTACAATATTTGTACAGTAGTGGAAATTGTTAGGAAACCTCACAGTAGCTGATATTGAAGTTGATGCTGCGAGTTCCCTTCCCTGCTAACTTCAATCCATTGATACATTTAACCAGCTGCCTTTTAGAAGTTGTGTCCTCCTGTAGTTATCTGCCTTATTTCATATTGAGAAGTCAGTACACTTATGACTTGATTGTGTGAATGCAGAAATTTTTTTAAAACATATTTCGAAAGTGTCAATATAGCAGCAGGAGTATATACCTAAACCTTATCAGTGCTCTATTGTTTACTAAATATAGCAGCAGCAGTATATACCCAAACCTTACCAGTGCTCTATTGTTTACTAAATATAGCAGCAGCAGTATATATCCAAACCTTATCAGTGCTCTATTGTTAACAAAATTCTCAGTGTTAATTAAGAAAGCAAAATCAGTGTATCCACAAACCTTATCAGTGCTCTATTGTTAACAAAATTCTCAGTGTTAATTAAGAAAGCAAAATCAGTGTATCCACAAACCTTATCAGTGCTCTATTGTTAACAAAATTCTCAGTGTATCCACAAACCTTATCAGTGCTCTATTGTTAACAAAATTCTCAGTGTATCCACAAACCTTATCAGTGCTCTATTGTTAACAAAATTCTCAGTGTATCCACAAACCTTATCAGTGCTCTATTGTTAACAAAATTCTCATTGTATCCACAAACCTTATCAGTGCTCTATTGTTAACAAAATTCTCAGTGTATCCACAAACCTTATCAGTGCTGTGAAACATTAACACATAGAGATCTTCATTTACTTCTGCTGTGCTGACACAATTTCTGATTTGCACAATACTTAAAGATCTACTTCCTATACACAAGGCACAATCATTCTGATAAGTTAATGATGGGATTCACAATAATCACATTTACATGGAGATGTGAAGGGAATCACATATATGTTGAGACGTGAAGGAAATCTAATGTATGTTGAGATGTGAAGGGAATCACACGCCGTTGAGGCGTGAGGGGAACCACTTTAAGTCAAACAGAAGACCGCCCAGCTTGTAACATTTCATGCTACAGTCACCTGGGTCTTGCAAAAAAACCTCCCCATGAATAAAGAATGTCATACAAACACAAATCTGGAGATAAAAGTAGAACTTCACTGCCTGGCATCAGGAACAAAGTAACAGACTTGTACTCCCTCTTTTCTATCATCATATACATACATAACATAACATACTATACCATACATAACATAACATACATAAATAAATATATGTATTTCTTCTATGCTACAGCATTGCTGGCTTGTACAGAACGAAGCAACCCTGACAAGTGCAAGCTGGAAATGGCAATTGAAAAAATAAAAACTGTCTTGAAGTAAGCTTTACCTAACGACTCTTGTCAGACTGTTTATTTAAGTGGGTCCAGAGAAACATAATTTGTCAGACTGTTTATTTAAGTGGGTCCAGAGAAACATATTTTGTCAGACTGTTTATTTAAGTGGGTCCAGAGAAATATATTTTGTCAGACTGTTTATTTAAGTGGGTCCAGAGAAATATTTTTTGTCAGACTGTTTATTTAAGTGGGTCCAGAGAAATATATTTTGTCAGACTGTTTATTTAAGTGGGTCCAGAGAAACATATTTTGTCAGACTGTTTATTTAAGTGGGTCCAGAGAAACATATTTTGTCAGACTGTTTATTTAAGTGGGTCCAGAGAAACATATTTTGTCAGACTGTTTATTTAAATGGGTCCAGAGAAACATATTTTGTCAGACTGTTTATTTAAGTGGGTCCAGAGAAACATATTTTGTCAGACTGTTTATTTATGTGGGTCCAGAGAAATATATTTTGTCAGACTGTTTATTTAAGTGGGTCCAGAGAAATATATTTTGTCAGACTGTTTATTTAAGTGGGTCCAGAGAAATATATTTTGTCAGACAGTTTATTTAAGTGGGTCCAGAGAAATATATTTTGTCAGACTGTTTATTTAAGTGGGTCCAGAGAAACATAATTTGTCAAACTGTTTATTTAAGTGGGTCCAGAGAAACATATTTTGTCAGACTGTTTATTTAAGTGGGTCCAGAGAAATATATTTTGTCAGACTGTTTATTTAAGTGGGTCCAGAGAAATATATTTTGTCAGACTGTTTATTTAAGTGGGTCCAGAGAAACATATTATGTCAGACTGTTTATTTAAGTGGGTCCAGAGAAATATATTTTGTCAGACTGTTTATTTAAGTGGGTCCAGAGAAACATAATTTGTCAGAATGTTTATTTAAGTGGGTCCAGAGAAACATATTTTGTCAGACTGTTTATTTAAGTGGGTCCAGAGAAATATATTTTGTCAGACTGTTTATTTAAGTGGGTCCAGAGAAATATATTTTGTCAGACTGTTTATTTAAGTGGGTCCAGAGAAACATATTATGTCAGACTGTTTATTTAAGTGGGTCCAGAGAAATATATTTTGTCAGACTGTTTATTTAAGTGGGTCGAGAGAAACATAATTTGTCAGAATGTTTATTTAAGTGGGTCCAGAGAAACATATTTTGTCAGACTGTTTATTTAAGTGGGTCCAGAGAAATATATTTTGTCAGACTGTTTATTTAAGTGGGTCCAGAGAAACATATTTTGTCAGACTGTTTATTTAAGTGGGTCTAGAGAAATATATTTTGTCAGACTGTTTATTTAAGTGGGTCCATAGAAACATATTTTGTCAGACTGTTTATTTAAGTGGGTCCAGAGAAACATATTTTGTCAGACTGTTTATTTAAGTGGGTCCAGAAAAACATATTTTGTCAGACTGTTTATTTAAGTGGGTCCAGAGAAATATATTTTGTCAGACTGTTTATTTAAGTGGGTCCAGAGAAATATATTTTGTCAGACTGTTTATTTAAGTGGGTCCAGAGAAACATATTGTGTCAGACTGTTTATTTAAGTGGGTCCAGAGAAATATATTTTGTCAGACTGTTTATTTAAGTGGGTCCAGAGAAACATAATTTGTCAGAATGTTTATTTAAGTGGGTCCAGAGAAACATATTTTGTCAGACTGTTTATTTAAGTGGGTCCAGAGAAATATATTTTGTCAGACTGTTTATTTAAGTGGGTCCAGAGAAACATATTTTGTCAGACTGTTTATTTAAGTGGGTCTAGAGAAATATATTTTGTCAGACTGTTTATTTAAGTGGGTCCATAGAAACATATTTTGTCAGACTGTTTATTTAAGTGGGTCCAGAGAAACATATTTTGTCAGACTGTTTATTTAAGTGGGTCCAGAAAAACATATTTTGTCAGACTGTTTATTTAAGTGGGTCCAGAGAAATATATTTTGATCTGATCGTCCCTTCAATATATTTGCAATTGCATGACAGCTGATAGTTGAAGATCTCTGTTAGCTGATGAACATTCTAAGCCCATGATGATGTTCTTCTCTGGTGACACCTCATTTTAAGCTCATCTCCTTTATTCTGATCTTGGAAAATGAGTCATCACTGTCTGTAATATCATTTGTCTGTGCTGTTTCTCATAAAGAGTTCTTATGTACGCCTGGTTCATTGTTCTACCATGCAATACAGAAGCAGAACTTTCTCATTGTTCTACCATACAATACAGTTGTAGAACTTTCTCATTGTTCTACCATACAATACAGTAGCAAACTTTCTCATTGTTCTACCATACAATACAGTAGTAGATCTTTCTCATTGTTCTACCATGCAATACAGTAGCAGAACTTTCTCATTGTTCTACCATACAATACAGTAGTAGAACTTTCTCATTGTTCTACCATGCAATACAGTAGCAAACTTTCTCATTGTTCTACCATACAATACAGTAGTAGAACTTTCTCATTGTTCTACCATACAATACAGTAGTAGAACTTTCTCATTGTTCTACCATACAATACAGTAGTAGAACTTTCTCATTGTTCTACCATACAATACAGTAGTAGAACTTTCTCATTGTTCTACCATACAATACAGTAGCAGAACTTGCCCTACTCTCTCATTGAATACCCACATGATTAGGCCCGAAAATGAATCTGGCTCCTTCCAACTTGGACTTCTCCACTACCTCAAGCCACTGTTCACAAACACATCCCTCTTGCACTGTTCTGATCATGCTCGATGAGTCACTGAGAATACAAGCATGAGTAACACTTTTGTCTCCAACCAGTCCAAGGCATATCACTCCTGTAATCTCCATAGTCATGCATCATTGCCTAAGCCAACCAGATAGAGAACTTTGTGAACTTTTTCAGCTTTTAGAGTTTTGATTCATTCATTCATTTCACTCATTTTCCTTTTGCGCTGAAGTTAGCGCAGAGGTCAGATATCTCCAATTCTGTCTGTTCAAAGCTATTCTGTGCAGTTCTTGAATAGTATGAATATTGGTTGTTTTACATAATTTGTTTGAATGAAAAAGAATTGGAATGAACTGACTTCTGTTATACAAATCATTCTGGACTTTACGATGTTAATTGATTAATCCAACGATCGACGGAGTGACCCAGACTTGATTAGAGAAACACCCTCCATCAACGGACGTCACTACTGGACACTAGAATTTGGATTATTGTCTTAAAACTCTTAGTTACTATTTTTTTAGAGTTTGGATTATTGTCTTAAAACTCTTCATAGTTACTATTATTTTATAAACATTTACACTCTTTATTTCATTGTTGGATTATTTTGAAAGATTATTTTCTATATTTCTCTGTCAAGACATATCAATGATGACAAGCGAAGGACTGAGAGTCAAGTCATCATGTTTGACATTATCAATGATATTGATGGCTGTCCTGTAAGTCTTATTTCTAATTACTTAGTTTCCTTTTGGACCAAAGATGGCACATAGGGCAGTAGTCATTTATTTCCATAATGAGAGCCATGTTGCAAGTTGTTGTAGTTCTTGTGTATTGCTTATGTCCAATATTGATTTTTCTCTGTTGATTATTCTAAGAAGAGCTTCTTTTTGGCAACCTACTTTTCTTTTACCCTCTGCCTTTCACCCGAAGGTTTGTTTGCGAAATCTGTGTTCATCCATTCTAATATCAGTATACATCAATTCTAAAAAATAGTTATGGACAGTATCTGAAAATTAACCAAAACTTATGGTTGGTTGGTTGCTGATCCAGCGGTCCATGGGCTTATGCCCTTTGACCTAATGCCATTAAATGGCATTATATTGCTGGGAAGTCTGGATTTTCGGCCCACCCCAGGCCAGAGCCAGATAATAACTATCACACCTATGCACTGCTCATAGCCACTGTAGCCAAGATAGGGTTCACTGTGCTCATTCCCCGCCACCAATAGACTACTGGTTATGCCGAACCTCTCTATTGCTCCAGGCATGTAACCTAATGTTCATGTCAAAAGGATTGTCACGTCCTGAGTCACTGTGCCTCTATGATAGGTCTCAGCCATAGGAAAAAACAGTGCTGTCAGTGTCCTCCTCCCCAGTGCTGCACAGTACATCTCTGGCTCCCTCCCAACCACAGAGGGTGCATACATATATATTCAGGTAAACATGAAACACATTTCAATAACAAAATAAAAGCATAATTGTATAGATGACGTGCCATGAAGCTTCTATAAGAAGATAACCTCAATATAACGGCATGTCATCCACTAAGGTTTTCTGTTGAATGGGTGGTTTGTCTAGTGGGCCATTAGTGAGACCCACATGCGTAACCAAAAATTATATTCCATAACCAGTTAATCTGAAATTGTTTTTTTTTCTTTCAAATAAATTCAACACGTGCAGCATGCATCGCCAGTAGAGCGTATGACTAGTGTTAAACTCATCAAGTATGCTGAAAAAATGCAGCTGAGATGCAAAAATTTGGGTGTTTTTAATGTCTGAACATGAATGAATCTTTCTATTTGTTGTAATTTCCATTTTGTGCTGTTAAGCATTTTGGGAAAGTTGATGTTGTCTGTCTTTGGTCAAGTTGGCCATGGTCAGCCCATGACTTTTTAACGTCTCTTTAATCATCTTCACCCATCTAATTCTTGATTCTTGGTCTTCCTATGTCTTGTAACCCAATCTTCTGCTGTGTTCATGAAGAGCTGGTTGTACTGTTTCCATTCTCATGAGATAACCAAACCACATGGTGTGTTGTTGATATTATCTTGACATGAGATTTTCTTTATTTCTTTCCTGATATCTTCATTTCTTTGTCAATCTCTTCTGGTGAAATTTATTGCTTTCCTCAAACAAGCATGAAACAAACGTGCTTATACAATAAAACATGATGTATCTGGGAGGCTACAGTGTTGGTTGTGATGTACTCACAAAATTGTCCTTATGCATCAAAAATGATGCATAACCAGTGTACAAGTAAATTCAAGTAGAAAGCAAGAGGATAAATAAAAAATTATTGAGATTAACGGGAATTGAACCAGGTTCGTTCTAACAGCACAAAATCGCTTTGCAACTCGAGTAAACTGGTTTTTCCGTACTTGACTCTATTTAAAAAATATGGGATGTTCGTTGTTGTAACAGTCCTTGTCTCGATTGGTTTGTTCTCAGTGACTTGAGTACACAGTTTGAATGTCTTGACAAAATTGCATATAATTTTTGTGTGGAGATGCAGTTAGTCAAGTACGGAAAAACCCATTTACTCTAGTTGCTAGGTGATTTGGTGCTAAAAGAAAAGGCCTGGTTCAACTCTATAACCAGTTATCAACAGCATGTCTCAACGATGAACGCTGAGTGTTGTGGATAAAGGAAGATCCATTGCATGGATGCAGGAAGGTGTTACTGCCCGAAATGTGTCCCAGAGGCTTGCAGTATCTCATTCATACTGCATCAGCACTTTGCCCAGATGGATCATTGAGGAGTGACATCGCACAGGACATCCTAGAGTCAATACACCTCGAGAAGATTAATTTAGAGGCGAGAAGTGCAAATATTATCATAAGTTTTTTATTTAGAAAAACTTATTTCGTAAGTTGTGTGATGAATAGGTACCATCTGAAATGTTTAGAGATGTGTGGTCGAGTTGCATGGTGAATAATTTCCATCTGAATATTTAGAGATGTGTGGTTGAGTTTGGAAAATGTATTGTTAAAGTTGTGTGGTGAAAAGGTATCATCTGAATGTTTAGAGTTTAATGGTGAATAGGTGCCATCTGAAATGTTTAGAGTTTCATGGTGAATAGATACCATCTGAAATATTTAAGTTGTGTATTACCATCAGAAATGTTTAGAGATGTGTCGTCGAGTTGTGTGGTGAATAGGCACCATCTGAATGGACCTGGTTGAAATCCCATCTACTGCCTACAGATTTTCGTCACCATTTTGTATACTGATGTTCAATGAAATAAAAGCCTGCAACCATGTGTTGATATCAATGTTGACCACACAGTCTATATGACTGCATGACTTGAATATGTTGCCACACACTTCTGCCTACTGGGTGTATTCTGGAGCATGGAATGCATTGTGTCATGGTTAAACAGCTCAGCTGTGACATCTGTACAATTTGGACAGACATCAGTATACCATTTTGGGTCTCTGACTTTCTATAGGGCAGAGTAGCTGACTCCACTTTAAAGCTCACCCATCCCTTAATCATCTTTTGCAACATGCATGGCAGGTCATAGTGTTAGTTCCTGTCCTCAACAACACATACATTTTTATATTCTGTTTCTCTGTGTGTATGTTTTTCCAGGAGATGTAAGTTGATGTTCAACATATGTTGATTATGTTTTTTTTTTAACCAGGCCAATTTGCTGTCATCTAATCGTCACTTTGTTATGAAGGTGGATGTAATAGAATTATCTGGCAACTTATCATCAAGAGGTGACCCCCTGACTTTGTTTATTTTCTCAGACAGTGTGGAGGTGAGTTATTTCCTCATTAAAGACAGCCTTCTAAGATCTTGATGTCTTGAATTTTTGTTCGGAGATTAATATCAAATCCATGGCTATATATAACTTAGTCATTGACAAAAAACAACTAGAAAATGTCAGCAACTTTGAATATATCGGGTCAACTATTAACACCACAGAAGATTGCTCTGCAGAGATCAGAAAGAGATTAGCGATGGACCTACTAAAACATCACAGATAAAAAATCTATGGCAAGAAGCAAACAGAAAATAAAGTTTCTACTGTTAAGAAACTATATCATTCCAGTGACAAGATATGGTTGTGAGATGTGGGCAATGGCATCTGTAATGGAAAAGAAAATATTGGCATTCGAAAGGAAATTTTATAGAAAGATCCTAAGAATATAATGGACAGAAAGATGAGCTAGCGCAGATGTCCGCAAATACCTGGACGTTGAAGAAGAATGGCTCCTCAAAAATATCAAAAATGCAAACTAACATAATTTAGACTTATAAAGATACACAATGGTTAAGAAAGATTAATCACGGAAGTCAAAGTTTCAGGAAAGAGAACAAAAGGCAGACCACTACTATGATGGAGACATGACATCGAAGACCTCCTGAACATGACACTGGAAGAAGCTGGACATCTTGCACAGAACCATGAGGATTACAGAGTGACAGTGATGACAGCATTCTGCCATGGACACGTCACATAGATAGACTTATATAAACAACCACCCATGACGGCCATATTGAAAGCTAACCGATCTTGTTGGTTGAGACGTTAGAAAGAGTGGGACAGCAGAATGATACTGGGGCCTGTCTGCTGGTAGGGCATGTAAGTGGAGTAAAGAATAGCAACATGTTTACCTGCCATACATGTTGTAAAAAAAATAACTACATGAGTTTGGGGGTGCAGTTCCATCTCATATAAGGTCAAAGTGACTCAGAAGGTATGATGAAGTCCATTGTGTCGGGACAAAAGACTCACAAATCGTTGTTAAGCTGTAAACTATGATACAATGCATTCCATTCTCCAAACCACATCCTACAAATCAGCAGGAGTTTGAGAATGAATGTGCTATGGTGATTATGCACTTTTTTCAAACCCTCATTTGTGCTATGGTGATTATGCACTTTTTTCAAACCCTCATTTGTGCTATGGTGATTATGCACTTTTTTCAAACCCTCATTTGTGCTATGGTGATTATGCACTTTTTTCAAACCCTCATTTGTGCTATGGTGATTATGCACTTTTTTCAAACTCTCATTTGTGCTATGGTGATTATGCACTTTTTTCAAACCCTCATTTGTGCTATGGTGATTATGCACTTTTTTCAAACCCTCATTTGTGCTATGGTGATTATACACTTTTTTCAAACCCTCATTTGTGCTATGGTGATTAAGCACTTTTTTCAAACCCTCATTCAATCATACAATGACCATATCATCTGTAAGGGTTTTAAAATATACATGTATCTATGAGCAAATATGGCCTTGAAATACTTTTAAATGATCACTTTGTCAAAATTTCCCCTTGAACTCTCTAGATCTGCAAGAGAAGATTAAAACATCTAGGCTCCAGCTCAAAAAGTCCTGCTGCGATTGTTACTCATCACAAGTCATCTCAAAAGGCATACAAGCATCTGAAGATGGTTTCCATGGTTTCCATCAAGAGAGTTGTAGATGTAGAGGAAAGTCTAGGTACAGTAAAGAATGAATTGTGGGAGAGAGAAAGAGAGAGAGAGAGTCTAGATGCATGTTTATGTAACTCTCTCAGTCACCTTGCAATCATATGTTTATATTGCTCTATGACTCAGCTTACAATCATATGTTAATATTGTTCTATGACTCATCTTACAATCATGTTAATATTGTTCTATGACACACCTTGCAATCATATGTTTATATTGCTCTGTGACTCATCTTACAATCAAGTTATGTTTATATTGTTCTATGACACCTTACAATCATATGTTTATATTGTTCTATGACTCACCTTACAATAATGTTTTTATATTGTTCTATGATTCACCTTACAATCATGTTTTTATATTGTTCTATGACTCACCTTACAATCATATGTTTATATTGTTCTATGACTCACCTTACAATCATGTTTTTATATTGTTCTATGACTCACCTTACAATCATGTTTTTATATTGTTGCATGACACCTTACAATCATATGTTTATATTGTTCTATGACTCACCTTACAATCATATGTTTATATTGTTCTATGACTCACCTTGCAATCATATGTTTATATTGTTCTATGACTCACCTTACAATCATATGTTTATATTGTTCTATGACCTACCTTACAATCATAATTAAATGAGTAATATAATACAGAAACATCGAGGATTTAATAATGAAGAAAAATAGGCAACAAATGGGGTGTGAACCAGGTCGTCTCAGATGGCACCCAATCACCTCACAACTTGTCAACATGCTTTCTGTCTTGGACTACACTGTATACCTATAAAAGATGGAATTTTCTCGAGGAGTTTACATATCTGTGTAGGGTGTGTGTTGTTGTTTGTGTGCTGATTGACACATCCATGTTCATAGTAGCTTGGGAATATATGTGTTGAAAGTCTTTTTTTGGTTTAGTAAAATGTACCTCTTGTGTCGAAGCACACTCTTTTCAACCATGGACAAATAGTCAAAATTGGCTATATCAGAGTGCTTTTTACCATAAAAAAAATAGCTGAGGCCACGGTAATCCTGTTACCACGACCACCTAAAGTTTTTACTTATCTTAAAGTTGAAAGTCTTGAATAAAATCTCATCTATTATAGGGATGTGTTGTGGTCGAAGACGGAAGCCGTGTTGACTCACGTTGCGAGGCGATTGGGTGACATCTGAGCAGACCTGGTTCAAAACATTGTTTGCTGCATGGTTTTTTTTCTTTACAATCATAAGCTAAAGTTGCTTTTTGACTCACTATCAGTCAGTCAGTTCCTCTTTTGCCAAGTTTGGCACCTGGGCGGATGTCATAGTTCTCCATTCCTGTCTGTCAGTTGCCAAGGATTGCAAGTCTTGTGCATTTATGCCTGTTGATTTTAATTTATTCATAAATGTTCTTTTGATCGTTGTTTTTGGTCTTCCCTGTTTTCTTTTCCCGTCTGGTGTCGACATGAAGACTTGTCTGGAATTCTGTCTTCCTTCATTCTAAGTAGGCGACCGATGTATGTCCAGCTGCATTTTCTGATGATGATTGTCACATATTCTTGTTTTGTCTTTTCTCTTAGTATGTCGTTTGATTTGAAATTTTTCCAATTAGTATTTGTGATATTTCGGAGGCATCTATTCTCGAAGGCAACTAACTTCTTATCCATAATTGCAGTAGATTTCCAACTTTCACATCCATATGTCAATAATGGCATCACTCTTACATTGAATAGTCGCAGTTTGATGTATTTACTGGCGATCTTCGATCTCCAGATAATTGAAAGTTTGTTAAAGGCGTTGGAGGCGAGAGTGATTTGAGTCTTGATTTCTGAGTTGGTATCACCTTCTGCTGTTATCTTGCTTCCCAAATATACAAAATTTGAAACGTTGTCTAGTATATTGTCATCTAGTTTAATTGATTCTGTCAGGCCGGCAAAGTTCATGATTTCCGTTTTATGTGTGTTTATTTGAAGGCCTATCTTTTGTGCAAAAAATGTGTGTCTTTCTTTTTTTTCTTGGAGAAAAATATTAACAATATGTAAATAATTTGCTCAGCTTAACCGTACATTCACATGTTAATAAGGCTCTCTGAATCCCTACAATCATATGTTAATATGGCTCTCCGATTTACTGTACAATCATATTCCAATATGTTAACATTGCTCTGTGACACATTAAAATCATATTCCAATATGTTAATATTGCTCTGTGATACATTACAATCATATTCCAATATGTTAATATTGCTCTGTGATACATTACAATCATATTCCAATATGTTAATATTGCTCTGTGACACATTACAATCATATGCCAATATTGCTCTATGACTCGCTGTACAATGAATGTAAATATGGCTCTCTGTCTCACCATACATCTTATGTTAATATTGTTCTAATTCACCACACAACCATATGTTAATATTGTTCTGTGATGTCTTAAATCATATGTTAATATTACTCTCTTACTTGCCTTACAATCATGTTAATTTTTTAGGACGATCCTTACAAACATATATTAATATTACTCTCTGACTCACCTTACAAGCATATATTAATCATCAAATTACAATCACTTCACATGCTACTGAATTTCAGGTTATATGTTTTACATATCAATATCCAACCAATATCTAATTATATCTATTATATCCTTTTATATTGATTGATGTGTCATGATGTATCATTTTATTTCCTTGCAGATTGCTGCATGGCATTTGGACTGATTTGCCGCGAGAATCATCTTGTGAAAGAGAAACTGTACAGTTTTGCTTTGGCAACAGAGGATGTATCTAAACAGGAAGTTCTGGGCACCATCTGCAAGAATGTGGCTATTGTTCTGTGCAGGCCGGATATTGTGAGTTTCACCTTGTACAAATGTAGTGAGGTTTATAGTTATACTCGTAGTGAGGTTTATAGTTATACTCGTAGTGAGGTTTATAGTTATACTCGTAGTGAGGTTTGTAGTTATACTCGTAGTGAGATTGTAAACTTTATAAGTATAGCTAAGCTAGGTTTATAAATGTTTGGTTTACACATTTTTATAAAGTTTACATGTGTAATGATATTTACAGATTAGTAACAACGGTAACATCAACAACGTCTTAATTAGAAATCATCGTGGCACACAGGACATTCCCATAAATGCTCAGCTCTCCTTTACAGCAGCCATCCAAGGGTATGCAGACTTGAAGAAAGTCTGTCAGATGTTGATTATGTGATCTTCAAATCTTTTTAGAGAGTGCACACATTTTCCTGTCATCTATCACCATCCCCATTTCTGTAATTCTTTGTAGGTGCACATTATCACCTACAGTATAAATAACCAAACTGTCAGAGGATATCCGATACAATGGAGAGTGCCGCAGTAACAAACTGTCAGAGGATATCCGATACAATGGAGAGTGCCGCAGTAACAAACTGTCAGAGGATATCCGATACAATGGAGAGTGCTCAGTAACAAACTGTCAGAGGATATCCGATACAATGGAGAGTGCCGCAGTAACAAACTGTCAGAGGATATCCGATACAATGGAGAGTGCTCAGTAACAAACTGTCAGAGGATATCCGATACAATGGAGAGTGCCGCAGTAACAAACTGTCAGAGGATATCCGATACAATGGAGAGTGCCGCAGTAACAAACTGTCAGAGGATATCCGATACAATGGAGAGTGCCCAGTAACACAACAAAGCAGCAATAAATACTTAGGATTAATATACTATGTAGACAGTGGTTTACATCCTTGTTCCTTATGTTTGTTATTTCTGTTTTACATTGGTTTTAATATTTTATAGTTAGATTATCTAGTAAAAATATTACGTTAACATAGTATTACTATGATCGCAGTCCAACCCCCGTTTTCGTTCTTGTTACCCATTAGTGCCTACCTACGTATTTTGTGGTTAATTTATCTAAATATTAAACCAATAATTAATTGAAATATTCATTTGTTAGGGTTAGGGGATATGGTTAGCTATGTTTTACATAACTAATCCTAACCCTAAATATAATTATATTTAAATTAATAAATGATAAACATAAACTGATAATAAGCATAGACAAGGGAAATAATCACAGGTAGGCACTAGTTGGCTCAACGGGAGTTGGCCTGGAATCATAGTACCACATAATATTTATCACTTACAGTGTAATCTTTTTCACTTTGTAGAAAATCAATGAGCACTCTATCTCTATTCAATACTGTGCCATCAACCACAGTATTTCCCACTACTGAGTCTGCTCTTTCGTTGCCTTTGACTCCTGCATGACCATAAAATATCCATATATTTATCTGGATATAATAAATGAGTATGATTAAGAAGGTACAAGTGGGTCTCGTTCACGGACAGTGGATTGAGGCCTTGAGAAATGCGAGCCTGAAAGCGGTTCCATTTATTTTCGTGCCGGGACATGTGGGCGTTCGAGGCAATGAAAGAGCGGATCAACTGGCATCGTGTGCGATTGTGGCACAGGGCGATGGGGCAATGGATCGCGCTGACGTTTTGAACTCCTTAAGAGATATAACACGCGAGAGTGAGACTAATGTGGATGATGATTCCTTTTCAATGGCTAGGATTAAAGATCAGGGATTGAAATGCGGTGTTGCTAGAGGTGAACATTTTGGAGGGCGCAGAAGAATGATGGTCAACCAGCATAGGACCGGTACTGTCAGCAGAAGTGTGATGGCGGATACACTCAAGGAGAGATCGGAGCAACTATGAATGTGTCCAGTTTACAGTGATGATGATCCGACGACTAACTAACTAACTAACTAACTAAATATATGCACAATCCAGTTGCTCAGTAATGTGATTCATTCTTTTTCCTAATATGCGCCTGTCTATCTTGCACACAACATGCTTTACGCTTGCTTGAAGGTAAGGCTTATAAATGTGACTAGGTCTATTGATTACACAGTGGGAAAAAAAACCTTTTGGTGCTTGAAATGTTAGACCTGTTTCTGGGTACATTTGTCCTTGATGATTCCAAAAAATCAGTTTTTTTCTGTTCCCTCGGTTTAGTTTTTGAGATATATATATATATATATATATATATATATATATATATATATATATATATATATATATATATATATATATATATATATATATATATATATGTGTTTACGTATGTTGGTGTCTCATAAACTACAACTGCTCGCTAGCAGGAGTTTGAGAACTGAATGAATTGTGTCATGGTTTACAGTTTGACTGCGATATATGTGCTTTTGACCTAACATACCCAACTTTTTGACATATTTTTTCTGGTACTTTGATATATGGGAATGGACAGCTAACTTCATCCCAAACCTCCTTAGTCATTTCTTATGACTGATGACAAAACACAGTGTTGCCATTCTGTGCACATCTCGCGCCCCAGCAACACATCTGAATATATTGTGGGTTCAAAATCTGAGAAGCCTACAGCTGCATTGTATCAAATGACCTAGGGGTTATCACTCGATATATGTATTTATATTCTCTGAGTGATAATCTTCTTTAGTGTCCATTCTCAAACTCCCGCTGGTTCTCTCTTGTAGCAGGACACATTCTCAAACTCCCGCTGGTTCTCTCTTGTAGCAGGACACATTCTCAAACTCCCGCTGGTTCTCTCTTGTAGCAGGACACATTCTCAAACTCCCGCTGGTTCTCTCTTGTAGCAGGACACATTCTCAAACTCCCGCTGGTTCTCTCTTGTAGCAGGACACATTCTCAAACTCCAGCTGGTTCTCTCTTGTAGCAGGACACATTCTCAAACTCCCGCTGGTTCTCTCTTGTAGCAGGACAATGATCCTACTAGACTTCTAGCAAGATGTAATCCAGAAAATGGGGAATTGCGTTATTTCGGCATTTTATTTGCGCCAATGGTCTGACACATCTAACTTCTGCAGGGAGGGATAATCTAGCCAGATTGTATGCTGCGTTGCTAAGAGGCATGAAGTACACATCAAGAAAGCTAGGTTCAATGAAGTTAACTCTATATGACTTGAACTTCTTCTTGAGCATGTTTCTATTTAGCGCTGTAGCCTAGTTGTTAGTAACCTATACTTTTAATGGTTTCTATAACTTGTTGGATTAATACACTTCTAGTTCTACCTTATTGTCATACCAAGTTCAGTGCTGAATTCCTTCAAGGTGCATTGTCCACATCTAACACGTAATCATCACGCAACTTTAGAACACTCATCTATCTTCAAATTTCCAACTCAAGTTATTTGGATACAAATCTGCCTGCTCTCTCTTTACTGTAGACATCATATATTTAGGTTGGTCAATTAATGATCAATAACAATTCACCTGTTAACAAGAATGTGAATTTTGTGATTAATATTATCCTAATAGTTGCCGAATTTTGTCGTCTGCTTTTGACAGGAAACATTTTTGGCAATAGTCGATAGTTGTGAACTGAATATCAACACCAATGACTTGCGTCAAGAAAGTAAATCATTCAAGTGAGTTATACACATTCCAATCATAGACGTATGAAGTGAGTTATACATGTTCCAGTCGTAGACAATTGAAGTTGAATTATACATGTTCCAAAGACATATGAAGTGAGTTATACATGTTCCAGAGACATTGGAAGTGAGTTATACATGTTCCAGAGACATTGGAAGTGAATTATACAAATTCCAGTCATAGACATGAAGTGTGCTATACATGTTCCAGTCATAGACATGAAGTGAGTTATACATGTTCCAGTCATAGACATGAAGTGAGTTATACATGTTCCAGTCATAGACATGAAGTGAGTTATATTTGTTTCTTAGCTGGTGGATTTGTCTCTCTAGAGTCAGACACGCCCCTTTCAACTGTGGAATGGTTTTCCTTTAGTTATATCGGGGCGTATATTACGGCCCAATGGCCTGGGTTGTCCTGTTAGGGACTGGTGATTTGACCTGGGGTCTGGTCTACGTGTCCTTATACGAACAAAATGAATATTGGGGGAGTGAGTTATACATGTGCCAGTCATAGACATGAAGTGTGTTATACATGTTTCAGTCATAGACATGAAGTGAGTTATACATGTTCCAGTCATAGACATGAAGTGTGCTATACATGTTCCAGTCAAAGACATGAAGTGTGCTATACATGTTCCAGTCATAGACATGAAGTGAGTTATACATGTTCCAGTCATAGACATGAAGTGAGTTATACATGTTCCAGTCATAGACATGAAGTGTGCTATACATGTTCCAGTCATAGACATGAAGTGAGTTATACATGTTCCAGTCATAGACATGAAGTGAGTTATACATGTTCCAGTCATAGACATGAAGTGTGCTATACATGTTCCAGTCATAGACTTGAAGTGAGTTATACATGTTCCAGTCATAGACATGAAGTGAGTTATACATGTTCCAGTCACAACCATGTTACCTGGTTCAATTTCAGCTACAGACAATTGAGCATCTTTACAGTCCAGAAAGGCACAGTGACTCAGGGTGTGACAATCCTTTTGTCTTGAACATTTGGTTGCATGCCTGGAGTCATAGAGAAGTTCGGCATAACCAATAGGCAATTGGTGGCGAGGAATAAGCACAGTGGACCCTATTTTGGCTGTAGTTGCTCAAAACAGTACATACATAGGTAGAAACCTTCCCGCCCGTGTGTTGCCAGAGCCCAAAAGGGGAGCAAAGAATAGCAATACTGTTTACCTTCCACGCATATTGTAAAAGGTGACTAAGGAGGTTATGGGATGGAGTTGGCTGTCCCATCCCATATAGGGTCAGTTACCCAAAGCCATGCTGAAGTTGAATGTGTCAGGCCGAAAGGCGCAGATATCGCAGCAATGCTGTAAACCATGACACAGCGCATTCCGTTCTCCGGACTACATCCTGCTAATCTGCATGAGTTTGAGAACGAACGCAGAAGAAGAAGTAGAAACCTTTCTGGTGTTATTTCCTGGCCCCGGGTGGGTCTAAAATCCACATACTTCCCAGCACTGTAATTTTATGGATCAAGGCATGAGCTCATTGATCAGCTACCTACCGACAGTTCTGAAAGCAATGGCAAATACTAAATGTAAATATTACCTAGAAAATTCTTGCAGCCAAAACATTTGGGATGGATTGCTGCATCCTGTTTAGAATTTTCTATAAATAACCAAATGGTCAGAGGGTGTCCGACAAAGTGGATGGTGCCGCAGTAACCTAATGAACAAATAGTAACGCAAAATGAGGTAAACAGGTTACTAAAACACTTACCTTGCCTATTAATAAAAATATATTTTAAAAAAGTATATATAAAAAAAACATACAATAAAACTAAACAGGACAATTCTCCACGTATCGGCTCAAATTGAACCTTTTTCAAGAGACAAACAACAGAAAACGACAAAATAAAAAACAAAATAAAAAACAAAATATAGACATCTATTTTGTTTTTTATTTTGTCGTTTTCTGTTGTTTGTCTCTTGAAAAAGGTTCAATTTGAGCCGATACGTGGAGAATTGTCCTGTTTAGTTTTATTGTATGTTTTTTTATATATACTTTTTTAAAATATATTTTTATTAATAGGCAAGGTAAGTGTTTTAGTAACCTGTTTACCTCATTTTGCGTTACTATTAGAATTTTCTACAGATTTCTCATCCTTTACTGAATATAGAATATTACTATCATCATGAGACATATTGTGCAATAGAAAGCTTATTCATATTGTATGTGGTTTTTGTTTTTTTTTCAGTTTAAAATATGCAAAAAAATTTTTTTATTTTTCTGTAGGTTTGGTCAGAAAGTTGGGCGAGCATTTTCCTTTAACAAAACTCCAGGAAGATTAACAAGGGCTCTCTCAGGGATGGTTCATGGCTTGAGTCCATTTAACAAAGATTCTAAACAATGTGAGAGGGGGGGAATCCGCAAACTAGCCAGTGCTTTTGATCTGACAGTAAGATCTAATTATAATTTAGAATGTAAAAATTATTGCTGTGTTTTGTGTAACTTTCTTTGTTTAGTTTTGTGCCATTTTTGTAGTGAAATTTTGTTTTTAGTTTTGCTACTTTTTATTTCATTTCATGTTACTTTTAAAAATATTTTATTAGTTTTTTTAGGTTTGCGTAGAGCTTGTTTACATTTTTTTAATGTAAATGAATGGGTAATAGTGTAGAAGTGTAAAGATTCAATCCTCAAACAACTAGACTTTTTTCATTTGAAAATGCTAACTTCTCTGTTGCTTGAAATTTTTTTATCTTACCTCATTGAATCAGATATATCTATAACAACATCTAATTTATAAAATGTCTGCTTTTAGCAGTAGTTTTAATGATAAAATGTCTGCTTTTAGCAGTAGTTTTAATGATAAAATGTCTGCTTTTAGCAGTAGTTTTAATGATAAAATGTCTGCTTTTAGCAGTAGTTTTAATGATAAAATGTCTGCTTTTAGCAGTAGTTTTAATGATAAAATGTCTGCTTTTAGCAGTAGTTTTAATGATAAAATGTCTGCTTTTAGCAGTAGTTTTAATGATAAAATGTATGCTTTTAGCAGTAGTTTTAATGATAAAATGTCTGCTTTTAGCAGTAGTTTTAATGATAAAATGTATGCTTCAACTGATAAAATTGTTTTAACAGTGGTTAACTGGATGTAATGTCTGATTTTAGCAATGATTTAACTGATAAAATGTCTGTTTTGGCATTGAATTAACTGAGTAAAAACCAGTTGGTGATTTTGTTCTATTATGTCTTACCTACAAAATGATAGTTTTTCTGCTGTTGTATTACTTACAAGCAAAGCAATGTTACTGTTTTCTCTAATTGTCAAGTTGATATATTTACGTATATTTACTTATATTTACTATTTTCTACTCCAGCAGGATAGTCTTGGTGGATGTAGTGATACTGTTAGCTTCGGAGCATACTCACTGCAGGTTGGGTCCAGTTTTTTTCCTTCCACTGTTGCCATCTGTTTCTGTGACGACAAACAATATTGTTTATCATACATTTCATTTATTAACTCAATTCCTACGTATGTCCGTTTTAACGTAGCATAGTCTCTCCCCTTTGACTACGTATGCACGGTATAACGTAACTCTATATATACCCTCCGTTTTGGCCTTGTTTGGTTCGTAAATGACAACTATTAACTTATTTAGCCATTTAACATTTAGAAATCTGGCTAACAAACGGATACCATCAGCTTGATCAGCAATCCCAAGCATGGTAAAATTATTTCAAATTATAATTCAAACAAGTTAGGTTCTGGATTTCAAAATTAGCAAAATGACTTCATGTTGCACTAGCAAGAGAGCTGAATCTTTCAGCAAACATCGGGCTTTATTATTCCTGAGTATTATAATTGGAGATATTATTTCAAGTGATTTCAAGGTAAACAACAGTGCTTTCGATTTTGACAGTGGAGGTTGCCGACTTGTTGAAAATCAGAAAAGAAATAGACCTACACCTAATAGATTAGAGGTAAGAGCTCAAAAATTATAAAACTGTTCCCACTGATATTGTTTCTGAAGAATCAGATAGGCCTAGTGACATCAATGATAATTTTGTATTATGTTATACAGAAAATATAGCTAGACCTAATGATAATATTGAGTGGAATAAAAATTTCATCTTTGAAAATTAAATACTTGGAAATATTTCCTGAATTTTCACAATATTTTTGTTCGGTTCTGAAATTGGACATTGTGCACTAAAAATAGAATAACACACTAGCCAGTTGATAGATTTACTTCAAATAAACTAATTATGATTAGTAAATGGGCTATCAATGCATGTACTTTAGTAAGAATGGATATCAACATTTCAAGACAAGTAAAATTGAGGGTGAGTAGAAGAAAATATATGTTAAAAAAATGTCTATCCAGCTAACATTCCTGTTTCTGGTGCAGTTTTTGTATGTTGTTCTTACAATTATTATATTTTTATATTGTATATGGATTCCACATTCAATTATCTTTCTTTTGATACCTTATATGACCTTCTATAGCTAATACTTTGTCTTCAGGAAGCTTGCACCTAACTCATATTGCGGTCCAAAAAGTTAGCCTAAAATTAATTACGTAAAAACCCCGGGTATAATTACGTGCTGAAAGAGTTAAAGATTATATGTATATATATTGAACAGGGCAATCTGGCCCAAAGCATTGAATATATCAATGTACATTTTGCTGTCAAAGAAAGAATTTAACTATAGCACTGTTTGCATGAAGGAATCTCAATAATCACATTGGCACAAAGAAATATTATCTCAAAAGGGAGTCCTATACAAACAAAAATTGAGAAAGACTAATGTAAATCATTCACAAAACATGGTTATCTCCATAATCATATTATCACATTGTAAATACATCAATCCATGTTACTTTATGTGGGGACTCTTTGTGAAGAACCAGTGCAATTAAATATTTTTTGGAGTTGTTTTTTGTTACAGAAGTTTGGTACTTCAAAGACCATGTTGATCATATAATTTTAAGGATAAGAAAAGGTCTTGCAGCATTGAAAATTATGGCTGTTTCTCAATGAGCAGAGTAGGCTTTCTTACTATCACCAGTTTACAGAATGTAAGGTTCTATCCTAGTTGATAGTGAGCTTGCTTACTATCACCGGGTTACAGCATGCCAGGTTCGAAACCATGCCCAGAAAGACATAAATCAGCATCGTGATTTCTCACCCTGACACAACTACTCTTCCAGTCAACCCAGCTATAATTGGGTACCTTACACTTGAGGTACAGAAAACAAACAAAATAAGAAAGGGAACTGGCCACCCAATCTAATGATTGCTGACATGGGATCTACCTTGACCTTTATTATAACTAGAGAATGCAGACATTGTACTGGTTCCCAAGAACCCATATTGTGTTTGGCTGTAGCATGTTCTCTAGAAATTTGTTTAGTTCTAGAATATGATGAGTTTGTGCACAGAATCAATACCCTGGAAGGCATGCACTGTAGACATGCTGAAGACTTCATAAGCTTGAAAAACGAACAAAACACATTTGAAATTTGTTGTGCTAGGCTGCACAATCACAACGATGCTGTAAAGGTAACACAGTGTAGGTGTTCAAATAGGAAAGACTTGTCATATTAGAGCACATGTTCGCCAGGTGTTTTTGGGACCTGAAACAGGAGCAAAGAATAGTGACGCTATTTTCTGCCAAGTATGTTGTAAGAGGTGACTAAGGAGGTTTTGGAGGATATGGAGTTGATTGTCCCATCACATTAAGTGACCTATAGACATGATTTTGGTTTTGTTAGGCCAAAAGTATGAAAAAAAAACTATTAACCTTCACCGAGCCGATATGATATCCAGCCGCCGAAAAACAAAATGGCCGCGCGTGCTGATGGCGGGCCGTCCCTCCCAGCGAGATTATCGTGAGATTTACACGTACTACAGTACGTGCACATAGCTGGGGACATGCGCAATCGAAGCCGGTACATCCCCCACTTCCGACATGATCGTTTTTGAGAATGGCTGGCTATTCGTAAAAGTTTAAGAGCAATTAATCTGACCACATCTGTACACCGGTACGATGCCATGATGATGGATCGGTTTTACAGACCTTTATTTCATCGTATTTCGAATAAAATAACATTGAATCGTGGATTGAATCATGGATTATTAGGTTATTTAGTTTCACAGCAGTGAATATACAGAATGCCTTGCTGGTTTGGGGACTTGTACGTTTGATATCGAATATTTTGAAGTGGCAGAAAAAATAACTCTAGGCCTAAGCTCAAAGAACGATTTTACTGCAAATCTACATGTTTTATACAGTTCCCCCGGCTATATTTTGATAATTTCGCAGTGAAAGAACATAAATACAACAGATTTACGTGATTTAGTTGACAGTGTTGCCAAGGAATTCGATATGTAAGGTAAGTTTTTTTTTTTTCTTATTTTTTCCCTCTTTATTTGTTATAAAATATATGTTTTTTGTGAAAAACGTCTTTACCACTTTCTCATAAGTCTGGTATCACACACACACGTACATAAATTACACCAATATATGCATAATTCAATTCTTTATTTATATGTGCAAATATTATTTAAATATCTCTAACAACCAAAAAATTATCACATTTTCAAAACAGTCACCATCAATAATGAAAATTTTCAAAAAAGAATCCGGTTGCAGGGAGACGTTTCGTATTTTTTAATCTGGCTTGCTAAAGGTTAAAAGAAATAAAGATCAAGCAAATGAAATATTTTGGACACATTAAAAGACATGACACCCTGTTGAAGACTTTATTTCAGGGTAAAGTCGAGGAGAGGCGAGCAATATGTAGGCAGAAATACAAGTGGGAGAGTAACAAATCACGAGGTGGACATGTTACATTCTAGCAGAGTGCACCATCAAAGCAGGAGTCTGGGGTTGTTGGACATTTGTTGCAGCCAACCTTCGTAGCAGAGGCAGCACTCAATGATGATGAGGACGAAAGGTGCAGATATCACAGCTAAGCTGTAAACCATGACATAACACATTCTGTTCTCTGGACTACATTCTGATAGTCTGCAGGAGTTTGAGAATGCATGCAAAAGAGAAAAAAATAACGCAGGTGAACAATCATTTATAGTTACCACTCTACCCTCTCAGAATGTGGTAGAGTTTCAGTGTCATTGACTTCATGAGTACTTCCATTCTCCATAATCTGTAAACAATGTGTTCTCTTCTCACAGGACAGTGATTCCACAAACTCAACAGTAGTCTCTCCTAAGATGTCAACCATACCACCAAAGTTTTATCTAACAGCGAAGAGTCTTAAGCAACCTGGCAAAGCACCAATGAAGTGGAAAACTATTGGAGGCAGCTCAGCCGTCAAAAACCATTACTTATGATGGTGATTTGATAGAAAACAAATACTTATGGTGATTTGATAGAAAACAAATACTTATGATAATTTGATAGACCTTCGTATTAGTAATTCATTTTGTAGTATCTTAATTGTTATTCCTTAAAAAAGTAAAGTTCTCTTGAGCTTGCCACTGAGGCATATTGGGGAATACAGTAAGTCTGTATTTTTCATTGACCAATGGTATACCTAAGGATGTATCAGCCCATGGTCAGTATCAAGCCCACCTCCTTTACATTCTCAGAATATCGGTGCCAATTTCTTTAAGCTGGGTATAGGAACTGTTAGGGATTTTAAAATATTTCCTGTTGGACTGGGAAATCTGGCTTTAAGATTATCTGAAAATTTCAATTAACGATTTTACTGCAACACATTTTTCAACCAAGTCCTGCATACTGTCACACATTTTTCAGCCAAGTCCTGCATACTGTCACCCATTTTTCAGCCAAGTCCTGCATACTGTCACACATTTTTCAGCCAAGTCCTGCATACTGTCACACAATTTTCAGCCAAGTCCTGCATACTGTCACACATATTTCAGCCAACTCATGTGTACTGTTTTTTGGATATGATCAGTTTTACAGTAGATAATTTTAAGTAATCATTAAAAATTTACTAATAAATTTATAACTTTGAAACTTTCAGATGTTGAGACATGAATAAATTTACCAATAACATTTATGTCAAGCCTTTAGCAGAAATAGTTCATTTCTATTTATTTTGTGAATTTATTTCTGTTTAGAAATGGCAGTGTTACACACCTATTTTCATGGTGGGCATCAATCACTCATCCCTGGACCCACAGAGCTATCTCATATCAATCTATGACAGTCATTACTTGAATCATAGCTCAATTCTGAATCTATTTTATCACTATTGCTTGTTACAAAGTCAGATCCAAAGTCTCTTTGACATGGGTATTATCAACTACATCGCCCATTTTGAAGCTCTCATCGAAGCAAAGCAATAAAATAATTAAATCTCAAATTATTTGCACTAAATTGATCCAATCAGAAGTGCAGCCATAATGACATTTTTTAATCACATGAATACAGCATTGAATAATAGCAGCGATGCATCAGAAACATTTCCCCATGAAAAAAGTCATAATCATGGCAACAAAATTCTTTCGTCAGTGAACAAGAGTTTGTGGTTCAGCAACTTTTGTCAACTTCAGCAGTAAAAGTGTTCATTAAGATCAATAGGAAAAGACATTGATTCATGTAAAAATAATACATTATTGTTGATAGTAAATAGTTTCAACGGACATTGAACCAGGATTCACAGGTGAGGGATAAGATGTGAGAAAATAAATAGGTAAACTATAAGAATGCATTTGGGAACAGAGTAAAGATGGTAAATTAACAAATTATTTGATTTAAAATTAATTCATTTGTTAGAGAGATCTGAATTTTTTGTTAACATGGTGGGTTGGTCATTTAATTCTGTGACTAATGAAGAAATGTGATAACATTGTTGCAGTTTAGTAGTTGATAATAAGAGCAGGTCTCTTGTGCACATTTCTGTAATTATGTTGTGAACTAAGGCTGGTCTTTTTTAAAAACTCTAATGTAACTGAGACTTGACATGTTCTCATGACTAATATAGTTGAGAACTAAGAAATGACATTTTCTCATGAATAATATAGCCGAGAACTGAGACTTGACATTTTCTCATGACTAGTATAGCTGAGAACTAAGACTTGACATTTTCTCATGACTAGTATAGCTGAGAACTAAGACTTGACATTTTCTCATGACTAGTATAGCTGAGAAGACTAGTTTTTCAGTCCAATTTCCCTGGTCACTCCCATTTTTATTATTCACTGAACATCTACATTTTCCTCTTCATCATTTTTTAGTGTGTCCACGACTGCTCTAATTTAATTCAGCCTGATCTTCTCATCACTTTGCCATCCACTATAGCTTTACCCACCAATGTGTCAGCTCTTTCAATGCCCCTGACTCCCTCATGACCAGGATAGTAATTCCATGTGATGCTCTGGCCATTGTTAGGAATGTTGACTGTGATAAGATCCATATATCATGTCTTTCAAGAATAAAGATATGATTTCTTTGTTAGAATATCTGAGCTCTATATCTACTGTAAAATATACCTGCCTAGCAATCTTGTTAAGAGTTTATCATTTTGAGATCATATACATTTTTTTCATATATTTATTGATTTATTTTATGTATTTGTGTTAATTTATGGTTACTATTTCAAGAAAATAAATGTATGTTTGTGTGACTTCATTGTTAAAAATACAAATATATTTTTGTATAATACATATATAAATGTTCATGGCAGAGAGGTTAGAAACCTGGCCTCACAACCGGGAGGACTACAGTTTGACTCCCAGTAAGAACTTTTTTTTCCTGAGGAAAAATTACAAACCCACCATGTGCACCATGTGCATGTCATCAAGGGCATGCTGACTTTATCGCAGTCACAAATTTCCTCACTAATCGAAAAACACATTGTAGTGCATATTTTTTATGTACATTAATTTTTGTAAATTTATACGTTTTCTTGATTTAAACTGTGTACTTCTTTTAAGACAAATATAGAATTAATATAAACATTTGTTTAAGATTAGTTGGGATAGAAATGGATTTTATATATGGTTTTTTTTTTTGTTTGCGAAAGAGTATTGTTTGTATTATGTTATTCTCGAGAGACATCGGAGCTAGTCAGTGGCAGGTACTTGGTCAGATATTGTTTATGGTTTTTTTTGTGTGTGGGTATGTCTGGTATCAGCTGCTATTATTTCCACCATGTTTGTTTATCCCTGATATTGGTGATTCATCTGTGAAAGAGCAAACATGTTTCTCATACACATCAGAAGCAAGCTTTCTCTGTATCTCCTTCTCTTTCTTAAATAGGAAAATCCTGGCTACAAACACTGTAGCTTGCCAACATGAGTCTCAGATAAAATCCTGCCTACAAGCACTGTAGCTTGCCAACATGAGTCCCAGATAAAATCCTGCTACAAACACTGTAGCTTGCCAACATGAGTCCCAGATAAAATCCTGCCTACAAACACTGTAGCTTGCCAACATGAGTCCCAGATAAAATCCTGCCTACAAATACTGTAGCTTGCCAACATGAGTCCCAGATAAAATCCTGCCTACAAATACTGTAGCTTGCCAACATGAGTCCCAGATAAAAATCCTGCTTACAAACACTGTAGCTTGCCAACATGAGTCCCAAATTTAATGCTACTTTTATATGATATGACAGGAGGTCACTAACATGGAAGTCTTGCAGCTCTCTAAGATCCATTAACTACACTCTGACATGAATGTTTAACCTGTAGCAACCCTGAGAAAAATAATGCATACTTCCTCTGGATCCCAACTATTTTTTAATGACTTCTGGTTTTTCTGCATGTGTTTGCTTTTTTGGTATACCTTTTTTTATTTATTAGTTATTGGTTTTAAATTTTGGAGACAACAGAGATAAGTGGATGTTGGATATGGTTTGGATGTGTTGTTTGCTTGTGTGTATCAGTGTTGTGTTGTGGACAACCAACATGGACTGTAGAGAAACACTAAGAACTCACTGGTTCAAGACCATCAGTAGACCTATCTGTAGAAAGCATGGCACCTCAAATTCTTTGTCATAAATCACAGCATTTCCATCACTATTAAATAATATTAACATCCTCCCTCAATCCCCATACATTGATCTACAGTACCTGCAACATCTCCCTCAATCCCCATACATTGATCTACACTACCTGCAACATCTCCCTCAATCCCCATACGTTGATCTACAGTACCTGCAACATCTCCCTCAATCCCCATACATTGATCTACACTACCTGCAACATCTCCCTCAATCCCCATACATTGATCTACACTACCTGCAACATCTCCCTCAATCCCCATACATTGATCTACAGTACCTGCAACATCTCCCTCAATCCCCATACGTTGATCTACAGTACCTGCAACATCTCCCTCAATCCCCATACATTGATCTACACTACCTGCAACATCTCCCTCAATCCCCATACGTTGATCTACACTACCTGCAACATCTCCCTCAATCCCCATACGTTGATCTACAGTACCTGCAACATCTCCCTCAATCCCCATACATTGATCTACAGTACCTGCAACATCTCCCTCAATCCCCATACGTTGATCTACACTACCTGCAACATCTCCCTCAATCCCCATACGTTGATCTACACTACCTGCAACATCTCCCTCAATCCCCATACGTTGATCTACACTACCTGCAACATCTCCCTCAATCCCCATACATTGATCTACAGTACCTGCAACATCTCCCTCAATCCCCATACGTTGATCTACACTACCTGCAACATCTCCCTCAATCCCCATACATTGATCTACACTACCTGCAACATCTCCCTCAATCCCCATACGTTGATCTACACTACCTGCAACATCTCCCTCAATCCCCATACGTTGATCTACAGTACCTGCAACATCTCCCTCAATCCCCATACGTTGATCTACAGTACCTGCAACATCTCCCTCAATCCCCATACGTTGATCTACAGTACCTGCAACATCTCCCTCAATCCCCATACATTGATCTACAGTACCTGCAACATCTCCCTCAATCCCCATACGTTGATCTACACTACCTGCAACATCTCCCTCAATCCCCATACATTGATCTACACTACCTGCAACATCTCCCTCAATCCCCATACATTGATCTACACTACCTGCAACATCTCCCTCAATCCCCATACGTTGATCTACACTACCTGCAACATCTCCCTCAATCCCCATACATTGATCTACACTACCTGCAACATCTCCCTCAATCCCCATACGTTGATCTACACTACCTGCAACATCTCCCTCAATCCCCATACGTTGATCTACACTACCTGCAACATCTCCCTCAATCCCCATACGTTGATCTACACTACCTGCAACATCTCCCTCAATCCCCATACATTGATCTACACTACCTGCAACATCTCCCTCAATCCCCATACGTTGATCTACACTACCTGCAACATCTCCCTCAATCCCCATACGTTGATCTACACTACCTGCAACATCTCCCTCAATCCCCATACGTTGATCTACACTACCTGCAACATCTCCCTCAATCCCCATACATTGATCTACACTACCTGCAACATCTCCCTCAATCCCCATACGTTGATCTACACTACCTGCAACATCTCCCTCAATCCCCATACGTTGATCTACAGTACCTGCAACATCTCCCTCAATCCGCATACATTGATCTACACTACCTGCAACATCTCCCTCAATCCCCATACGTTGATCTACACTACCTGCAACATCTCCCTCAATCCCCATACATTGATCTACACTACCTGCAACATCTCCCTCAATCCCCATACGTTGATCTACACTACCTGCAACATCTCCCTCAATCCCCATACGTTGATCTACACTACCTGCAACATCTCCCTCAATCCCCATACGTTGATCTACACTACCTGCAACATCTCCCTCAATCCCCATACGTTGATCTACACTACCTGCAACATCTCCCTCAATCCCCATACGTTGATCTACAGTACCTGCAACATCTCCCTCAATCCCCATACATTGATCTACAGTACCTGCAACATCTCCCTCAATCCCCATACGTTGATCTACACTACCTGCAACATCTCCCTCAATCCCCATACGTTGATCTACACTACCTGCAACATCTCCCTCAATCCCCATACGTTGATCTACAGTACCTGCAACATCTCCCTCAATCCCCATACGTTGATCTACACTACCTGCAACATCTCCCTCAATCCCCATACGTTGATCTACACTACCTGCAACATCTCCCTCAATCCCCATACGTTGATCTACACTACCTGCAACATCTCCCTCAATCCCCATACGTTGATCTACAGTACCTGCAACATCTCCCTCAATCCCCATACATTGATCTACAGTACCTGCAACATCTCCCTCAATCCCCATACGTTGATCTACAGTACCTGCAACATCTCCCTCAATCCCCATACGTTGATCTACACTACCTGCAACATCTCCCTCAATCCCCATACGTTGATCTACAGTACCTGCAACATCTCCCTCAATCCCCATACGTTGATCTACAGTACCTGCAACATCTCCCTCAATCCCCATACGTTGATCTACACTACCTGCAACATCTCCCTCAATCCCCATACGTTGATCTACACTACCTGCAACATCTCCCTCAATCCCCATACGTTGATCTACACTACCTGCAACATCTCCCTCAATCCCCATACATTGATCTACAGTACCTGCAACATCTCCCTCAATCCCCATACGTTGATCTACAGTACCTGCAACATCTCCCTCAATCCCCATACATTGATCTACAGTACCTGCAACATCTCCCTCAATCCCCATACGTTGATCTACAGTACCTGCAACATCTCCCTCAATCCCCATACATTGATCTACAGTACCTGCAACATCTCCCTCAATCCCCATACATTGATCTACAGTACCTGCAACATCTCCCTCAATCCCCATACATTGATCTACAGTACCTGCAACATCTCCCTCAATCCCCATACATTGATCTACAGTACCTGCAACATCTCCCTCAATCCCCATACGTTGATCTACAGTACCTGCAACATCTCCCTCAATCCCCATACGTTGATCTACAGTACCTGCAACATCTCCCTCAATCCCCATACGTTGATCTACACTACCTGCAACATCTCCCTCAATCCCCATACGTTGATCTACACTACCTGCAACATCTCCCTCAATCCCCATACGTTGATCTACACTACCTGCAACATCTCCCTCAATCCCCATACGTTGATCTACACTACCTGCAACATCTCCCTCAATCCCCATACGTTGATCTACAGTACCTGCAACATCTCCCTCAATCCCCATACGTTGATCTACAGTACCTGCAACATCTCCCTCAATCCCCATACGTTGATCTACACTACCTGCAACATCTCCCTCAATCCCCATACGTTGATCTACACTACCTGCAACATCTCCCTCAATCCCCATACGTTGATCTACACTACCTGCAACATCTCCCTCAATCCCCATACGTTGATCTACACTACCTGCAACATCTCCCTCAATCCCCATACGTTGATCTACACTACCTGCAACATCTCCCTCAATCCCCATACGTTGATCTACAGTACCTGCAACATCTCCCTCAATCCCCATACGTTGATCTACACTACCTGCAACATCTCCCTCAATCCCCATACGTTGATCTACACTACCTGCAACATCTCCCTCAATCCCCATACGTTGATCTACACTACCTGCAACATCTCCCTCAATCCCCATACGTTGATCTACACTACCTGCAACATCTCCCTCAATCCCCATACGTTGATCTACAGTACCTGCAACATCTCCCTCAATCCCCATACGTTGATCTACAGTACCTGCAACATTAAAACCTTGAAAATCGTCTGAATCATCATCCATGAAAAATTCCCAAATCATGGCAACACTGAAGTTAGGTCTGTACAATTTGACTTCCAACCGCGAAAAGGTCGAATAAATTACGACTGGGTATTTATATCGTCACAAAATATTCAGGGGCAATCACTCTAGTGCAGAGTTATTATAAGAACATGATGGGAAATTATCATAGATGGATGTTGTCCATGACTACAAATGGCTACCTCAATGGTGATATATTTCAACATTGGGTTTCTATCTCTAGATTAAATTTGTCAACATTTATAGACTATGAGTTGCTACAGGTTAAGATGGCTTGACCATGTGAAAAGAATGTCAACGATTGTATTCCAAAGGAAGTTCTCTTAGGTGAGGTCTCATCTGGTAGACGTCAAAGAGGCAGACTAAAACAGAGATACAAAGACATGCAAAACAATTTTGAACAATATCATCATCAATACATATTTTTGGAAGAACTGACAGATAATGGTATAACATATAGTACAGCGCTAAACAGAGGCAACCAATCATCTGAGGGAGAAGTAAGAAGACGAACAACAGATGAAAATCACTTGTATTCTTAAACACAGATTTGTTATATATATTCTGTTCTAAAATCAACCACGAGACAGGCTGTAATTTGATAGCTTCATTGTCCACATGTAAATTTTACACTGGTCTGCTTCCTGATCATATATTTTTGTAATATTAATATTTGTATATATATGTATATATATATATATATATATATATATATATATATACACATGCATATATACATACATACAAATATATATAAATCCACAATCTGATATCTCCGCAGTTATTCATTCTCCTTGATCATTTACCAAAAATTAGATGAGATGTCCTTTCTAGTGTTTCACGATTGCATTTTTGTTTTCATGGAAAGAAAATTTTCGGTTGATACTCAAAAAACTAAAATAGCCAAAGAAAAATGTTGTGTCGATATGCTGTATCCTCATAAAAAAATCACTGGATAAAAGTATTAGTAACTATGTATATCAGATGTATGATAATGTAACATTATATTAGTACCAACAATAGACTATCAGTTAACATTATTAGTAACTATGTATATCAGATGTATGATAATGTAACATTATATTAGTACCAACAATAGACTATCAGTTAACATTATTAGTAATTATGTGTATCAGATAAGATTACATTATCGTCTACATGTATATCAAATATCTGATAAAGTTACATAATATTTCTATGTAAATCAGATAACACGTTAGTAATTAAATGTATCATGTGTATGATATAGTAACATTAGTTATCTGATAAAGTAACATATCTGTAACAGTGTATATCTGATAAAGTAACATTTATTACCTATAGAAACTAAATATGAGAAACATTATATAGTTTGTGTACACTATTTGCTCTTTAGTAACTGGTTTGGAATTTTTGTTTTTTTTTGTATTTTATATTGAAACTCATATTAGAAACCCAGGACTAATTGAGTCTGTGTGAGATATTGATCACATGTATATGAATTGTTCATTGATTGATTCCTGTTGTTTTGTTGTTTACACAACCTCTACATATCATGCATATGGTTTGTATAATGAATTTCTTTGTATTGTTTGTGATATCTTTAAAAACCACACTTCATTTACTTGTAGCTGTTTTTTTATACCACTTTTTACTATGAAGTTGATCACAAAAGAAAGTTCAAAAGACATAGAGCATTGACCACATTTTCTCTAGTTTCCCTCATATGTTGTCCTTCCCTCCTCAGTTAAGTAGCATGTTATCGGTTGAGAGTACCACCCAGTTAAGTAGCATGTTATCTGTTGAGAGTACCACCCAGTTAAGTAGCATGTTATCTGTTGAGAGTACCACCCAGTTAAGTAGCATGTTATCTGTTGATATGCTACTTAAGTATCACCACATTTAAGCATCTCTGAAGTTGACACAAATATTAGCGATCGATAACATCCATTTTATGTGACATTTATTAATAACTTAATCAAATTTCATTATAACTTGAACCGACCGCTGAAATATTTATCTAATAACAAATTCGCTATATACAGTGTAGACAATATAATTAATGGGGACTTTGAAAAATGTTACATCTGGAAATATTATTCTTTTTCTTCTTCTTCTTCTTTCGTTCACTTGAAACATGTCTATATCTGTAATTCTGTCTCCTTAATAAAACTCACTGTCTTTTGTAGTTCATACAGTGTCCCATAGAGTTTTGATTCCAGTGTTGTTTCCTCTGGCCAATATGTCTGCCTCAGCGTTTCATGCTCAGAACACTCTTGAAGTATATGTTTGGCACTCTGTGCTGCCTGTCCACATGTACACATGGCTGTGTTGCCAATCTTGAACTTTGTATACATGTGACTACGGAGTCGGTTGTGTCCTGTTCTGAGACGTAGAATTATAACTTGTTCTGGTCTGTTCATAATATGATAGTCATCTTGTGTTGGTGTTTGTGGCTTTCTTATTGACTTGATCATCTGTTTTTTCTGATGGTAGGTGATTGGTATATCTGGTTGGTCTTCGGCAGCACCTTCCTTAGCCAGTTGGTCTGCTTTTTCATTTCCAGGTATTCCACAGTGAGAGGGTATCCACTGCATGGTTATCCTGTACTGGTAAGACAATTCACTAAGTAGTTTTTTCAAGTCTGTTAGTTTTTCAGACTGGAGAGCTTGAAGCACTGACCTTGCATCTGTCAGGAATACCACAGGCTGTAGTTCAGAGTTGGAGTTCAGCAGTTTTTTAGCTGCCACAATAATTGCCTGGATTTCTGCATCATAATTATTGCAGAATTTTCCTGTCGGTGTTCTGATTGTATCTCTAGGCTTGTGTGGATATTCTATATATACACCTGCACCTCCATTCCTCACGGCATTCTGTGCTGACCCATCTGTGTATACTCTGACCCATATATCTTGTGGATATTCCTCATCCAGGAAACTGAGGGTGACTGTCCTTCGCTGCACACTGTTCTGTTCGTCCTCGCTTAGTATTCCTTTCACATGGGTCTGAATGTATATTGGCATTCCATGCCTTTCACTCCACGGAGTTTGTTCTGATACAGGCCTTAAAGGGCTGTCAACTTCAGGTAGGTCTGTAAGTTGTCTGCGGAGTCGTTTAGCTTGATGGATAAAGCTGCTTCTTTTCAGTCGTCCCATTGCTAGATTTTGGAATCTTTCCTTCATTGGATGACTTGGCATACACTGAAACTTTTCTGCCTGAATTAGTACTTTTGTGTCTCTGCGTTCGCCAAGTGTTTGCATTCTTCCCATTTTCTGCATCTCTGCTATGGGTGTTGATTTCATTGCTCCCAACATTATTCTAAGTGCCTGGTTTTGCACTTTATCTAGATCTTGTAATGTTGTGTTTGATGCAGGACACCACGCAGCTGAACCATATTCCAGGTGTGGTCTTATGCCTTGCTGGTAAACTTTACTGAGTATATTTCCACTGGCTCCCCATGTGGTTCCACTTAGTTTTCTCAGGATAGCTAGCTTCCTCCTGGCTTTTGTTGTTGCTTTGTTTATGTGCTGCTTCCATGTTAGCTTATCATCAAAAGTAACTCCGAGGTATGTGGGTTGTTTGTCTTCTTTCAAGAGCTCTCCATCTATCTTGATATGACCAGCTTTTTGTTTTGGTGAGAGGGTAAAGAGTGTAGTGCTGCACTTATCTGTGTTAATGCTGACGCACCATCTATTTGCCCATAAGGTTAGGGCATCGATAGCTCTTTGTATTTGTTTAGTGGCCACTGTTGCATGTTCTTCCGTGCACCAGATCACCAGGTCGTCAGCATACATTGCCACTTTGATCCCGTGTGGTAGTTCAGCAACTAGATCATTGATGTAAACCAAGAAAAGTGTGGGTGACAGGACTCCTCCCTGGGGGACTCCATGACGCAGTAGAACTTTCTTGCTCTTGCGACCATCTAATTGTACCCTGGCTCTTCTATTATGCAGGTATGCTTTTACCCATTTGTACATTCTTGAGCTAACCCTGCAATTTCGCAATTTCTTTAGGAGCCCTTCTTTCCAGACCTTATCAAATGCTTTCCTGAGGTCTATCCATGCTGCTAGTACCAGTTTCTTTTCTTGGAAGGCATCCTCAATCTCTTGGGAGAGGTAGGTTGCCTGATCTTCAGTAGAGTAGCACTGTCTGAAACCTGCTTGCTGTGATACCAGAAGGTTTTCACTTTCAAGGTACCACTGCATCCTAAGATTGATAATGCGTTCCATTGTTTTACATAGACAGCTTGTGAGGCTGATGGGCCTGTAGTTGGAGACTGTGTTGCCATCTTTTCCTGATTTGAGGAGTGGTATCATTATTGCTTCTCTCCACGCCTGTGGTACATTACCTGTGGACCAGCTTGTGTTAAAGATCTGCAGTAGCTTTGCTCTTGCTGCAATTCCCAGGTTTCTAATCATTTCATTGGACACTCCATCAGCTCCAGGGGACTTTTTCATTTTCAATTTGGATATTGCATGCTCCAGTTCTCTCATTGTGATTGGTGCCTCCATGACTTCAGGTATAGGTTCGCCTTGTCCAATGTTTTTCTGGTTCTCTCGAACCTCCTGTTGTTTGTCTGGGCTGACTTTGACGTTATTGTCTTCTGCAAAGGAATCTGCAAAGTAATCAGCTGCATGTTTACCTGTTAAAATGTTTCTATCTTTATAAAGTGTGATCCTGGTATTTCTCCCTGTACCTTCATCATTTAGTTGTTTTACAAGTTTCCATAATTTCCTAGTATCTCTTTCTAGGTTCAGCGACTCTGTTTTTTCTTTCCAGCTGCTCCGTCTGGCTTGTAACTTGGCTCTTTGAAATTTAGCCTTTGTTTGCTGATATTTGTTGTGATGTTCTTGGCTAGGTCTGTTCTCAGCCTGCTGTCTAGATGTTTCCATCTCATTTTGCAGCTTTTCCAGTTCATCATTCCAGTAGGGTTTGTAGTTTTTGCGTGCCCCCCTGGGTATGGTTTTACTAGCAGCTTGTAGTATACATCTATTAAATTCACTCACTGCTCTATTGATGTCTTTGTCCAAGTTCATGTCCTTAGCTAGAACACTGGTTAAATGCTGGTACATTTTCCAGTCTGCCCTTTTATAGTTCCACCTAGTGAGCGTGCTGCTGTCCTTGGTAAATTCATTGTGGATTTCCAGAAATACTGGTCTGTGGTCACTACCTCCAAGCTGCTTTCCAACAACACGTGTGATGTTCCATTCCAAGCCTGGTGAGTGGAATGCCAGGTCTGGTGTAGAGGTGGTGTGCCATGCTCTCGAGTAGAAGGTTGGCGAGTCTGCTGGCTGGTTAATAAGGATGAGATTATTTTCATCCTGCCAGCTCTCAAGTTCCTCACCTCTCTTGTCGATATGATCGTAGCCCCAGCTCTGAGAGTGGCTGTTGAAGTCACCACACACTATAAGTCTCTCTTTGTCTGGAATTGTGTCTAATGCCAATGGTTTATCATTTGGGCAGTAGTAGTTCAGGAGATGGAATTCTGCACTGTCTGTTTTTAGGTGGAGCATCTGGTATTCTGCCCCTTCCATATATACTTCAAGCTGACATGCGCTGATATTGTTTTTAACAAGTGTCAGAATTCCACCCTTTCGCCTGTCCTTTCTGTCAGACCGGTAGCACTGGTAGCCTCTGATTTTGAAGGCTATGTCGCTGCTGAGGTGTGTTTCTTGGATACAGCATATACTAACTTGTTCTTCACTGAGGACATTTTCAAGTTCCAATTTTTTGCTGTATCCATCTCTTTTACTGTTGACACCCTCAGCATTCCAGTGCATTATTTTTATTGGTCGTTTGTTTGTTTGGCCAGTAGCTCTATTCCCTTGCCTCCTGGCTCCTCTGGGCAATTGAGAAGGACTTCCAGTAACTGAGGTTGGGCCCTTTCGAGGTATAGGGCCCGGCACCGTCCCTGCCTGAATGTCCGCCACAGGGCAGGCACCATAACGTTTATTAGATGCAGACATGTTTCCATTGTGTTTTATGCGTGGCAACCTGATTATCTGTGCGCCTTTTGGCTGGTTGCCTCCGTCTTCAGCACTCTGCTTACTTGGGCCGGACTATGGTCCTGCTCGAGTGGGAGTGCCCGACCAGTCTTAGTTTCCAGCCTCTGATGGCTGAACTAAGCCCCATCACCACTTCAAGGTTCTGGCCTCGATGGGGTGGAAATATTATATGTACGTTAATTTATCAGGTAGCATATCCTGCACAGAATGTAGCAGTTACGGCATTTGATATGACAAAAATATTGTAGTTTTCTGGAAAGAACCATGCTGTTTAACCAGTTTTCTTTTAAATTCATTTCTCTCAGAAAGTTGATTTTTTTGATCTTTTTTGTCCTGTTATGGTCCATGGTATTTTGAGGATTTTTCTGTCACATTTTGTTTCACATGCTGCTATTTTATTTTTCACTTTGTTGGTGATTGTCCAGGATTCACACCCATATATTCACACTGGGAATATGCAAGCTCTAAGAAATATTTGTTTTATTGTTTTGCAGCAGCTCAGTCATATGTTTTTCATTTGTATCAACTTCTTTGATGTGATAGGCAGCCTCCTTCTGGCTTCTTCATAGCAAACACTGTTACTGTTGATAAGAGAACCAAGGTAATCGAAACTGTTGACTCTTTCTAATTTGCTATTGTTGATACTGATTGAGAACTTGCTAGTGGTTTTGTCACTTATCATAATCTTGGTCCTGTTTCCATTCAAGACCTGCTTGCCTGTGTGCCAATAGTATTGTATTATCAACATGCACTTCAAAGACACTCTCAAGCCTTCACTGTAACATCTTAAAATTGACATAGGCTCTTGTGAGAACCTTGCTCAGGATAGAACAGCATGGCGTTACAGCCTTAGAACGGGATCACTAGCGGCGGAAGAGACCAGGCAAGATACTGCAAGACAGAAGCGGGAACGTAGAAAAGAAAAAAATTTCAGCGTCCCATAAACACCCACTACAGTTGTCAATTCTGTAGAACATTTTGTGCGCGCATTAGACTTATTAGTCATTTAAAAACGCACTATTAGCTTTATTACTTTTTGTTATTATTATTATTGTTGAGTTTTTGCTCATCGTCGATTATGACGGACTAACATCATTATCAACATATCTTAGTTCTGGTATCTCATGACCTCCGATGTTAAGTGCGTTTACTACAGGTAAGTTATTTCTCTGTTCTTCATTCCTCATTATGTTCTCTGCATAAATATTGAAGAGATGGTGATAGGACATATCCTTGTCTGGCTCCTTTTCCTACGTGTATATGTACATATGATCTGTAAAAAAAAGATTCCACTGTATATTTCAATATATAAAATGTATACTTCTCTATTATACACAATATTTTTACATTTATTACAAATTATTTATCATTCCATTAAAATGTTTGGTGGATACATTATTTTATTGCAACAATCATCCAACTTCAACCTTTTTTGAAAGTTTAACACATTAACTAATGAATGTTGCTATGGAAACTAGCTCAACTCTGGTAAAAAAAAATACTATCCTGGCCGTCTTGTGTGTATTCATGATTTCTTAGAGTAAGATATTCCTATAACAATCAGCCTGGCCACCTTGTGTGTGTTCATGATTTCTTAAGGTACGTTATGCCTATAACAATCGGCATGAATAAACCGTAATGAAAGATTTGTTGTTGTTTTTGTGTCAAAAACTGGTTGTGAACATTACTTTACTGTTTACGGGTGAGTTTATAGTGATTGTAATATGTATACATTACAGTGATTGTAATATGTATACATTGTAGTGATTGTAATATGTATGATCGTGGATTTTTAGAAGATTATGAAAATACTGTGGACAGTGAGGAAAACTAATTTAGAAGTTCTTAGAGATACTAGAGTAAAAATGAAAATATAGTCAAAATTTGAAGTAGATAGATTTTACGGTATGTTATGAGAAGAGCAACATTTGGACATTTAGTAACCCTGGGAATGATCAAAGGGAGAAGAGATAGAGGAAGATAAACAGAGAAGCTGTTTGATGGATTGTAACTGTTTGATGGATTGTAACTGTTTGATGGATTGTAACTGTTTGATGGATTGTAACTGCTGTGTGAGAGAATGTCACTAACTGACTGAACTTATTTACAACACAAGAGACAGAGTTGGGGAGAAAATTGATTGCCTGGTCTCACTTGGCATGCCACTTGATTTGTTGAATTATATATATATAGATTAGTATATATATATATATATATATATATATATATATCTATAGATCCTCTATAGATTAGTGATTGTAGTAGTATATGTAGATTATTGTGTTTATCAGAATTTGTCTTGAAATTTGTTGCGATTTTAAGTTTGTTTATGATGCATTATCTGATAAACTTCTGTGTTGGTCTAATGATGGCTACTGTTTTAACATTTGTGTACATTTCACGCGTTCCGCTTACCAGCTTTAATAGTTGATCCAATCTCAAGAAAGCGTCAAGAAACAAAAGAGCGCAAAAATAGATGGTTGAGTCGTCAAAGTCAGGAGCTACTCGTTCGGATTTTGTTGCGGAGCATAGATATAGGATTACAAGAACACGCACAAAACCGATGTGCTATGGATGCTGGCTCAAATACAAGAGGAATTAAACAAGAAACACTTCAACTAAGACAAACACGGCGTGCTATGGATGTTGATGTGCATCATTGTCGAACTGAGCTAGAATCGCCAGCGCAAAGAGAAAATCGACAAGTAATGTATGTATACAGAATCTACCAAAACAATACATTAATATAACAAGTCCAGACGGGATCCAAGCAAATCTAGTAGATTATAAGAAATGATTGACAGTATACAAGACAGAAGACTCAACAGACGCGATAACAATCAGCACATGGTGTAGACTATAAGAAGGATACTTTTTAATAAATTAGTAGCATTTCCTATTCAGAACGTAGCCATCAGCACAGCATTTTTGGCTGTATTAATTTTTTAGGCACTATAGATACATTCAGTAGTTTATCATTGCTTTCTGAACGGTCCAGATTCACAATTGCCTTTCCTGCGGGAGGATTTGAACTCTGCATTTGTCCATCACAGACACAATCTGTACTCTGTGTCCACAAAACTGGACAGAATTAATATATGTAAATTTATGTTAGTATTGGAAGTGTATAATTTAGAGGTATCATTTGTTGGGTGGTTAAACCGTATGCATTATGCTCAAGTTCCCTGGTAGTGACATCTTGTATACAAGTGAATTTTTTCTGAGATCCCCAAAGATTATCACTTGAAGCTACAGAATGACGTGCTGAGTTGTACTCCTGACAGACGGCATGCAGATTCGCTGAGAAGGGCACAGTTCACATAGGAGAAAACCAGAGTACAATGCAGTCGATCCTCTATACGTTGTTTAGTCTTTATATATGATTTATGATAGCTTAATGCAGTATGTTTATCTTTGTGTAATAAGCATAGGCCAAATAGAATGTGCTGAACATTTTTAAAAATATGTTTTTTCCTGCGGGTCTAGTTTACAGAACTAATTTGTTTGCATATATATCATGTTTGCCATATCTCTTTCATTGATCTTGTTTTCATCAAGTTGTTTGTCCATTTGTCAACTGGTTCTGTTCTACTTACTTCTGATCCGATTCAGAACTTGTTCATCGTTAATTTCACTGATAACATCCGCTCATTGGCTTGTTTATCTACCAATGTTCTATCAAAGTTGTGCGGTCATATTTCACCAAAACCATGTACCAATTTATAAACCGGGTTCTATTTTAGCTAGCAAAATATTTTAACTAGTGTTTTTATTGGTCCACTGACAAATACACTGAGACTGCAGACTTTAATATCGGTCTTCATCCCTAATATCTTCATAGATTATTACTTTGCATTTCCGCCGCGGAAGTTGCCTAGACAACTGTCTGTTACTGGACAACTAGAAGACAATGTTGTTGTCCACCAATTGGCTTGTTTTTTCTCTCCTATGTTCTGTTCATTCTTTTCAACATTTGACTACTTTGTTAATAACTTCCTAGATTTCTTGTTCTTCAAATCTACTCATTGACATATTCATCCCATACATCCATTATCTTATTACATTCACTTATTGAGATGTTCATTCATCCATTATCTTGTTACATCCACTCATTATCTTGTTACATCCACTCATTAAGATATTCATCCACCCATTATCTTGTTACATCCACTCATTAATATATTCATCCACCCATTACATTGTTACATCCACTCATTAATATATTCATCCACCCATTACATTGTTACATCCACTCATTATCCTGTTACATCCATATAAATGTAACTTGACCACTGATCTACACTTGTATAGTAGGTTGTTGATATTTTTTAATGTAGCATTTGGTGATCTGTAAGCATTCCAATACCAGTTGTATACTACTGATCTGTATGACATTACATTTATTGCTGTCTAATAAAACATTGGTGTTCACTCGTAGCCTTCTCTAATATTGTTGTTAAAGTCAGCTTCAAATTTCTCTTCAACAAGTCACTTTATATTTCATGTCTGATTGTATGGATGGGTGAGTGGATAACAGATTTAATGCCTGATTGTGTGGATAGTTGAGTGGATAACAGATTTAATACCTGATTGTGTGGATGGGTGAGTGGATAACAGATTTAATTCCTGATTGTGTGGATGGGTGAGTGGATAACAGATTTAATGCCTGATTGTGTGGATGGGTGAGTGGATAACAGATTTAATGCCTGATTGTGTGGATGGGTGAGTGGATAACAGATTTAATGCCTGATTGTATGGATGGGTGAGTGGATAACAGATTTAATGCCTGATTGTGTGGATGGGTGAGTGGATAACAGATTTAATGCCTGATTGTATGGATGGGTGAGTGGATAACAGATTTAATGCCTGATTGTGTGGATAGTTGAGTGGATAACATATTTAATGCTGATTGTGTGGATTCGTGAGTGGATAACAGATTTAATGTCTGATTGTATGGATTGGTGAACGGACAATACATTCCTGTCTGATTGTATGGATGGGTAAATAGACAGCATATTCATATCAACATGATTAGGAACAAGCGTCAAAGCACTGGGGGCATGCCCATATATGCTACTTTTGCCGTTCCGTCAGCCATCTAAAAGTGTATAAGCTCAGTGTCCCAATCAGTTGCTGATTACACATTCTGATCTTTCCGGAGAGGGAGCACTTTCTCCCATCACCTCTAGTCACTCCCATTTCTACCATTCTCTGAATATGTAAATTGTCTCGTTCGACGTCGTCTTCACATAGGGTATCCATGACTGTTTTAATCAATTCAGTTCAGTCTCTTATTTCGGTGCCATTCACCAAGGCTTTACCAGTCAATATCATCAGATCTTTCATTTCCCCTGACCCCAGCATGACCTGGACAGTAGATCATGTAATGCTCTGCGCGTTTTTGAGAAGAATGACCCATTCAATTCTGATAATATACTTTTCTATCTTGCATAGAATACTTTGAGAGTCCGATTGAATCATTTTTATATGTTGATGGTTGCGTCGCTAGCCAACTGAGAGTTGCTGTCACTGCTTCTATGTGTTTGTGACAGTGTATGTAAACCTAAACCATAGTCCAAAACCGATAATACCACTGCCTGCATCATCTGAAAAAGGGTCGCTGCGGGATCTCTGAAGATGCCATGATTTTGACTGTACTAACACCCTTCCCAACTTTCTGAATGACATTATCCACATTTTTCGTGAAAGATAGACTTCTATAAAAAGTGATGCCTTGGTATTTGATATTCTGCTCCCTGTCAATGTTGATGCCCATGCAGGAGGCTTCTGGTACTGTGTCTGTGATGATGATGATGTTCAGTGAGAACCAGATGATCTTTGCCTTGGTGGGATTGATGACTACCTTGTAGTCAATGCACCAGAGCAACAAATGTTCTAGATTACTCTGGACACCATCATTCATGTTGCCTCTGTTTCTGCCGTGCTTGTACAGCAAGAGGTCGCCCGTATATGTTAGTATCCTGCCGGGCCCAGCCTCCTGAAGCAGCACAATTTTGTATGTGTAGACGTTAAAGAGTCCAGGTGATAGTGACGATCCCTGTGACAATCCCGGTGCTATAGTTCTGATCTGATATCCAGGATCCCAATATCAGAGCAATAGGTCTGGACATTAACACCGTTGCTATCCATTGAATTATCCACGAGTCAATGCTGAGTTAGCTTAGTAAATGTATCAGCTGGTCAAAGCTGACTCTGTTGTAAGCATCTTTCAGGTCGATTGTGGCGACCACTGTTTCCTCCTTTACCTGAATCCTTCGAAGATGTCAGAAGCGAGGATTGCTGCATTTGTGGTCATGTCTCTCCCCGGTCTGTATGCACCTAGAGTGTCAGGAAGTAGGCCTCTATTTTCCAAATTGAATGCCAGTCTTCTATCCTCTCCAGCACCTTGCCATAAACATTTTGTAAGATGATGATACAATAACTCTTGACGTCGGAGGTGTCTTTGCCAGGGGGAGAAGGTAGCTGTGTAGCCACTCTTCTGGTACGAGTCCTGTTTTCAGACTTGTGTTGAAATTCATCAACAATTGTTTTGAGCCGGTCGTCTGCAATATCTTTCAGGAGGCTGTAGCGTATTCCGTCAGGTCCTGATGCAACATTTGATGTTTTCTTTATTGTCTCTTTTACATCCTCCAATGAGACCGGTTCCTCGTTAGTGACATATCTTGTTACCAACTATGCTGCTAAATGGCCACCTTTACGTTCATCAATATTGTTCTGATCTGATTGTTGGAGATATCTGCTGAAGAAAGCGCTGCCCTTCTGCTCATCTGTGGTTAGTATAAGTCCCGACTCGTCCTTCAAGGACAAGAATAATTTTGTGTCTGTATTTTGATTCATTGCCTTGTGTAATTTCTAAAATTTGTATAGGACACTGTTGGCTGCAACATCATGTGCAAAATTATCCCAGCATTCATTCTTGGCTTCCTTTATTATTTGTTTAAAGGCTTCAGTGTAATTTCGGACTTTTTTTTCTTTCCATGGTGACTTGTGTCTGTTGTCTCTTATACCAACAATTTGGCCATAAACAGTTCCAACCATCTTGCAGCGCTGTCTCTGATAGAGATAGACTTTACAGACATGGTGAATACATGTCATGGCAGCGATGAAACGTAACACACTTTTGTGGTTTGACCAAGTGATGAGGCAAGATTTCCTTCTCCAAAATTATCCTACAGCGAACAATTGAGGGTGGAAGAAGAAGAGGGGTGTATAAGAAAGTATGCATTGATAATATTAAAGACTGGACAGGATTACGATTCTTCACACTTAAACAAGGAATGGAGAACAGAGAGACATGAGATTATATTTATGTTAATAATTCCATATTGGCACCTCTTCGACACTGAAGGGTTATAGTTTGATGAAGATACTAAATTCATTTTTTCCTGAGTCATCTAACTTGTTACTCAAACCCAGCACCTTAAGAATGAGAGGGTGGTGCTGAAGACCAGAGATGTTGACGTCTGTTTCGGCGGCATTTGACTTAAAACATCATCGAGTTGGATGGCTGCTGGAACAGAGGGCGGAGCACTTATGGGAATGCCCCATGTGCTGTGAGGCCAGTTTCTAATCAAGAATTAGAACTAGAGAAGCCCTCCAATTTAAATGTCATAAATAAATAAAACATTACTTTGAGCTGCTACAATTTTGTTTATTTTTCCAACAGTAGCATGTGGATACCAAAGTCTATCACATGGAGTCATCTAAGTACAACAGCAGTGAGATTTTTTTACAAACCAAGAAACATGTTTTAATTCCTGACTACCAATTCCCTAATACACTCAGAGAACCAAGAAACATGTTTTAATTCCTGACACTACCAATTCCCTAATACACTCAGAGAACCAAGAAACATGTTTTAATTCCTGACACTACCAATTCCCTAATACACTCAGAGAACCAAGAAACATGTTTTAATTCCTGACTACCAATTCCCTAATACACTCAGAGAACCAAGAAACATGTTTTTAATTCCTGACACTACCAATTCCTAATACACTCAGAGAACCAAGAAACATGTTTTTAATTCCTGACACTACCAATTCCCTAATACACTCAGAGAACCAAGAAACATGTTTTTAATTCCTGACACTACCAATTCCCTAATACACTCAGAGAACCAAGAAACATGTTTTAATTCCTGACTACCAATTCCCTAATACACTCAGAGAACCAAGAAACATGTTTTAATTCCTGACTACCAATTCCCTAATACACTCAGAGAACCAAGAAACATGTTTTAATTCCTGACTACCAATTCCCTAATACACTCAGAGAACCAAGAAACATGTTTTTAATTCCTGACACTACCAATTCCCTAATACACTTACCGGTAGATGAAAATGGGTAGCCAGACATTATAAGTTGGAGTTTTAATTTACAATCATCTCTGATGCTAGAGTATAAGTGATATGACAAATTGATGAAAGGGGTAGAGATCCTTTTGGAGTTCCAATCATGTATTCAAATATTTGTTTTAGTTTGATTTGGATTCCCAATCATGGACTCAAATATTTTATTTAGTTTACTAAATAGATTTGTAGATTACTACTTGCAGAAATTCTGTACTATAGCATTTGTGTTCTATAAACTTGTTAACTCTTTAGCTGAAACACATGTGTATCAATCAATAAAACCCATAACCCTTCAGGGTCGTAGGGGTACCACATTGGAAGCTTCAGCACACAGAGTCCTCCAGCGAATTCTATCCTCAAAGATGCGGATGAGTGTGGAAATATCCGTGTATATTCATTTCTCGTTGCTTATATCCTCTCATTGTTTAAAAATAATTTAATTCTGAAATCACCAAACGTCAGTACGCGTCAAATATATGTTATATATTTTCTGGTGGCATTAGAAAACCTGTACCATGGAAACTCTTTTAATTTTGTAAGACCAGAAAAATAATAAACGCAGTAGAAAAGCCATTGAGGAAAGAATTTAGCACAGCTAGGATCGGTTATTGAGAACAATGTAGCAAATGAAAGGTTAATATTGCTAGCCTCATTCAGAAACTTAAGCACACAAAAATTGATTCAATTAAAATTTCAAATGCTGTTTGTTCTCAAATTCCTGTTAGTTCCCAGGATGTAGACCTGCGAAGTCTATTACGAAGTCATTATCAATATATTGAACACATAATCATAAATGATGGAAGATGTGAAACAGAAGGAGAATAACAGTGGCCAGAAGATGGAAGATGTGAAACAGAGGGAGAATAACATTGGCCAGAAGATGGAAGATGTGAAACAGAGGGAGAATAACAGTGGCCAGAAGATGGAAGATGTGAAACAGAGGGAGAATAACAGTGGCCAGAAGATGTGAAACAGAAGGAGAATAACAGTGGCCAGAAGATGTGAAACAGAAGGAGTATAACAGTGGCCAGAAGATGTGAAACAGAAGGAGAATAACAGTGGCCAGAAGATGGAAGATGTGAAACAGAAGGAGAATAACAGTGGCCAGAAGATGGAAGATGTGAAACAGAAGGAGAATAACAGTGGCCAGAAGTACTTTGAATGACATGAAGAAAATATTAACATACAAACTAAAATTGTGAATTATATAATTCTGCATTTAATATGTATGGCTCAGAAACATTGATAATGAACAAATAATTAGAAGACATAATTAATGCCTTTGAGATGTTGATGTATAGAAGAATAGGCAGAGCTTCATGGAAAGAGAAGAAATTTAACAAAGAAGTTCTAAAAATAAAATGTATGAAAAAAAGATTTGTTAAAGGGAATAATAATCAATGAAATAAATTATTTTGGGCATGCAGGGAGCGGGGGGGGGGGCTATTGAAAGACATGACATCTTGTTGAAGACTTTAATTAAAGGTAAAGTTAAGGGGAAACGAGTAAGAGCTAAGAAAAGATACAAGTGGGAGATAAACACCACGAGATGGACAGGATGCAGTCTAAAAGAGTGCACCACCAAAGACAAGAGATTGAATGTTGTGGATCTGTTGGAGTCAACCTTTTCTGCAGAGATGACACTTGATACATTCAGAGTGCAGGACTTCATTTCTTGTGAAGAGAAATGAAAAATTCAGAGTACAAGACATTATTTTTTATGCAGAGAAATGAAAAATATGGCAATGTGTTTTGGTTTGCAAATTAGACTAACAGGCAACAACGAATATAGTTAACATTTTACCAAAAATTTAATTTACTTTTATATAAAAAAATGTCTTAATAAAGAAACATTACGTGACAAACAGAGGAGACAATAAAAACAATAACATTGCATTTTGATTACAGTACACATTTAACAAAAGAAAATGAGAAATTTAACAAAAGTGAGAAATAACTTATTATATCTATTGATAAACAGGTTTTACTGTAGTCTAACTTATTATACCTATTGATAAACAGGTTTTACTGTAGTCCAACTTATTATACCTATTGATAAACAGGTTCTGCTGTAGTCCAACTTATTATCGATTGTATAGAAATAAGTAGCAAGAAGATTGCATGCAGAATCTTTGGTAAAACTGTTACAGTGGAATTCCTTTATAGTGCAATTGTTTACAGTGGAATCCCTTTATAGCGCATATGTTTATAACAAAATTCGATATTTAATATTGCTTTTCAAAAACTCCAATGAGTTTATTCTTGATTGTATATACTTGTCTATTTATCCGCTACAATCCCTTTGTGTCTTGCAGTGCAGGAAGTAGACGGGTTCTCTGGAGAGCTTTGTTGTCTATCCCCAGGTGAAAGCTGGTTGATAACATCCATACTTGCCATTAAGCGTAGGAATAGAAATTGTAAGTTTCTGTAAGATTGCTTTGTTATGTGCTTCATATATGATTGTTTCTGTAGTTTCGTTTATTCCCGTAATCCATCTTTTGTAAGGTCTGCCGTTGACTATCCGTTGTGTGAATAGCAATGCTTTTTGTGAAGCGCTGTCTAATGATAGTCTGGAGACATATGCGAACCACAATGAAATCATACTCTTGGGTTGTGTTAGTTAGCTTTCTGATATTTTTTCTATCAATTCTGCCTCTTAGTGTTACTCTGAGAATTATGTGTAGGCATGTCATTTCTGTTGTGACAATGTTCTATATTTTTCTGTCCACGTTTGCTGTTTGTAGCACAATGCTGGCATGATAATTGTTCTGTCTAATGCCACTTTGGTGTTCCTGCCCTAGAACATGCTACGCGATGTAATAAGAAAATAATATATTGCATCTATAGGCCTTATTGCAGGGGTCGGGGACCTTTTTGTCTGACAGAGTCATGGACACCACATATTTTGAAAAGTAATTCTGTGAGAGCCATACATTATGTTTAAAACTAAAAATTCAAGTAAATATGTGCATTTTGTGTAATTTCAACACTAAAAGTACAATAATTATGTTTCTGAATTATTTTTAATAACATTGTTATGCTGTTGCTAATCAATAATGAGTATTTCTTACCATTAATGCGACTTCTGATGCTGAGCTGCAGTAGACTTTAGCTCATTTGTAGAATGAAATATTGATATGCAATTAATATGTAGATCAAAGGAGTCTAAAGAAACATTTTTTTTTTATAATCGAACATTTGTCTGCGAGCCAGATGCAGTCATCAATAGAACCACATCTGGCTCGCGAGCCATAGGTTCCCGACCCCTGCCTTATTGTATTTCTGTCATGCTTTTCCCTTTCGATGTTATGATGATTCCTAGGTAGGTGAACTCTTTCACTTGCTTGAGTTTTTGTCCAGTTATTGAGATAGTTTTCTCATCCTCTCTTGGAATTGTCATTACTTCAGTCTTCTTAGTGTTAATTCTCCTATTAAATTCCTTGCATGATGCGTATAGTATATCTATATGTCGTAGTGGTTGTTCTGATATATGGAGTCTATATAGGCCTATATGTTATTTTGTTCTCATATGTGCAGTGTATTTATAGGTTGTTGTAGTTGTTCTTCTGATGCTATTAAGTCTGATTTTATGGCTTGGTAATCTGTAAAGAGAAGTTTGCTTAGTAGGTCATTTAGGTTTTATTTCTAGGATGGCTAGTTTACATATACGATCAATGTATAGGAGGGAAGATAGAATACATCCCTGTCGTACTCCATAATGTACGTGGAATATATGTGAAGGTCCCACGTTTGTTCTTACTGCACATTGGTTATTGCTAGAACTAGGCTTGTATAAATTAAATAGACGTTGTGGTACACCATATTATAAAACTTTTTACCAAAATTGTTGATTCGATCAAAACCTTTTTCATGATTAATGAACACAATATATAGTATACAGTCATAATTGTATATAACGAATTTTGATTATTACATGGCAATGTCATCACTCCATACCATTTCTTGTATAGGGAATTACATTGTATATGACTAGAAACTGATTTCTAAATTCATGTTAACAACGGTCATCCATTCATCATTGTTGAATTTATTATGAACATGCTAATAAATTACATGAAATGGTGGTGAGTTACTTCAAAATTGATAAAAGAAACTAGAAATTATCATTGTCAATACCTTAAGAAATATCATTGTCAATACCATAAGAAATGTCATTGTCATTACCGTAAGAAATGTCATTGTCAGTACCATAAGAAATGTCATTGTCAATACCATAAGAAATGTCATTGTCAATACCATAAGAAATGTCATTGTCAGTACCATAAGAAATGTCATTGTCAATACCATAAGAAATGTCATTGTCAATACCATAAGAAATGTCATTGTCAGTACCATAAGAAATGTCATTGTCAGTACCATAAAAATGTCATTGTCAGTACCGTAAGAAATGTCATTGTCAGTACCATAAGAAATGTCATTGTCAATACCATAAGAAATGTCATTGTCAATACCATAAGAAATGTCATTGTCAGTACCATAAGAAATGTCATTGTCAGTACCATAAAAATGTCATTGTGCATTTCATTTTCTATGAAACAGCAATCATTATCAGTATATATCAGTTGCATCAGCATGAAATATAAAATAACGGACACAATTTTAGCACTGTTGTCCATTTTATTTTAAAGAAGAAACGTGCCAAATTCAATCATACACCTTCAAGGGGACAAATAATTATGAGAATTTATTCAATAATACACCTTCAAGGGGACAAATAAAAATGTGAATTTGTTCAATCATAAACGTTCAATAAGTCAAATAAATATGAGTTTCTTCAACAATGCACCTTTAAGGAGACAAGTAAAATATGAACATTTCCCAATTAAAAAACAAAGGGGAAAAAATCATATTTCAAAAGGTTAATTCAGTCACAGTATTACAGCGGTGTACAGTATCAAAGTTTTACTTGTAGGCTCTATAATGAACTATGCCTAATTGTCAACTACCAGATGGGCTGTTCCTTGTAGGCTCTATAATGAACTATGCCTAATTGTCAACTACCAGATGGGTTGTTCATCTTCCAGCGAAATGTAAGCCCTAAATTATATACTTTGACCTTAAAGTCTGTATAAAGAATATTTTAGACTTCAGCAAAGAAGATTATGATAAATAAAGAATATGATAGACATTAGAATAACCATGGAATTGTTTTGTGACGCATTAGTTCAGTTTTGATAGACATTAGAATAACCATGGAATTGTTTTGTAACGCATTAGTTCAGTTTTGATAGACATTAGAATAACCATGGAATTGTTTTGTGGCGCATTAGTTCAGTTTTGATAGACATTAGAATAGCCATGGAATTGTTTTGTGGCGCATTAGTTCAATTTTGATAGACATTAGAATAACCATGGAATTGTTTTGTAACGCATTAGTTCAGTTTTGATAGACATTAGAATAACCATGGAATTGTTTTATGGCGCATTAGTTCAGTTTTGATAGACATTAGAATAACCATGGAATTGTTTTTGACGCATTAGTTCTGTTTTGATAGACATTAGAATAACCATGGAATTGTTTTGTGACGCATTAGTTCAGTTTTGATAGACATTAGAATAACCATGGAATTGTTTTGTGGCGCATTAGTTCAGTTTTGATAGACATTAGAATAACCATGGAATTGTCTTGTGACACATCAGTTTTGTTGTTAATGATGTCAAGAGTGTACTTCACATGCCATCTTTGTGCAGTCGAATGCAGATCAACATTTCGAGCTTAAGGTCATTATCAAGATACATACAGACTTTGAAACAACCTTACTTAAACAGTCAGGTACTGTGTGTACATTATTGTTCTTGAACCTACTGCATAGGATCGACACTTTTCATGCCGCTACACAGACTTTTTTTAAAAGATGTTTTAAATAAATATTTTTACTGTTTTTTTCCTTATTATTATATGTACATTCAGATGACGATGATTAGAATACGGTTTAACTATTTAGAGTTACCGAAACGACACTGTGATTGGATTATCGACACGACAGTGTAGAAATAGTACTAAGTAATATCGCTAGTAGGAAACTGTGATTGGATTAGAGACCAGACAGTGTAGAAATAGTACTAAGTAATATCGCTAGTAGGAAACTGTGATTAGAGACCAGACAGTGTAGAAATAGTACTAAGTAATATCGCTAGTAGGAAACTGTGATTGGAGACCAGACAGTGTAGAAATAGTACTAAGTAATATCGCTAGTAGGAAACTGTGATTGGAGACCAGACAGTGTAGAAATAGTACTAAGTAATATCGCTAGTAGGAAACTGTGATTGGATTAGAGACCAGACAGTGTAGAAATAGTACTAAGTAATATCGCTAGTAGGAAACTGTGATTGGAGACCAGACAGTGTAGAAATAGTACTAAGTAATATCGCTAGTAGGAAACAATGAAGAGTTCTCAGAAGACGTCTGTAAATACCGAAAACGATGGACCACCGTAATAAAAGAAGAGACAAATTCCATAATATACTCAACACACACGAGGGTCATCTCCAGCGAACTCTTCTACCGCAAAAGCTGAAAGATAACACAGGGAATAGATAGCGAATAGATAGATGGATAGAGGAAGAGCTTTGAATGAAACGCCAACCGCTTTCATTGTATATTGTCTTTCCCCAGGTGGTTTGTGATCCACTCTTGCCGTTAAGCGTAGGGGTGATTGGAGCACGAGTTTGCGTTATATCGCCAGATGTGTGACCTCGGCTGTGCTATGACCGTGTCTGTACAGGATGTCCCTGACGTTTTCTATCCATCTTTTCCGTGGTCTTCATCTGGCTTTGTACCCTGATCTCATTTGGTTATATGCTTGTACGGGCAACTTTTCGTGATGCATTCTCATAATGTGACCAAACCACTTGATCTGTTCTCTCTCTATGTAATATGTACAAGATATTATACCTATTATTTCCCTGATATATTAATTTCGCAATCTATCAAGCTTTCCTCAAGCATTTCATCTCGCATGTCATTATCTTTATCACACTATTTCATTATTATTTAAAAAAAAATATTATTGTTTTTATCATCTTTGTTATTCGTAGTGGTAGCTATATGTGTAGCAGATATTTATACTTATTCACTCTTATTTCATGTGTAATATAATTTAAAATCGAACATGTAGATTGTAGACATATTGATTAGGGGTGGAACAAATAAAACCAAGTCATTGAACAGATACCAATATTGCGGGACAAAATTGTAGTAACCGCAAAAATTAAGTTTTATACCTCTCTCTATCTCTCTCTCTCTCTCTCTCTCTCTCTCTCTCTCTCTCTCACTGGTAGTTTTGAGATTATTGTCAAATTCAGAAGGCTTCATCACTGTGATACGAGCAGTCACCAAACGTAAAAGGACATATATGATACTTCTTCTTCTGTGCTGGTTCTCGAAGTCCTGCAGATTAACAGGATTTAACCAGATAACAGAATGCGCTGTGTCATTGTTTACAGCTTGATTGCAATATCTGCGCCTTTTGGTATGACACATCCGACTTCTGTATGATATTTATGTCACAGACATCATATGGAATGGGAAAGCCAAGTAACCCCTACCCCCAAAATTCGTGTTAATCGCCTCTTACGCTATGCATTGTAGGTCACGGTGTTGCTATTCTTTGCTCCCCTTACGGGCCTCTTCAATAAAGTGGCGATAGAATTCCAGTATGAGGACGCAAGTTGAGCCATCTAATTTCTCATGGAAACTTCATGTACGATGTCAGATCTTGCCGTATTTTCAGCCTTTTACTTGAAGAATTCAAAGTGGTCTGATTAGATTATATCACATTTATCGCTGCTTTCCGCCTACTGTGTATGGCATGAATCTGCTGCCCTGAACTTTCTGGTGTCCACGGCAAGGAGAGAGTTGACGGACTTGTATGAAATTCATTTATAATCATTGAATTGAGGATGAACAAGGACAAAATGAAGTTGCTGTATGAATTCCTGCTGGAAATGAGCAGTGCACCAGACGAAGAGTCTAGACTTCAAATGGAAGTATTTGGTAATGGATGTAGCGCGAGTAGGAATGGAAATAATCATAGCCAAGATAGGATAGTTTTTACCAGATTTCCATGGGAACTATCCCTCGACATTTGCTGGTGATAACTAAGCACTTATTGGTTTGTCCAGATTGCAATGACATCAGTACAGATTGCAATGACATCAGTTCATAACTAATCATATGAGCAGAAAGCAAGCGCAATAAATTCTAAAGTAATAGATGTGTACACACCCGTATGAAACTATTCACATCTGCATTCCCTTTAAAAATGTGCAAGGACCGAACAATGGTTAATGAACTAAAAATCGACGCCCGCATTTTACACCTGAGGCGCACTTGATGGCTCATTGTCAGGTTTCACTGCCTTACATTTACATTCAGATGCATTTAATTCATGCACAGTTCTAGATTGTATACGCAGAATGCCAAATTCTACGTACGCGCATTATTTGAAAGGCGTGCAGTTGCGCAGGACATTTCTCATGATTACATCTTTGAAATCAACTGTCTGCTATGTGTAAACATGTCTTCATTCAAGAGTGAAATAATTGGAATAAATCAAGAACATGCAATCATACGCAGATGTTTACCACTATATGGCTGAACTGAAACTCTGAGAGTTTAAGCTCTGATCATACGCAGATGTTTACCACTATATGGCTGAACTAAAACTCTGAGAGTTTAAGCTCTGATCATACGCAGATGTTTACCACTATATGACTGAACTGAAACTCTGAGAGTTTAAGCTCTGATCATACGCAGATGTTTACCACTATATGGCTGAACTGAAACTCTGAGAGTTTAAGTTCTGATCATACGCAGATGTTTACCACTATATGGCTGAACTAAAACTCTGAGAGTTTAAGCTCTGATCATACGCAGATGTTTACCACTATATGGCTGAACTAAAACTCTGAGAGTTTAAGCTCTGATCATACGAAGATGTTTACCACTATATGGCTGAACTGAAACTGCGAGTTTAAGCTCTGCTCATACGCAGATGTTTACCACTATATGGCTGAACTAAAACTCTGAGAGTTTAAGCTCTGATGATACGCAGATGTTTACCACTATATGGCTGAACTGAAACTCTGAGAGTTTAAGCTCTGATCATACACAGATGTTTACCACTATATAGCTGAACTGAAACTGCGCGTTTAAACTCTGCTCATACAAAACTACAACATTACATAACTATCATTATTGTTTTCTGTAAACACTCGTGCATATGAACCCAAATGTTCACATTATGTGCAATTTTTTCCCAGTATCCAATAGACATAAATAAAACCATTCTATACGCTTCAAATAAACTACAACAACCGCTATGTAATGAAATAACACAACAAAGCTAGACACAATAATAACATTATTTTAGACAAAACAACTATAGACCCTGTTCCTTTGAGGTTTGTTGTTCCGCTGAAATAGTCAGCCGTGACCGAAGAGTCTGTGGTCAGTTTCGAATTGATCCACTCATCTATAACTTCTTCAAGGATGTTCAGTGGGACATAGCCAACCCTTAGAATCTGATCATGGAATTCCTTTATATCAAACAGAGAGCCTGAAAGTGAAAAAGTACTACAGTTCGCTGCTTGTTTTGTAAAACGAAAATTGCAATGACATGATTAGACATGAAGGTAATTCCTACTTATTATCCATATGAAGATGATATTTTTATCTTATTATCGATATAAAGAATATGACATTTTTTTATCTTATTATCGATATAAAGAATATGACATTTTTAACTTATTATCGATATAAAGAATATGACATTTTTAACTTATTATCGATATAAAGAATATGACATTTTTAACTTATTATCGATATAAAGAATATGACATTTTTAACTTATTATCGATATAAAGAATATGACATTTTTAACTTATTATCGATATAAAGAATATGACATTTTTAACTTATTATCCATATGAAGAAGATGATATTTTTTATTTTACCACAAGAACAACGAATCATATGTAGTAGTAGCAGTAGTAGTAGTAGTAGTAGTAGTAACAGCAGCAGCAGTAGTAGTAGTAGTAGTAGCAGCAGCAGCAGTAGTAGTAGTAGTAGTAGTAGCAGCAGCAGCAGTAGTAGTAGTAGTAGTAGTAGCAGCAGTAGTAGTAGTAGTAGTAGTAACAGCAGCAGCAGTAGTAGTAGTAGTAGTAGCAGCAGCAGCAGCAGTAGTAGTAGTAGTAGTAGTAGTAGTAGTAGTAGTAGTAACAGCAGTAGTAGTAGTAGTAGTAGTAGTAGTAGCAGTAGTTGTAGTAGTAGTAGTAATAGCAGCAGTAGTAGTAGTAGTAGTAGTAGTAGTAGTAGTAACAGTAGTAGTAGTAGTAGTAGTAGTAGTAGTAGTAGCAGTAGTTAGAGTAGTAATAGTAGTAAGAGTAGTAGTAGTAGTAAGAGTAGTAATAGCAGTAAGAGTAGTAGTAGTAAGAGTAGTAGTAAGAGTAGTGGTATTAGTAGTAGTAAGAGTAGTAGTAAGAGTAGTAGTAGTAGTAAGAGTAGTAGTAGTAGCAGTAAGAGTAGTAGTAGTAGTAAGAGTAGTAGTAGTAGTAGTAGTAGCAGTAAGAGTAGTAGTAGTAGCAGTAAGAGTAGTAGTAGTAGTAGCAGTAAGAGTAGTAGTAAGATTAGTAGTAGTAAGAGTAGTAGTAGTAAGAGTAGTAGTAGCAACAGTAAGAGTAGTAGTAGTAGTAGTAAGAGTAATGTGTTCTTTATATTGTTCTCTCTGAAAGTTGACAGGAATATCAACAAAAATGGAATCTTCGTGGCAAAATGTTTAGTCATTGCCCCTTTGTATGAGGTCACGAGTTCAATTCTGGGTCATGATGAATTGTTTACAAGTGCATTTTTAACAATAGGCCGTTGTGGATTATCTGCAGAAGTTATAAAATTAGATGATTTGATTAATACTCCTTGCGGGTTGTCAGCCTCATAGTTAAGAGAGATAGCGCAAGTTGAAAAACCAGGCTACAATGAAGTCAATTCTGTATGCCCTTTGAGCAATATATTCATAAATAACATTATCTTGCTGGTAAAATTACAACAATAAGATGAACAGTTTGAGAAAGAAACTTACCCAAAGCTTTCTCAGACTTCTCTCTCAAATTCTTGATTTTAATTTCTCCAATCTTGTAGGCACACGCCTGTCCTGGAGCAGTGATGTATCTGTCAACCTCTGCTGCCACTTGACTCACAGGAAAATCACTGTAACCACTTAAAAATTCTATGGCTCTCTCCCTTGACCAGCTGGAGAATTAATTAGTGTTCTTGGTTAATATAATTTCTAACATTATATATAAAGAGTAAAGAGCTATGTACAGAAAGTAAACAAAAAGATTTATGAAAATTATTGTCGTGTTTTCGTCGTGTACTATTGATTAACTTTCAGTTATCAAGAACCACTATTGGAAGTGGTAAAACGGCGTAAACGTGATTGGTTTGGAGATGTTACGAGATACGACTAGCTTTCAAAATTATTTTAGTAGGACCAGTCGAGGGTAGAAGAAGGAGAGTGGGTAGAGAAAATCCTGTATTGATAACATCAAGGAATGTTCTGGGCATGATTTTTTTACACTTCTCCGAATAACTGAGGATAGTTGTTTGGACCTCTACGACCCTGACGAATTATCGTATTATTACTATTATTATTATTATTACTATTATTATTATTATTATTATTATTATTAGTGTTATTATTATTATTATTATTATTATTATTATTATTATTATTATTATTATTAGTGTTATTATTATTATTATTATTATTATCATTATTATTATTATTATTATTATTACTATTAATATTATTAGTATTATTATTAATATTATTATTATTATTATTATTATTAATATTATTATTGTTATTATTATTACTATGTAGGCCTATATATCTGGAGTCGCATGACGAAAAAACCAAGGCCGACCAACGAAAATAATCAAAATCAGCCTTTCATGTCATGTTTACTTTCTGTACACAGGCCTTTACTCGAGCCATTTCTGATATTTTTACGTGAGCATATAAATCTAGGATGTGGCTATTTCATATTTATTTTGAACGTCGATATTCTATATTTTTCAATAGTTGCATGTAATGATATTCGTCTTCTTCTGCAGATTTTACTGGATGTAGTCCGGAGTATCGAATATCTTGATTTACAGCTTAGCCGCTATATCTGCCCCTTTTGGCCTGAACACATCCGGCTTCAAGAAAAGCTTTTCAGTCACTTCGACACTCTATTCGATGGAACGACCAACTCCACATACAAGTTTTCCTAGTCGCCTCTTACGACATATAAGGTAATAGTGTCGCTATTATTGTTCCATGTTCAGGACTGGCATCAACACGCTTGCTTATGTTTGCTTCTAATATGTCATCATTGCTTTGGTGTTTCTTTTCTGTTATTAAATATTTGCAGTCTATTCTATTTTGCAATATTTTCATTATTTGTTCTCTGTAGGCCCTATGACCTGTTTTTTTCTAATGAATGCTCTTTTTATCCAAAACGTCGATTTATTCCGTGTTGTATAGGCCTACTGTTAATTATATTTTTTTCGTGCTTATTAATCTGTTTTTGAACTGTAAAACATATTGCTATTTGTCGTCAATACATTGCACAGAGCGTTTCTGTGATCGCCAACGTACTTGATTCAAATCCACCAGATGTAAGTATGCAACCTGACCGCTCAAAAAACAATGACTCAGACCTCGATGAGGGGTTCACAATGTATTTGAATGACACCTCGGCTAAAACGGCGATTGAATCCAGGCCCAATTCTACTCGATGTTTTCCGATACTGGAATCACGCTCGCGGATAGAAAACAAATTAAGTACCCGATGGGCACAGGAAACGTACGTATAGTTATGTGAAACGAATTTAATGGGAACGGAACACCTTGTGCAAGAGTGACGTAGTCGACCTAAACCTAAATCCCTTACTACCGTCTCCTCGGAGATTGCCACCCAGGAACATGTTTTGACGTATAAAGTCCAAGTGTACAGTGGGTGGAAGACCATCACGGAATAGAGTCGATATACATACATCGTCTGTCAGGTTAGGGAAGTCCATCTTCCGAATTAAATGCATGACGAAATCGAATGTGCCTTCTGAGAGGCAAATAATGCAGCTATGCTGTAAACTAGCAGCACAACGTACTTCCTGCTCCTTGGCATAAATCACACGAACTCTTGTGTTGGTTATCAGAGAGCGAACGCTGAAGACATCACACGAACTATCGCGTTTGGTTATCAGAGAGCGAACGCTGAAGACATCACACGAACTATCGTGTTTGGTTATCAGAGGGCGAACGAAGAAGAAATCACACGAACTATCGCGTTTGGTTATCAGAGAGCGAACGCTGAAGACATCACACGAACTATCGTGTTTGGTTATCAGAGAGCGAACGCTGAAGACATCACACGAACTATCGTGTTTGGTTATCAGAGAGCGAACGCTGAAGACATCACACGAACTATCACGTTTGGTTATCAGAGAGCGAACGCTGAAGACATCACACGAACTATCACGTTTGGTTATCAGAGAGCGAACGCTGAAGACATCACACGAACTATCACGTTTGGTTATCAGAGAGCGAACGCTGAAGACATCACACGAACTATCGTGTTTGGTTATCAGAGAGCGAACGCTGAAGACATCACACGAACTATCACGTTTGGTTATCAGAGAGCGAACGCTGAAGACATCACACGAACTATCACGTTTGGTTATCAGAGAGCGAACGCTGAAGACATCACACGAACTATCGTGTTTGGTTATCAGAGAGCGAACGCTGAAGACATCACACGAACTATCGTGTTTGGTTATCAGAGAGCGAACGCTGAAGACATCACACGAACTATCACGTTTGGTTATCAGAGAGCGAACGCTGAAGACATCACACGAACTATCACGTTTGGTTATCAGAGAGCGAACGCTGAAGACATCACATGAACTATCACGTTTGGTTATCAGAGAGCGAACGCTGAAGACATCACACGAACTATCGTGTTTGGTTATCAGAGAGCGAACGCTGAAGACATCACACGAACTATCGTGTTTGGTTATCAGAGAGCGAACGCTGAAGACATCACACGAACTATCGTGTTTGGTTATCAGAGAGCGAACGCAGAAGAAATCACACGAACTATCGTGTTTGGTTATCAGAGAGTGAACGCTGAAGACATCACACGAACTATCGTGTTTGGTTATCAGAGAGCGAACGCTGAAGACATCACACGAACTATCGTGTTTGGTTATCAGAGAGCGAACGCTGAAGACATCACACGAACTATCGTGTTTGGTTATCAGAGAGCGAACGCAGAAGAAATCACACGAACTATCGTGTTTGGTTATCAGAGAGCGAACGCAGAAGAAATCACACGAACTATCGTGTTTGGTTATCAGAGAGCGAACGCTGAAGACATCACACGAACTATCGTGTTTGGTTATCAGAGAGCGAACGCAGAAGAAATCACACGAACTATCGTGTTTGGTTATCAGAGAGCGAACGCAGAAGAAATCACACGAACTATCGTGTTTGGTTATCAGAGAGCGAACGCAGAAGAAATCACACGAACTATCGTGTTTGGTTATCAGAGAGCGAACGCTGAAGACATCACACGAACTATCGTGTTTGGTTATCAGAGAGCGAACGCTGAAGACATCACACGAACTATCGTGTTTGGTTATCAGAGAGTGCACGCCGAAGAAGAAGACGCTACGAATTTAATGTGATTTCATTTTTACCGTTGGTGAACAATTTAGTTCCAGCCTCCCAAATTATGGATTGTCCATTTAATACTGTGTATGACAAGTCTTTAAAGTGAGATAATGGTTTCAAAATTCTGATTCTGGATGTCAGGGTTCCGGGTAGAAGAAGAAGAAGAAGACCAGGAAAACTATGAACAAGCAACATGGAAGAATGTATGAACATGTCTCTCGCCAATGCAGACCTGCCTGTGCGGGACAGAGAGCCGTTCAGAGTATCTACGACGAAGACAACAGTCTATAAGGAATATGTCACTAGATATATGGCAAGTATTGGTTCATAGTTTAATTTGTCTTTGTGAACAGACGATGATGGTGTTCCTCCTTCGCAAGCGAAGATGAACATGGCAATAAAATCAATAAATGCGATGAAAAAAATAAATAATAATTAGAATTGGTAATTGTCTAATTTGGTTTGTGAGTTGATTTGCGCTAAAACAGACGACAGAGATCTTACCCAAATGCATGTATTCCTGTATCCACAACTAGTCTGCATGCTCTGAAGATTTCTGAGACGTACCTCCCAAACCTATTCGTATAGAAGAAATGAATTCTATGAATGTAACATTGTGTTCAAACAAGTTATTTTTATGTCTATTTGTAGGCTTTCGGTTAGTCACTGTTTATGTACATGGTATCTATATCTGTTCACTGAAACCCTTTGTTGCCTTTCGGATACTTGGAATCTATCTATTCGCTGAATCCCTTTGTTGCCTTTCAGATACTTGGAGTCTATCTATTCGCTGAATCCCTTTATTGCCTTTCGGATACTTGGAATCTATCTATTCGCTGAATCCCTTTATTGCCTTTCGGATACTTGGAATCTATCTATTCGCTGAATCCCTTTGTTGCCTTTCGGATACTTGGAATCTATCTATTCGCTGAATCTCTTTGTTGCCTTTCAGATACTTGGAATCTATCTATTCGCTGAATCTCTTTGTTGCCTTTCGGATACTTGGAATCTATCTGTTCGCTGAATCCCTTTGTTGCCTTTCGGATACTTGGAATCTATCTATTCGCTGAATCTCTTTGTTGCCTTTCGGATATTTGGAATCTATCTATTCGCTGAATCTCTTTGTTGCCTTTCGGATATTTGGAATTGCATGTCAAAAATAGCCAAGGCGACTCCAATTATATAAATATTAACCAACCGAACCACTAAAATGGGCCCTTTCCGGTCATGTGACAATTCTAGATAACAGGTTTTACTGGGGTCTGTCGTGGTTAAGTATCATAATCTCCACTATTAAATTCATAACCCGTCAATGTCAGAGAAGTGTTACTCTGGAAACAATCAACACAGAAGTCCCGCCATAAATCTCAATTCTCAGTTCCTTGTTTCTATCTATCTATCTATCTATCTGTATGTCTGTCTGCCTGCCTGTCTGTCTGTCTATTATTTATTCGCTAAACCCGTTGTTGCCTTTCAGTGTCAGTGGTAGAATTGTTTCTGAAGATGACCCTCGTGTGTGTTGAGTATATTGTGGAATTTGTCGCCTCTTTTATTTCGGTGGTCCATCATTTTCGTGATCGGTCTCTAGGTCTGCCGTCACTGTATCTGTGTCGCATAGCTTACTGTGGTATGCTGTCTGATGGTAGTCTGCTGATGTGTGCAAACCATTTGATCTGTTGTCTCGTAATATATTCCAAGATTGATGTGGTGCCGGTTCTTTGTCAAATGTCTTCATTCTTCACCATGTCTCTTAGCGATATTCCTAGAATTCTGCGTAAGCATGTAATTTCATCTGTCACAAGTTTACGTTTGTCTTGGGCTGTCGTTGTTCGCGTTTAGCATTGGTAGCACAGAACTGGCATACTAATCGTTTTGCATAGTGTTAATTTGGTGTTTAAATCTACATTTATGTTTCTGAAGATTAATGTCATTTGCCCTAGGGCTTGGTTCCTTGTTTAAGTGTGGAAAATATTATTTCTGTTCACTCTTTAACATTATCAATCCATACTTTCTCGTACACCCTCTTCTTCTTCAACCCTCAATTGTTGCCTGTAGGATAGTTTTGGAAAGGGAATTGTACCTCATCACATAGCCGAACCACACATACTAGTGCTTCACCACTGCCATCAGATGTTCTTGTTGACATGCAAGAGTTTTTTTATGTTGTTTTTTTATGTATATATTTTGGTTTTATGCTCTGCATAATGGGTACGCAATACTCGTCTATAACATTTGTTTACAAAAATCTTGTATTCTTCTCTCAGTTTTCTTAATCTAATTGTTCAATTATCACATCCATACAAAAGAATAGGTATTATTAGAGATTTGTAACGGTTTATATTCACTGCTGTACTTATTCTGGTCGTCCATATGGTAGGCCTATTTAACCTGAACATTTCAGCGGAGGCTATTTCAAGTGTAGTCTTTAATTAGGGCATGGTCGTATCAGTGACGTAGCGTGGATAATTGCGCCCGGGGCGGAATCATAATTTTCCGCCTTTGTGACATTAAAAAAATATGTTAGTGATTGTGAAAGACTGAACAAAAATAAATTTGCCGCCCTCCCGATGATGCCGCCCAGGGCGGTGCGCACCTCTGCCCCGCCCATCGCTACGCCACTGGGTTGTATCCACATAAGACCTACTGGATAACAGTAAATCCATAAAAAAAATATTTAGTTTAATTTGAATTAGTTTTCTGATCGGCGTCGCCACACTGAACAAACTCATAGATTCTCACTCTCCCAGCAAATGACAAAGAGTATGCATGCTAATGGTTCCTGTTGCTCACTGCGTATACGCACACCGTAGACATGTGAGTAGAACTCGGGAATAATCCTTCAAAAGTGACGCTAGTTGAATTTTTCAGTGATTTTCACTGGCTGGACACAACATATTACATAAAATGACCAATAAAAAAAGTAGTCAAAAGGAGTAAAGTTTGAAACAATGATACAATGATACGTATTGGTAACCTTCGATAACAAGTACCATGCTGTTCCGACAAGCCGACGTTGTGCTTGAACTATATACGGGCACGGCGTGGGTGGGCTGAACAGCAAAGAAAACTGTCGAAAGGGCCTGAGTTGTGCCCTGATGTCGACGTCTGTTTCGGCGGCATTGGACTCGAAACACCATCGAGTCGAATGGCTGCTGGAACAGAGGGCGGAGCACTTATGGGAATGCCCCACGTGCTGTGAGGCCAGTTTTCTAATCAAGAATTAAAACAATAATACACTGACTAATCCACGGGACCGTATTACTGACGAGAAACTTGCTTAACGACTAATGCACGGGGATCCACAAAACATGTACAATATAAGAATAATGAACTAAAGCACAACACAAGCTTACAGCTCGAATGGTTCTTGGTAAAGTCCAAGTTCGTGACCAAGATACTCTGCATAGAGTGCCCAGCCTTCGGCGTATGCGCTATAGACAGGAAAGTGAAAGGGTACACTGTACAGGCGACCATTCAGAGGTTGAGCCCGATACAGGGGGATGTCGAAATGTTGAGAGTATAAATCTTGGAAGTGGTGACCAGGGTATGCCTCGTGTAAGGTCAAAGGCATCATCGTGAAGGTCGACCTGAATAAAAAGTAATAAAAAAGACATGTTAAGCATAAAATAAAATTCACGTTCGTTAATTATTTTTTTAAAAATAAGGTAATTTACACACATACATCATCACCACGGGCCGCGTATGCATCGAATGTTTGCTACAACAGACCTCCAACATTCTCTGTCTGGTGGTTGAAATAAACTCTTTTAGACTTTCTGTTTCATGATGGATCCAACTTATATCTCTTCCTACCTCTTGCTCCTATCCCCTTAAATCTACTTTCACATAAGGTCTTCAGTAAGGTGTAATTTCTTTTAATATGTCCAAAATATATTATTTGCTGGATTTTTAATTCCTTTAATAATTCTTTTCCATATGCAGTGTTGCTATAATCTCTTTTTTATATGCAGTGTTGCCATAATCTCTTTTTTATATGCAATGTGCCATAATATATTTTTTATATGCAGTGTTGCCATAATCTCTTTTTTATATGCAGTGTGCCATAATATATTTTTCATATGCAGTGTTGTCATAATCTATTTTTTATATGCAGTGTTGCCATAATATCTATTTTTCATATGCAGTGTTGCCATAATCTATTTTTATATGCAGTGTTGCCATAATATCTATTTTTCATATGTAGTGTTGCCATAATTTCATTTGCTCGCTTCTTATCCTCTCATGAAGATCTCCATAGTTTCGTCCATATTATCCACAAATCACACTTTTCACATAAATTAATATAACGCTAATTTATTTATTAGTCAAATAATATAAAATGGTACCTTTTGAGTTTAATGAAATTATATATATGTCTACTAACAGGATTCAGATATAGCTCGATTCCTATGAATATATCTGCTGAATTCATTTCTTGGATGTCAACCTTTTCGTTAAGTTCCTAATACTGAAAGTCTGGTTTAAATTTCTAAAGGGGGGGGGGCGGTGGTTTGAAACCAGAAGTATATGCCCAGAAAATTGAATTGCGTAGTATCACCGTTTTATTCCGCCAACTGCTCTACACATCCGACATAGATCAATAAACAAGTTGACGTTTTTAGCGGTATGCCAACACTGTGCTACCAATGCCAAAATTGGGCAGCGACAGCATAAGACAAACATAACTAGCGACAGCTGAAATGGCATACTTACGCAGAATCCTAGGAATATTGCTAAGAGACAGTGAGGTATGAGGACATTAGACAAAGAACCAGCACCGCCTCAATATTGGAATATATTAAGAGACAACAGATCAAATGGTTTGCACACATCAGCAGACTACCACCAGACAGCATACCACAGCAAGCTATGCTACACAGATACAGTGAAGGCCGACCTCGAAAAAGATTGACCACCGAAATAAAAGAGGCGAGAAATTCCACATTTTCTCACCACGCACGAAGGCTATCTCCAGAGAACTCTTCTACCCTGACGCTGAAATGCAATAAAGGGTTTAGCGAATATATATATATATATATATAGATCGACACAGCAGGTTTATCTAAGTGGCGTTTTTAGTGGTATAACGACACAACAGGTTTATCTAAGTGGCGTTTTTAGTGGTATAACGACACAACAGGTTTATCTAAGCTGCGTTTTTAGTGGTATAACGACACAACAGGTTTATCTAAGTGGCGTTTTTAGTGGTATAACGACACAACAGGTTTATCTAAGCTGCGTGTTTAGTGGTATAACGACACAACAGGTTTATCTAAGTGGCGTTTTTAGTGGTATAACGACACAACAGGTTTATCTAAGCTGCGTTTTTAGTGGTATAACGACACAACAGGTTTATCTAAGTGGCGTTTTTAGTGGTATAACGACACAACAGGTTTATCTAAGTGGCGTTTTTAGTGGTATAACGACACAACAGGTTTATCTAAGTGGCGTTTTTAGCGGCTTTACAGAGATAGAGAGTAAATACAAAACAATGACATTAATTATTTTGACGACTTACCTTTTCATAGGCTCTTTGAGATTAACGTAGAACATACTGAGACCATAAGATCCCCATGGTCCATCCCTCTCTACTGGTACTACACTGGAGAGTGAGAAGCACAAATGTGAATAGTTTATACAATATATTCATTCTATTCTGTGAAGCGATACTTCACCCCATCTCTCTCTCTCTCTCTCTCTCTCTCTCTCTCTCTCCCTTTCTTCTAACTCTCGCCTCTCTCCGTCTTCTATTAGTCACCTGATACATTCACCAACTCTTCAACAAAAATGTCAGGCGAAAATTAAAAACACAATCTTGCTACATAAATACATACACATTTACATAGGCCCTCACTCTACAACAGTGGTTCTCAACCTTATTTTGCCTTGGTCTCTTTATGGAACATATTTTCTTCCGTACCCCATCCCTTGCTGTCGATAAAATAACTTTCATTAACTTCCTTCACAACCCACCAATATTATTTTAAAACTATATCATTAATGACAAGTTAATCATGTTGTTACCTTTCTTTTCACCTGCGACACACCGTACAGGTTTGTGACCCTTAATTTCAAAATGGCCTCTCTTTGGCCCCGCGTGCAAGTCTCCCTGGCCACGGAGGGTCATATGACCCTCTTTAAGAATCACTGCTGTACAATACTATCGTTTTTTCTCACGCAGTCACTCCGAACCTATTTTGTTTCCTCTGTTATTTCCCTTGTGTATTAATTTCAGTCTGCTATTTCCCTTATTCCGATTATTGTTTTTTAAAAATCGGATCATGCGCACTCTTGCACAGGTGCAGTGTCGTGCATCGTATATTGAACAGTCCACTTAAATTATTGTACTAGTCATCTGGTAACGTCAAACCACTTCAAACTTCAAATTATTTCGTTAACCGAGTTATAGGATCACAGAGAACGTAGGTGAGTACAGGTGAGAGGAAGTGCAGAGTCGTGGAAAAGAAAACAACAATTCAAAGAACTGATGTAATGTTTCGAAAGAGCAATAAATGCACAAAAGAGGAAGATGATCAACTTTGAGTAATTATGTGTTTCCATTTATAAAAATGAAATTAAAAAAGGTTAAATATAACTGATATGAATAAGGTTAAATCCAACGTTGCGGCTAAAGGGCCTTTTTCAATAAACAACAAAAAAAGTACACAAATATGTAATTGAAATAGTGCAAAGCGTTCGTCAGTGAATTCATGCTTCCTTTTACACTGGACATATACCTTTAGTGAGCTTGTTTCGTATTCGTTGTGCAATGTTGGTGTTGTTAAAGTTCATAATACAAATGCACGTGACAAAGGCCCTTTGTCAGAAACTCCTAAATCGTTTTTATTCATTTAATCAAAAATTAATCAGAATGAAAAGAGGAACACGAGGAATGATACACATAATATGAATGGAGGAATTAGAATGTAATTGTTCGAGAGAAAAAATGATACAGAAGGTGAAAAGGGGGAATTAGAATGAGGTGGATCGAGAGGACAGATACACAGAAGATGAACAATAGGAATTAGAATGAGCTGGATGGGGGTTGGGAGGTGGGTTGGTGGGAGAAGGAGCAACATCAGAGTAGAAAACGGAGGTGGTGAAGCTTACGTGATTGGTCCAATGGACACGTTATAGAACATTTTGTTAAGTCGTGGTATGATTTGGTCATCCAACATGGACCTGTACTTCTCCAAGATCTGCTCCTGCAATCCAACAGAGACATGAAAATAACAATGATTAGGCGAATGTCAAGCAGTGGTCACGTCATTCATTAATCATGGTTATGAAAGTCAAATAGTGTGTCCTGTCATTCATTAATCATGGTTTATGAAAGTCAAGTAGTGTGTCCTGTCATTCATTAATCATGGTTTATGAAAGTCAAGTAGTGTGTCCCGTCATTCATTAATCATGGTTTATAAAAGTCAAATAGTGTGTCCTGTCATTCATTAATCATGGTTTATGAAAGTCAAGTAGTGTGTCCCGTCATTCATTAATCATGGTTTATGAAAGTCAAGTAGTGTGTCCCGTCATTCATTAATCATGGTTTATAAAAGTCAAATAGTGTGTCCTGTCATTCATTAATCATGGTTTATGAAAGTCAAGTAGTGTGTCACGTCATTCATTAATCATGGTTTATGAAAGTCAAGTAGTGTGTCCCGTCATTCCTTAATCATGGTTTATGAAAATTAAGTAGTGGTCACGCCACTAATCAATCATGATTGAGCATAACAGATTGAAGTCCTGAAGAAAATATATCAAACTGTAACCTTAAGCTTATTTCTTCTCACGTCTACTGGATTTTTTTCTATCTCAGCATTTGTTGCATGACGTCGCAGGACTAGATGATGATCGGTGTTTTATCTCTGTGTTTGTTGCATAGCGTCGCAGGTCTTGATAATGATCGGGCTGTCCTTCTGTGACAAATTTTAATGCTTGATATGAGTGAGGTCATCATGTTGTAGTATGCCTGTGTGACCTTTTATTATCGTTGTTCCTGGTCTACCCTTGCCTCTTCGTGCTTCCATTTTCATGTTGTATGCTCCTACTGATGGACATTATAGTTCAATCTCATTAATTGTTCAAACCATTTCAGTCTCCCGTATTTATAATATTTCACAACTGGTGTTGTTCTATAAATTGTTGTAAACAACGTATCCCATGGTAACCCCTTCTTGTTTTCTTGTTGTGTTTGAGGCTTTACTTAAACATTTCATTTCGCATGTAATCTTCTCTTTTGTTCTTTAGTCAGTGGGGGCATTCATGGTCGACCCGATAACCCAAATGTTGAGTTCATAATTGTATTTTTAGTCTTCATTGCAACAGATGGGTGATTCAGGATTGGGGATAAGTTTATAGTTTATACTTAGTGTTTATGCAACGAATTATGTCTACAACGGACTTCCAACATTATCTATCTCTTGTCTTGGTGATGCACTATGCGAGACTGTAACCTATCCATCTAGTGATGTTTCTATATCAGTTGTATCTCTACCTAGATCTGAACGTTAGTGCTGACATCACTGATGACGTTAATAATGCTTATAAAGATTATACCGATGACATCACTGATGACGTTGATAATGCTTATAAAGTTTTATTCCGATGACATCACTGATGACGTTGATAATGCTTATAAAGATTATTCCAATGACATCACTGATGACGTTGATAATGCTTATAAAGATTATTCCGATGACATCACTGATGACGTTGATAATGCTTATAAAGATTATTCCGATGACATCACTGATGACGTTGATAATGCTTATAAAGATTATTCCGATGACATCACTGATGATGATAGTGATAACAACGATGATTATGTTGTAATATATAACAATTACGATCACAGTCAATCCAATAATAACATCGGTTAATGTTATCGCCAACCAGATTATTTATGGCTTCAAATATCTGAGAAGTTCACTCGCACACGTTTTTTGTGGTGTAGTCATTTTTACTCGTCGTCTTTTTATTTTACGTGCGTACCTTGATAAAGGCCTTTTAGATCAAACGTCGATGATGCCCTGTGTATTATTTCTATGATTATATCCTGTGTTTTGTTGTGTGTATTATTTCACGTAAGCATCCGACAGTGATAGTGTGTTAGTCGTCGTTCAGTAAGATTTAATTATCTGTTTCCCACGTGAGTACTATTTTCATACAGTTTTACTAGCAGTATTACCTTTTATTGATTGTCATTCAAATATCTGAGAACTTCAAAGCTGTATCTATCTGTCTATCTGCCTCCCTGTATTTCCCTGTCTATATTTGTCTGCCTGTCTGTCTATCTATGTTCCGTCAGCGCTGAATACGGTGTATAGGGCAGAAATAATGGCTCTCTAGTTTGAACGATGTGAAGCTACCGTGTGTGATTATTGCATGTTGTTGAGACCCATAAAAAAACCATGATAATCAGCAAAGACACAGAAGAACAAAAGCTAAACATATCATACATGGAGAGAAACTACAACTACTAAAACAGTATCAATATCGAGGACACATAGTCACAAATGATGGCAGATGTGAAACAGAAGTTAAAAGGAGAATAGGAATGGCTAAAAGTACCTTCAATGACATAAGGAAAATATTAACATCTAAACAAATTACAAACAAGTTTAAAATGAGAATTATAAAATGCTATATCTAATCTATATTAATGTATGGCTCAGAAACATGGACACTAAATAAACAATTAGAAGACAGAATTGATGCCTTTGAGATGTGGGTATATAGAAGAATAGGGAGAACATCATGGAAAGAGAAGAAAACAATAAAGAGGTGCTAAAGACACTTAATATGAAGAAAGAACTACTAAGAGAAATAAAGATCAGGCAAATAAAATATTTTGGACACATTAAAAAACAAGACACCTTATTGAAGACCTTACTTGAGGGTAAAGTCAAAGGGCGGCGAGCAAGAGATAGGCAGAGATACAAGTGGGAGAGTAACATCACATGATGGACACGTTACAGTCTTGCAGAGCGCACAACCAAGACAAGAGACAGGAGATGTTGGAGATCCGTTGCAGCCAACCTTCGTTGCGGAGACAGCAATTGATGATGATGATGATTATGATGATGATGAGACCCATAGTCATATCCTATTTAATGGTTGCTCTGCCAAGAGTTTCTCAAAGCAAACTGTATATAGTGAAAGAAATGAACCAACCTTTGAGTGGTTGTAAAATCGTGGAATGTTCTCAACAAATTTGAAGAAAGACTTGAGATGTCCATCAAAACCAACACTGGCCATTACCTGTGGAGTAAAAAAAAAAGTGGACATATTGTATCAGCAATAAATGTCTAAACTTTCATTACTGCGTGTTTTCTAAACTTTCATTACTGCGTATTTTCTAAACTTTCATTACTGCGTGTTTTCTAAACTTTCATTACTGCGTGTTTTCTAAACTTTAATTACTGCGTGTTTTCTAAACTTTCATTACTGCGTGTTTTCTAAACTTTCATTACTGCGTGTTTTCCTGTTAAGGAGTGCACGGTGGCTTTTTCGCTGTGAAAATAAAGGTCAACATAGCAGTCGCTGCGACGTGTACATGAAGAATTGTTTATTACACCTCCGAAAGACAAAAAATCCTTGTCCTATCCGTGGATTGAACCCGGGACCTCAGGGTTCTGGGACCGACGTTCTAGCAATACGACTACGAGCTGCACTACAAAAATAACAATGGCATCAGGAATAACACTGGCTTTAATCTGTGTCGATATTGAGAAACATGCTATCACCGCTAGGAGAACATCAGCTCTAGGAGAACATCAGCTCTAGGAGAACATCAGCTCTAGGAGAACATCAGCTCTAGGAAAACATCACCTCTAGGAGAACATCAGCTCTAGGAGAACATCAGCTCTAGGAGAACATCACCTCTAGGAGAACATCAGCTCTAGGAAAACATCACCTCTAGGAGAACATCAGCTCTAGGAGAACATCACCTCTAGGAGAACATCACCTCTAGGAGAACATCACCTCTAGGAGAACATCAGCTCTAGGAGAACATCACCTCTAGGAGAACATCACCTCTATGAGAACATCAGCTCTAGGAGAACATCAGCTCTAGGAGAACATCAGCTCTAGGAGAACATCACCTCTAGGACAACATCAGCTCTAGGAGAACATCACCTCTAGGAGAACATCAGCTCTAGGAGAACATCACCTCTAGGAGAACATCAGCTCTAGGAGAACATCACCTCTAGGAGAACATCACCTCTAGGAGAACATCAGCTCTAGGAGAACATCAGCTCTAGGAGAACATCACCTCTAGGAGAACATCACCTCTAGGAGAACATCAGCTCTAGGAGAACATCAGCTCTAGGAGAACATCAGCTCTAGGAGAACATCACCTCTAGGACAACATCAGCCCTAGGAGAACTTCACCTCTAGAGAACATCACCTCTAGGAGAACATCACCGCTAGGAGAACATCAGCTAAATCAACTCACATGAATATGGATGATGTTAACTGAAACAGCAGGTTTCATTTTCTACCTGTTTTATCAAACTCTGATTAGGAGGGTGTAGTCCAGAGAACGGGATGTGAAACACCGAGGCTTATAGCTAACTTGAACCGTTGACAACTAGATAGTCTTCTCTGCGTGAGCAGAGACAAGACGGCGGAGAATTTAAGAGATCCATAGAAAAGACTACGTTCTGGAAATAATATGTCACCTGATGATGATGGGTGGTGTTACTACACTCGCAGCTGCTTGTCTAGGCCTGCATCGATCATGGTCCTGATAAGTGATGCTATTTGACACCAACCCACATGACCATTCTATAAAAAGACTTGGTTACAATTTACTAAAAATGATATTCCGACTCACCTCTTTAATTTTCTTTTCAATTCTCGCCACTTCTCTCACTCCAAGTTCAAAGACTTCGTTCGCTGTAACATCAAAACCGAGATACCATTTCAGACACGCTTCATAATACTCCACCCCCTGTGGCAAAGAATGGACCCCTGGCTGATCCCTTGTTGCATCAAAGTAATCCTACACAGAATAGATTCATAAATTGACTTGTCAGTAGGGACACTGAATAATGCATCAAATATCAAACATATAACATTAAATCGAGCGGTTCAATCTATTATCAGACACGAAGCATTGACGTTCGTTTTGAGTTTAAGTTTGTATAATCCCTCTTCAATCTTGACGAAGTTTTCACAACCCTTTTTCAACCTTGGTGAAGTTGTGATAATCCTTTCCAGTCGAAGTTTACATAATCTTGACGAATATTTCATAACACTTCTTCAACCTTGGTGAAGTTTACACAATCTTGACAAAGTTAAAATAATCTTGACGAATTTTTCATAACACTTCTTCAACCTTGGTGAAGTTTTAATAATCCTTTCTAGTCGAAGTTTACACAATCTTGACAAAGTTAACACAATCTTGACGAAGTTTTCATAACACTTCTACAACCTTGGTGAAGTTTTGATAATCCTTTCTAGTCGAAGTTTACACAATCTTGACAAAGTTAACACAATCTTGACGAAGTTTTCATAACACTTCTACAACCTTGGTGAAGTTTTGATAATCATTTTCAGTTGAAGTTTACACAATCTTGATGAAGTTTTCACAATCCATCTCTACTTTTGAAGAAGTTTTTACAATCCTTCTGCAACCTTCCTTTTTCAGTGTTAGTCTGAATAAGGTGAAATAAGTCAATCCTGTGCACTTGCTTATTCTGTTGTTCTGCAACAAAACGCTTGGCATCTCCCCGTCGGTTTTTTTAATTCTGTCTGCCATTTTTTTTAGTTTGCCTGGTAATGTTCACTACACAATATATTTTTGCAGGTTTAAGGAGAAAAAATATTACAATTCAATAGAGGATTTATTTCATTGTACTAGCGTTACATGTACTTCGTCCCGCTCAACGAAACGGCACACCGTCTGCAGAGAGTACCACTATTAGCACGTAGCGCCGTTGCTTCTAACGATAATCTGCAGGAATCTCCAATAAAATCCAATTTGTAAACACGACGTGGTTAGCGGGATCCAAACCCTCGACCTATTGGTCACAAAGCAAATGATTTAAGTACTAGTCCAGGAAGGAGATTTCTATACATAGTAGATACATGAAATTTTGCGGCCCTGGTCAAACAACGTCTCCCCCCCCCTTCATTTTGGTGATGGCTTCCCTGGATATTCCATTTAGCTAAAGAATACACTGAAGAATACCAAATAATCTACTTCGTAGAGAATTAATAAAATAATCTACTTCGTAGAGAATTAATAAAATAATCTACTTCGTAGAGAATTAGTCAAATAATCTACTTCGTAGAGAATTAGTCTGGGAAAATCTCAGAGTCGACATCTACTTCGTAGAGAATTAGCCAAATAATCTACTTCGTAGAGAATTAGTCTGGGAAAATCTCAGAGTCGACATCTACTTCGTAGAGAATTAGTCTGGGAAAATCTCAGAGTCGACATCTACTTCGTAGAGAATTAGTCTGGGAAAATCTGAGAGTCGACATCTACTTCTGTACAAAGACGTGTGAAAACTTGATATACGTGATACAGTCATTGAAACTAAATCACGAGAACAAGAGGCCATAGGTCTTGTTGCATGGATGAGATCAGGAATGGTATAATGGCAAAGGAGAAAGTGATAGTAGTTAATTCAAGGACTGCACGTATTAGAAGACACACAACAGTGCATGATGGTATAACTTGGTGTGTGATTCCTTGTGCACACTGCGGAAGACTCTTTCAGACTCAGATTGATCTTGTGTCACATTTAGGCCTATCACCATTATGGATTATAGATTATATTTCTTACAGCACAACAGTAATACTGTCGTTTGAAAAGACCGAAAGCTGCCTACTACGTAAGATGTGTGCTGTACGTCATCACCGCCATGATCATGTGACGTATTCCTTCCAGAACGTTGTCTTCCCAATGAACTCTCTGAACCTCTCTCTGTCTTGGGCGATGTGGCTTGCATTTTCTAGCGATGTATTCATGTTATCTTTAATGTCGTCAGTCCATCTCTTCTTGGTCTGCCCTTTCTCCTCTACCTAGGTACTCTTCCCTCCATTATTTGTATTTCTAAACAGTTGTGTCTCTTTATATGACCAAACAGGCGTAGTTTTCTTTTTGTTATTGTGTTTAATAAAAAACACTCTAGAATCTTCAATGTGTTTATAATATCTGAGGTGCCTACTACTATAAAAGACGAAAAGGTGCCTACTACTATAAAAGACGGAAAGTTGCCTACTACTATAAAAGACGGAAAGTTGCCTACTACTATAAAAGACGGAAAGTTGCCTACTACTATAAAAGACGGAAAGGTGCCTACTACTATAAAAGACGGAAAGGTGCCTACTACTATAAATTAACTGACAATAATAACAGTGTAGCAATGACCTTGCAAATGTCAAATAAAGAGACTCCGTAAGGAGAAAGACCTAAAAGAGCAGACAAGAATATCATTCTCAAGAATGCCCACACAACTTTTATGTCAAAGATGAATAAGCCCAAGACATATGATTTTTCCAAGCAGATGTCAAAAAAACTCACAGCAACAACCCTTCAAAAAATTGTGGAATAATTAAAACCGGAAAACCATCCATCATTCCCAGAATTCTTAACTATGTCTCCGGCATACGATTGCTCTATCTCCCTGCTGGTCTGTTTGAAAGATTGAGTGTTTTCTTTCAAAGCATTGCGGTGCCAGAGTTATTGCCCTGTCTTCAGACGTATTGTGATGTTGGCTCCGTTTTAGCTGTTCCTATGTGAGAAATTTCTAAGCGGTTTATCTTTCATTTCCGAAAATTTCCCGAGAGAGTTATCGGATTGTTGTTGATAGGTAAACATATGGGATAAGGAATGAAACCCGAATAAGATAAACTATTTCTCAGCCTGGAAGTGTCTTCGTGATATCAGACCAGTCCATTTCGAGTTCTCCAGTAAAGAAAAGAAATAAAGTACTTCAGCGCATGCGCTATGAACGTACCGCATTTATTACGACTTCCATTGAAGAGAAGGTCATAAAAATTGTATATTAAACAGTTTGGAAATACTTGTTGACAGATAAACATAGAAGGATGTTTCGAATTTTTCAAAAATGTTATATTCTTTGTTTGTCTTTAGTTATTATGTATTGTGACTTGTTTGGCTTGATAATTACCAACATGAAAATTGAGGTAATGTCTCGACTCATTTCCAGTCAACAGTAATTATCATCACGGGAAATAAAAATGGTCTCTAAGTAGTCAATACAACCCCTATACTAACATATGGGTGCGAGTCTTGGACAATAAACAAACTGGAAGGTGGGAGATTGGAGGCAACAGAGATGTGGTTCTACAGAAGAATGCTGAGAATACCATGGACTGCCAGAAAAACTAATGTACAGGTGTTAAAAGAGTTAAATGCGAAATGGACCTTAATCAACAATATAAGAAAAAGGTAATCTTCTTTTTTTGGCCACTTCATGAGACAGGCAGGTTTAGAGAACATAATCACAACAGGCAAGATTGAAGGCACCAGAGACAGAGGGCGACAACGTGAGAAAATATTAGACAGTTTGACAACCTGGCACGGCAAAGAAACAACAACGACTTTGATACATAATACTGTGGACAGAGAGCTGTGGAGAGCCATGACCGCCTACGTCACCCGGCATGGCACCTGATGATGATGATGAAGCAGTCAATAGATTAACCATTTGGGTAATTTTCTGTTCAGAGAAGAAGTCGTTGTTGTCGAAACCACCAGCAGAATCTCTAAGGCAGAAGTGGGAAACCTTTTTATATCAGCTGGCCAGATTAAGGTTTTCTAATGTGGTATACTCGTATATCAAAAACTTGAAAAACAGTCTTTAGAATTACAAGTGTTTTAAGAGCCGGTGAGGGGGAGCAGTGTATATAGCACTTTATATCAGCATTCTTCTTCATACGTCATGCATGTTGTAAGCGGCGAATAAGGAGGTTATGCGGTGGAGTTTGCTGTCCCACTTAGTATAGGGTAAAGTGACCCAGAAACCATACTGAAGTCGGATGTGTCAGAACAAAAGACGACGATAACGCAGCAAAGCTGTAAAACATGGCGCAACGCACTCCGTTCTCCGGACTACATCCTGCTAATCTGCAGGAGTTTCAGACATTCCGTTCTCCGGACTACATCCTGCTAATCTGCAGAAGTTTTAGAATGAACGCGAAAGTAGATGAAAGACGGCGTCATGCAGCAATGAAGTGCTCCCTTCCTAATTAGTAATGATATACAGCGGCAGCAGTTCCTGCAAATACATCCTATATAGTCGTGGTGACACTGCATATGATATGCACACTTTTAGACATCAGACTAGACCAAAATAAATGAACGCATGTGAGCAGAAACGTCAAGTGACATTAAAAGAAATCAACTGTATAACAGATGAAAAAGGAATGAATACAAATGTATCATTTGATGTGCATCTTATGTCGTGAGGTACTCTCCTTTCAACCGCGGACTGGAATTCTGTATGGTTATATCTGTTTATTTAAAAACAAATTGGTAGCATATCCTATTCAGGACGTGGCTATCATCCCAGAATGTTTTGGCTATAGTGATTTTTTCCCCTGTTTATAGTCAACAAAATAAAGGAGGTCGCGGCTCGGGTAATCCTGCCACAACAAAACACTATTGCAATGTCTTAGCGATCTGAAAGCACAAACCGAATATTTCAAGATAGGCATTGCTCGACAAGCTACACTCTTTCTTGACTTTTTCCCAGCAAGAGTTGTCATATTCGGCCTTCTAAAAAAACAAAAGTTCAACATGTGATCTCAAAAATCGCCATTTTTAAAAACTGTTCTAACGTTTTCCTTGCTTTTCATTGGCTGTTGACATATAGTATAAATAAAATATCCAACGAGCGGGTACCTTAGCCAAGAAAAATGACGCTTTTTCTTCTTCGCTGGTTCTCAAACTCCTACATATTAGCAGGATGTAATCCAGTGAACGCAATTGGTTGTATCATGGTTTACATCTTAGCTGTGATATTTGCGTCTGTTGGCCTAGAACACTCGACTTCAGAATGCTTTATGGGTCACTTTGACCATCTATGAGATGGGACATCCAACTTTGCCCCAAAACCTCTTTAGTCGTCTCCTACGACATGCGTGGCAGTTAACAGTTCTGTCATTCTTTGCTCCCCTCTCGGGGCCCTTCACCTTCAGGTGACGGCCATCAAAGCATGCTTCTCCGATGACCGGACCAGTGTAGCGCTTGAGAACCGCTGTATATATATGAATTTGGTACTCTGAAGCCTTTGGTAATAAATGAGCGCTTGGCATACTCACAATATCGGGTTGTTCCGTTATATCTCTGTCACGTTTTGGCATATATTCGGGTCTGTTTTTGTATACTTCATATTTCTGTACATTTCTTGTTTGTGTCACCTTTGACCTCATTTCTATCTTTGGACCATTTCACTAGATTTGTAAATGTAAGTTGTGTCGTTCTTATTTGTCATATTTTTAATTTATATGTGTATGTCATCCTTGATAAAGGCCTTTCGGTCGAAACGTGTATTTTGTGTATGCCTATGTTTGTTTTGTATTATTAGCATAACTTTATTACCCCGAATCACGCTTTACCTTCAACATAAGGGTAGCATGAAGCTGTTTAGGATCTACGCGCATAGCAATTCTGAATACAAGACGTGGTCTCCTACGTGGCGATAAACAACATGGCAGGTTATGTTACTACACTCTACATTTCACTGGAATAAACCTGAATTACTACTCTTATGTATCGACATAACTCTCCTTGCACGTGAGTGCTTCAGGTTGTTTTCTTGATTATTTCTATTTAATCCGAAATGCATTAAGATTCGAACACTTGACCCTTTCGTTTGTAGCTACTTGCTTTGTTGCTAGTAATTTGTCTTGGCAGAGTAATATAAACAGGTAACTTGTGAAAATATCGCGTTAAATGGTTGCCAAGAGACAACTGTCTAAACGTGATAACTATTATCTTCCGGAAGAAGTCATGAAACGTGTTTAAACACTGCGTGATGCCTGGCCACACGCTTAGAGCAGGAGAAATGGGTTTACAGAGTAGGCTGTTTCTGAGTAATATTTCGATTAGGAAGTAGACTTGTTATAGAAAAAAAGATGACATGAAACTTTTTTTTTTACTTTAGTTACTGCATGTTTTCCAGTGAAAGAGTGCAGTGAGGCTTTCTATGAGGCTTTCTAAAATCCTGTCCCAACCGTGGATTGAACCGGGACCTCATGGGTCTAAGAACGACGTTCTAATCACACGGCCATGCGCTCTTCAACGTTGCCATGGAGTATACTGCAATGGTGTACTTTATTTCACAGAGTATGCCGCAGATGAATGTGGTTGTCTTCAATGACATAGAGACAATTTGGTAAAGATGGTTTAGGGTTGGGGGGAGGAATTGTAAAAATGAATGTTCATTGATTTATTAGGATTTATATATTTGTAACACACCCCCCCACACCCTGCTATATACGGTCATAACTGTCTTATTTATGCCTATTTGATATATTCTTTTTCTTCTTCTTCAGCGTTCATTCTCAAACTCCCGCTGGATCTCCCTTATGATGACGAATTATTGTTAGTTCAGATAATCTGTTGCATTATGGTGACATAATTATTGTTCTATTCGCTCATCACAAGTTGCGATGACTATTTGTTAAATCCTCTTTAGAAAATCAGTTAAAAGTCATGTCATTGATTATAAGTTCATAGGTGGCTAATAAGCCATATTCTAACCGCAAATGTTCTTGGACAATTTGGGAATGGGATGAACACTGTACATGGGTTTTTTTTTTTGTCAACTAACCCCCAGCTACCTTTTGAACAACTGAATTTCTCTTCTTTTCACAAGTTGCTACACATTTTTTTGACTAGAGCGCAATGTACTTCTATTTTGTGCAAGGATATCCTATGTATCTTGGTCTATTTCAGTGAGGTCGTCAACTAATCCTTGTGACTTTACTCTGTTACTTTGCAGAACAATATCCTTCAATGTATTTACTGACACTGACATCAGAAGCAGTCATGATTTATGAATCATTCGTGATTTAGGTCGTACCGTAGGACTCACTTGTGTTACTCTAGTTCCTCTCATCAATTCTATGACTTAGAGGACAAACTATGCTTGGTTTGCAGTCCTTAGTAAATATACTCACTATTTTACAGTTTATATACGGAATTCGGTTATTATTAAGGGTATGTAATCGCTCTCGATTACCAGATCTTGTGAAATGTTAAACTATAGCTTTCAATATAATTTATCAGCGTGTCAATATGGGAGATATATTTATGGACTAGCACGTGAAAGCGTGTTCTCGAAAACAGTACCGGTTAATTCATTATATGTAAATAGGTCAGCTGTCAAGATGCCACAATTGGTCTTGATTAAACATTAATTTGCATATAGTGTCGTCGGAATTGAAGAATATCAGCAATTAATAATGAAAACGTCCATGTAATTTCGTTTGTTCTGATGAAGGCTTTGTGGTCGAAACACCATATGTCACTATGTATGGTTGCTGGTTTTGTTTACTTATATTGGTAAAATTTATACTAAGTTCTGTTCATTTTGATATCTGCATTGTGTTGCCTCAGCCCATTTATAGTTTCAGGTTTTTTCCCCGACACTGGAGCCGTATCTCTCTCTCTCTCTCTCTCTCTCTCTCTCTCTTCTCTCTCTCTATTTTCGAACTCGAAAGGGGAGACAATAATAACAACGCTGTTGCCTGCCTAGCAGGTGGTAGGAAGTGAATAATGAGATTTATAGTAGAGTTTGTTTTTTCATCGCATGGAAAAATCAGTGACCAAGGATACATGCTGCAGTCAGGTTGAAAGGCGTGGGTATCGCAGCTAAGCTGTAAAAGATGACGCATCGCATTTCGTTCTCTGGATTACATCCAGCGAATATCAAGGAATGTGAGAACGAACGCAGAAGAGGAAGAAGAATGCAATGTATATCAGCTGCTCAAATTTCTGTCGGAAATAAAATGGACAATACAACTCATTTCAAAATAGTGTTGCATATTTATATTCAATCGTTAACTGAAACAAAAGTTAACTGCAACAAAAGTTAACTGCAACAATAGTTAACTGAAACAAAAGTTAACTGCAACAATAGTTAACTGAAACAAAAGTTAACTGCAATAATAGTTAACTGCAACAATAGTTAACTGCAACAATAGTTAACTGCAACAATAGTTAACTGAAACAAAAGTTAACTGCAACAACAGTTAACTGAAACAAAAGTTAACTGAAACAAAAGTTAACTGCAACAAAAGTTAACAGCAACAAAAGAAGAGGAAATTTCGCTGACCGATATATTTTGCTTATTTCGTGTGACTACAATTTTCAACAGAATAATGTGTTCGAGACCTGTAGAAAGTAATTTTTACTGGAAGTTTTCTTCAATTAAAATACGAGATGATTGGAAAAACACATTTTCCTGTCGCGAAATAAGTGCATTTGTTTATATCACAATTTTAAAACTATTCATTTTTAAATGGAATTCTGTCCCAAAAAAAAATAAGGTGTAATGTTTCTTGTTTGAACCTGTATCCCATAATTTAAAATAAAATAGACTAGTTCCCATTGAGTTAAGTCACCTCAAGAAACCTATTTGTCACTTTAATTTAGTAGTAATTTAGTTATACACAGGGAATTAATACAAATCTGGATTGTAATCCGATTTCTTTTTTACTCACGAAGGGTATCATCGGTAGTGCTGGTTCCTCCATATGTTTTATTGTTGTCTTTATTGTGTTTATTGTGTATATGCAACCTGTACATAATTACGCCATCGTCATTGAAACAACACGTGACAGCATCTTGATATATTGATATAACCCGTGCATATTGATATAATCAGCCATTGACAAAACACTCACCTTATCAATAAATTTCTTGAGTCTGCTGATTGCTTGACTCACGTGTGGGATCAAGGTTCTAGCTTTCTCCCACATCCGTATTCTGTAGAATATGTATTGATAAATTTAAGATGTATGTATATTCTTGTGTAATAATATATTTGAAGAGTGGATGTGCTTAATTGTCATTTATTTAATTTTTAAATATGTCGTATGCAGCTTCTAGTAGACCATGGTATTCAACAGGCCTAACAGATGAACGATAATTCCCTTTCGCGAATCCTGGTTCTGAATCCTGTTTCCCACCGAATACGGATGTGTCGGACATTTGACGCAAATAAAACTGTGACACAACGCATTTCCATTCTCTGGACTAAATCCTGCTGGAAACCTAGTAGGACAATTGTCCTGCTACAAGAGAGTGCTGGTGGGAGTTTGAGAATGAAAGCTGAAGAAGAAGAAGAATCCTGTTTGGACACAACCAAGTCTTGGAATTTCCCCAAAGCGCGTTACTACTTCCGAGAAGATATTTTCCTGCTGTTGATTGGCTAGTGACACGTTAGTAGCTTTATATAGTGGCGTGCAATGTGGTGGTCAATAAGACATTACCGTTACCACTAAAGACCTTCCAACATAATTAATTAGGACCCATTCGTTACGTCGTTTAATTATTGTTGGAATTTCGGTTGATCACTATTTACATACTTGGAATTGCATGCCAAAAATAGTCAAGGTGACTTGATGTATATAAATATAAACTAATCAAAATCACAACAATAATTAAAAACGTAACGGATGGGGATCCTAATTAATTCTGCTGGATGGTCTTCTGTACCGCCTAAAGTCGGGCATAAAGCATGGCCGCCTTTGGTAAAGACCTTTCATTTGAATGAATTAGTATCCCATTCGTTACATTAAAAAAAAAATTCTTGGGCTTTCAGTGGCTTTCTTGGGCTTTCACTTTTTACATACTTGGAATCGCAAAATAACTAAGGCGACTCTAAAGATATAAATAGTGGCCAACCAAAAAACGAACAAGGGTCACGTGACAATTCTGGATAACAGGTCTTACCGGAGACGGCCGTGCATAAGGCTTATATCAACTTATATTTCTGTCGAAAATAAAATGGACTATACACTTCATTTCAAAATATTGCTGTATAATATATACCATAGTTAACTGCAAAAAAAAATTACGAATAGTCCCGATAGGGTAGATAAAATTGAAATTTCCATTCATCTGTTAGATATAAATGTTTCTTCTTCTTCTTCTGCGTTCGCTCTCATATAACCACAACGAATATTTCGTGTGATTTCCGCCGGGGAGCGTGAAGTACGTTGTGCTGCAAGTTTCACAGTAGAACTGTGATTATTTGCACCCCGGTTGGCCACTTGTGGTCAGGACGTCCGAGGTCCAGCACATCCGTTTTCGTTATTCCTTTATTTAGGGTTTGGTCCCTAGTCCGTGACAGCCTCTAACTGTCGCCGGGCACGCTGGTGTGTAGTGCCTCTTCGCCAAGACGCAAGTCGAGCGCGTCTATCTGGCACGAGGTGCTCCACCGTCTATGAACCCATCTCGTGCAATTGGACGAACTCTGCCTGTGTCCATCGGGTACTGAACCGTTTCTCATCCGCGAACCTGGTTCCGTATAAGGAAGAACTCGCCAGAAGAGTTGGAAGCTGGCTCGTTCGCCCTCCTACCCGAGGCGTCGTTCACAGATATCGTGAACCCCTCGCACAAGTTTGAGTCTCACACCACGCGTTTGAGAGCAAGGCGTTCTCGAGCTGAGCGACCTTGTCCCAATAGCGCCTGAGCCCATCAGGTACTGAACCCTTTCTCTCTGCAAGTGTATTTCCGGTATAGGAAATCTTGACAGTAGTTGGGCCAGGACTACCATCGTTGTCCCTTTCATGCCTAAGGCCATCGGGTTCGGAACCCTTTCTCTTGGCGAGCATATTTCCGGGTTAGGAAGGCTCGACATTAGAGTTGGTTTAGGTCTTCTTGCTTTTCCGAACGCCCACGATTGGGTCTGGGTCTCTGCCTATAAGGATCACAGGTAACTAGAAGCTCGTCTCGAGCTAACAGAGCTTGTAGTTCCCCTTTCCTAGGAACTTTTCACCTTCGATCTGAAGTTCGTGCTGCCCTCTAGCGCTGTTCTGCCCATTCATTGTACTCATTATGACGTATATTTGTTTCTCGCCATGCATCCCCCTTTACGTGCCGTTTACATTGGCCGCCCCTCCAATGTTCTGACTGTACTAACAGGCGTCACTGTATGTCGACAGTGTCGCTGTATGTGGTGATGCAAATGGTGTCGGAGATATTGTCTGTCTCTTTTGTAGTCAAATCTCTTTCCATCTGCTTCCTCCACATTCTCGGACACGATCCCCAAATGGTTTGGCCAGAATCAGCTCGAGCTGCTGTTTTCTGTTACCAGCGTGCACCGCGAGGAGGTACATTTGGAATCTTGGTTATCTGCTAACCATGGGTCCGCCAAGAGCAATACGTTCCCTTTGCACCCCATATAAATGTTTAATTTTAGTACACTTAAGTGCCATTAGTTCAGTAGCTATTGTCTTACTATCCAATAGTTTTGTCTGTTTATATGTAGATCAATCTGTCCATTAGTCTTCCTACTCGAATCTCTTGTCAATTATTTAGTCATGTGTAATAATAGGGGATCATCCTTCAAAAGTGACACTATTTAACATTTTCTGTGATTTTAATTGCCTGAGGACAAAAGTATACATAATGTGACCAATGAAACCAAGAAAAAAGTAAAATAACATCACTCTTCAAGGATGACACCTACCACTTCACAAGCTAGTAAAATAGATGAAGGACTCGGTCTACTAAAAAATGACAATTTGTTTCATAATAGAAGAGATATGCTTGGCTATATGTCAGTCAATAAGTATGTTTGTCGGTTTATGTCAGTCAATAAGTTTGTCGGTTTATGACAGTCAATAAGTTTGTTGGTTTATGACAGGTACAACTCACTTCATAGTGGAAGAGAAATCTTTAGCAGCAAGGGAGTTCTGGAAGGGCATGAAAAAAAAGATGTCCACGTCCCATTCGTTCAACATGGAAGGAACACGGTTCTGAAAATGTAAGATAATAGTTATTGTTCTAAATCAGGGATTCTAAACCTGTGTACCAGGGATTCTAAGCATGTGTAACGGATTCTAAACCTGTGTACCAGGGATTCTAAACCTGTGTACCAGGGATTGTAAACCTGTGTACCAGGAATTCTAAACCTGTGTACCAGGGATTCTAATCATGTGTAACGGATTCTAAACCTGTGTACCAGGGATTCTAAACCTGTGTACCAGGGATTCTAATCCTGTGTACCAGGGATTCTAAACCTGTGTACGTTTTAACCAAGTGCTGTCTTCTTCATTGTATTATTACCTTCGTTTGTCAGTTTAAAAATGTAAATGACCCCCATATCCGTGGTCTCCTGAAATGCAACAATAGATTCCACATTACGTTGTCAATGGTTAGCATTTAGAACACACCAAATATTTTTTCACTACCTGCATCTGCTAGTCAGACGTTCTTCGTCATGTAGTTCTTAGTCGCCAAACTTCTCTCTTCAAAAGTTCTCCATAAATCCACTGAGGGAAAGAGAATTCATTAAATGTGTTCTTTTTTTAATATGAATGTTACCCCTACTATTCTCTGTTAAAAATATGGTTACTTCTAACCCTCTTTAACCTAGTATATTGCTATCTTTTGTATCTTGCATCCCAGTAAAGTACTTTTACTTGATACATTGGTTTTGTTTAATATTTTTATTTTTGATCAAACTTGCCATGTCATTGGCACCCATTTATGTTTTGCTCTAATTTATTTTCAGCGTCGAAGCAGCCAAACTTGTTTCAACTAACCCACATCACAGACATTTAGATTAAAGTAAGGACTAACAAAGAGATTTATGAGACCAACATAGGAAGAAGTCATACTCACCACAGGGACCATAGACCTCAGAGAACAGGCCATACTTACTACAGAGATCATGCAGAGACCATAAACCTCAGAGAACAGACCATACTTACCAGAGACCATGCAGAGACCATAAATCTCAGAGAACAGACCTTACTTACTACAGAGATCATAGACCTCAAAGAACATGGCATACCATAGAGACCACATAGATACCTCAGAGAACAGACCATACTTACCACAGAGACCATACATAGATCAATATACCTCAGAGAACAGGTCATACTTACCACAGAGACCATACATAGACCAATATACCTCAGAGAACAGACCATACTTACCACAGAGACCATACATAGACCAATATACCTCAGAGAACAGGCCATACTTACCACAGAGACCATACATAGACCAATATACCTCAGAGAACAGGCCATACTTACCACAGAGACCATATATAGACCAATATACCTCAGAGAACAGGTCATACCTACCACAGAGACCATACATAGACCAATATACCTCAGAGAACAGGCCATACTTACCACAGAGACCATACATAGACCAATATACCTCAGAGAACAGGCCATACTTACCACAGAGACCATACATAGACCAATATACCTCAGAGAACAGGCCATACTTACCACAGAAACCATACATAGACCAATATACCTCAGAGAACAGGCCATACCACAGGAAACCACAGAGAACAGCTCGTACTTACCACAGGAAACTACAGAGAACAGCTCGTACTTACCACAGGAAACTATAGAGAACAGCTCGTACTTACCATGGTCATCGATTAAGCTCATCTCGCTACAAGAACGGTAGTTTTGGGAAACAGGTACATGTCAAATTTCATACTTACCACAGAGACCATGTGACTTGATCTTTTTAACGTGATCGCTCTTTTCATTAACGTGATCTGCTCATTTACCTGGTGTGTTCGATACAAAGATAAACAAACATTGTATTCATATTTTGTAGCTCAATAAACATAACAATGACTTATTAACATCTTCATAGTTAAGTCTGAAACGATGAGCGTATATCGGCCACGTACGTAGACTGACTGAATGAAAGCAGATTACCACTGCAAACATTAAAATGGGTACCAATGGTAAAGATAAAGATGAAGACCAAGAGAGATTTTTCGCAGAAGAACCATCAAACAGGATATGTCTCGTCGATATGCAAGAATTGCGTACAGTAGCATCACATTGCTCAATCTGAGGAGCTCTGGTATTTGCTCTTTGCATCATATACGGCGCTGAAGAAACATAGACAAAGAGACAGAAAGACAGACAGGCAGGCAGGCAGACAGACAGGGAGGGAGGTAGGGTGGGAGGGAGGGAGATAGATAGATAGATAGATAGATAGATAGATAGATAGATAGATAGATAGATGGATGGATGGATGGATGGATGGATGGATGGATGGATGGATGGATGGATCGATGGATGGATGGATGGATGGATGGATAGACACAGATAGATCGATGGATGGATAGGGATGGATAGATGGGTAGGCATGCAGGTATGTAGGTAGGCCGATATTTTTGACAGGACAATCTGAACGTCAACATGTAGTTTTAATAATTATGCGACCTAACATAACAAACGTGGACTCACTTTGGTGATAGAAAAGTTCCTGCCTCACAGAAAAACAGTTTTTGATCCCTTGCAACCAGCAAACATTTACAACCCAACAATTGCAACCAGCAAACATTTACAACCCAACAATTGCAACCAGCAAACATTTACAGCCCAACAATTGCAACCAGCAAACATTTACAACCCAACAATTTTACAACCCAACAATACTACAAAACATATTAGTGTCTACTCACAAACCATTTCAACAAAGTTATTAAATATACTTTCAAACCAACTCAACAATATTATTCGCATCTAATATCTAATCAACTGAATACTGCTGTTTATATCTAATATTCAATCAACTGAGTACCGTTGTTTACATCTAATATCTAATCAACTGAGTACTATTGTTTACATCTAATATCTAATCAACTGAGTACTGTTGTTTACATCTAATATTCAATCAACTGAGTACTGTTGTTTACATCTAATATTCAATCAACTGAGTACTGTTATTTAATCTAATATTCAATCAACTGAGTACTGTTGATTAATATCTACTCAACAATCAACTAACTACTGTTGATTAACATCTACTCTCCAACCAGTCCTAAACAATTACCACTACCCACAGAAAATATGAACATACCTGGTCTGGGAAGGATGCAAGCCTCTTTAAGTACCTCTCAAAGTCTTGCTCCGTCTCAAGCCTTGAGTAGAGCGGCCACTGTGGGCCCTTAGCTAATCCTTCTAGAAAATTGATTGAATTCAAGGCTCCATAGCTGAAAGCAACAGAGAGATGTGAATGTAACACAGTTGAACATGTGAATGTAACACAGTTGAACATGTGACTATAACACAGTTGAACATGTGAATGTAACACAGTTGAACATGTGACTATAACACAGTTGAACATGTGAATGTAACACAGTTGAACATGTGCTTATAACACAGTTGAACATGTGAATGTAACACAGTTGAACATGTGAATGTAACACAGTTGAACATGTGACTATAACACAGTTGAACATGTGAATGTAACACAGTTGAACATGTGACTATAACACAGTTGAACATGTGACTGTAACACAGTTGAACATGTGAATGTAACACAGTTGAACATGTGAATGTAACACAGTTGAACATGTGAATGTAACACAGTTGAACATGTGACTATAACACAGTTGAACATGTGAATGTAACACAGTTGAACATGTGACTATAACACAGTTGAACATGTGACTGTAACACAGTTGAACATGTGACTGTAACACAGTTGAACATGTGAATCTAACACAGTTGAACATGTGAATGTAACACAGTTGAAAATGTGACTATAACACAGTTGAACATGTGAATGTAACATAGTTGAACATGTGAATGTAACACAGTTGAACATGTGACTGTAACACAGTTGAACATGTGAATGTAACACAGTTGAACATGTGAATGTAACACAGTTGAAAATGTGACTATAACACAGTTGAACATGTGAATGTAACACAGTTGAACATGTGACTGTAACACAGTTGAACATGTGACTATAACACAGTTGAACATGTGAATGTAACACAGTTGAACATGTGACTATAACACAGTTGAACATGTGAATATAACACAGTTGAACATGTGACTATAACACAGTTGAACATGTGAATGTAACACAGTTGAAAATGTGACTATAACACAGTTGAACATGTGAATATAACACAGTTGAACATGTGACTATAACACAGTTGAACATATGACTATAACACAGTTGAACATGTGAATGTAACACAGTTGAACATGTGACTATAACACAGTTGAACATGTGAATATAACACAGTTGAACATGTGACTATAACACAGTTGAACATGTGAATATAACACAGTTGAAAATGTGACTATAACACAGTTGAACATGTGACTATAACACAGTTGAACATGTGAATGTAACACAGTTGAACATGTGAATGTAACACAGTTGAACATGTGACTATAACAAAGTTGAACATGTGAATGTAACACAGTTGAAAATGTGACTATAACACAGTTGAACATGTGAATGTAACACAGTTGAACATGTGACTGTAACATAGTTTAACATGTGAATATAACACAGTTGAACATGTGACTATAACACACTTGAACATGTGAATGTAACATAGTTGAACATGTGAATGTAACACAGTTGAACATGTGACTGTAACACAGTTGAACATGTGAATGTAACACAGTTGAACATGTGACTGTAACACAGCTGAACATGTGACTGTAACACATTTGAGCATGTGACTGTAACACAGTTGAACATGTGAATGTAACACAGTTGAACATGTGAATGTAACACAGTTGAACATGTGAATGTAACACAGTTGAACATGTGAATATAACACAGTTGAACATGTGAATGTAACACAGTTGAACATGTGAATATAACACAGTTGAACATGTGACTATAACACAGTTTAACATGTGAATGTAACATAGTTGAACATGTGAATATAACACAGTTGAACATGTGAATGTAACGCAGTTGAACATGTGAATATAACACAGTTGAACATGTGACTATAACGCAGTTGAACATGTGAATGTAACACAGTTGAACATGTGACTATAACACAGTTGAACATGTGAATATAACACAGTTGAACATGTGAATATAACACAGTTGAACATGTGAATATAACACAGTTGAACATGTGAATGTAACACAGTTGAACATGTGACTATAACACAGTTGAACATGTGAATGTAACATAGTTGAACATGTGAATGTAACACAGTTGAACATGTGACTGTAACACAGTTGAACATGTGAATGTAACACAGTTGAGCATGTGAATGTAACACAGTTGAACATGTGACTGTAACACATTTGAGCATGTGAATATAACACAGTTGAACATGTGAATGTAACACAGTTGAACATGTGAATGTAACACAGTTGAACATGTGAATGTAACACAGTTGAACATGTGACTGTAACACAGTTGAACATGTGAATGTAACACAGTTGAACATGTGAATGTAACATAGTTGAGCATGTGAATGTAACACAGTTGAACATGTGACTGTAACACAGTTGAACATGTGAATGTAACACAGTTGAACATGTGAATGTAACACAGTTGAACATGTGACTGTAACACAGTTGAACATGTGAATGTAACACAGTTGAACATGTGAATGTAACATAGTTGAGCATGTGAATGTAACACAGTTGAACATGTGACTGTAACACAGTTGAACATGTGACTGTAACACAGTTGAACATGTGAATATAACACAGTTGAACATGTGAATGTGTTAATAAATATTCTATGGGAAGAGAATTAGGGTAAGGTCGATTTTCTCAGGCTGTCACATTACAAAAATAGTGCAATGGTCACGTTGGGCAGTGGTTCTCAACCTTTTTCTTTCGAATTTGGCTCTGTTGTGTTATGAACAGAGCACGTCTTTAACGACAAAGGTATCCAGATCCAATATCCATCCAGAACGGTGTGCATCCGGATCGTTCAGACGGCAATGTCAAACTACTGGATGTATATACGGCTTAGCACTTCCGATTACTTATTCGATGACATCCCTTAAGCGGCGTTTCACCAGAATCGTAGCAACTTTCAATAGCGTATTTGCTATTTCTAAAACGTTCAACTCTGAATTCATCAACATTCTCTATACATGATCTTCTGCAACAGAAGACCTGCGCACAGAATTAATAAGACCTTCAATAGTTACTTGTTTATTATTATCGTGTTTCAGTAGGTCACTATTTCTATACTTGGAGCCGTATGCCAATAATAGCCAAGGCAGCTCCAAGTATAGAAATTGTGACCAACGGAATCAACGACAAAAATAAAAAAAACGTAACGAATGAAGTCCTAATTAATTATTTGCAGAGGTCTTCTATACCGAAGACGATCACGCCCCATAGATCTAAGCAGTTCACCGCAACTAAGGAGTTTCTTTAAACTTTTTACTGACTACCTACGGGTGAAACAAGCTTATAACGAAACAAACAATAATTCCGAGACGCAATTATAGAGTAAAAAGTCCGATTGTGAAAAAAGTGAAATCATTAGAAATTTAACATTACCACAGACAAGTGTATACAAAGAGACAGGAAAACTTTTAATTTATTATCTGATAACTGATAACATTAGGAAGCCAATATATACAGATGGGCATGTGCTGTGGTTTTCAGAGAGATCTGTGCTGATATTCAGTGTATTTTCTTATCTTATGGACATTTTTTATCTTTCACATTTAGCTGAAAGGTATCATTATTCTAATGAGGTGTGCACATTATTATCCAATGAATTGCGTGTATTTTTGCCCCATGAGTACGTGTATTTTTGTCCCATGAGGTGTGTCTATGTTTGTCAAATGAGGTGCGTATATTTTTGTCCCATGAAATGTGTGTATTTTTGTTCCATGAGATGCGTGTATTTTTGCCCCATGAGTGCGTGTATTTTTGTCCCATGAGGTGTCTATTTTTGTCAAATGAGGTGCGTATATTTTTGTCCCATGAAATGTGTGTATTTTTGTTCCATGAGATGCGTGTATTTTTGTCCCATGAGGTGTGTGTATTTTTGTCCAATGAGGTACGTGTATTTTTGTCCCATGAGGTGTGTGCATTTTTATCCCATGAGGTGTGTGTATTTTTGTCCCATGAGGTGTGTGTATTTTTTGTCCAATGAGGTGTGTTTATCGTTGTCACATGAGGTGTGTGTATCGTTGTCTCATGAGGTGCATGTATCTTTGTCCCATGAGGTGCGTGTATCGTTGTCCCATGAGGTGCGTGTATTTTGTCCCATGAAGTGTGTGTATTTTCTCCCATAGGTGTGTGTATTTATGTCCCATAAGGTGTGTGTATCTATTTCGATGAGGGGTGTGTATCTTGCCGCATGGAAAAGGTAATGGTGAGTACCACGGCATGAACCTGCCGTCGGGGATGAAGATAACTATTCATGTACTAAGCCACAACAACTATTAGGTAGGATGGCCAGTTGCCTTCCTTGCTGTGTTTACCTTCTCTAACTCATGTGAGGTTACATACGTTTAGAATTTCACAAGAAAGAGACTGAGTATTGTGAGAAGAATTGAGTAAGCAGGTTCAACGATGTAAGAAACATGGAATATGACCAGCCGGCGAACAGGACATGGATCATGCGTTCTGGGAGCTGTATACTTGAGATGAAATATTTATAGATTTGTTCTACCTTTTCGATGAACTGTGTATAATACCTTATCATGATGGATATTTGACGTACCTTATCATGATGGATATTTGACGTACCTTATCATGATGGATATTTGACGTACCTTATCATGATGGATATTTGACGTACCTTATCATGATGGATATTTGACGTACCTTATCATGATGGATATTTGACGTACCTTATCAGGATGGATATTTGACGTACCTTATCAGGATGGATATTTGACGTACCTTATCAGGATGGATATTTGACGTATTTTATCAGGATGGATATTTGACGTACCTTATCATGATGGATATTTGACGTACCTTATCATGATGGATATTTGACGCACCTTATCATGATGGATATTTGACGCATCTTATCATGATGGATATTTGACGTACCTTATCATTATGGATATTTGACGTAAACGATCAAATTATGAGAATCCGTTAATCTGTAGATGTCAAAAATGAGATTTGAAATGACAGATTTTCTGAGAAGGAAGACATGGCTGTGCCTTTATTCAGTGTTGATGAATGAATTCCCACGTACGAATAGGAGACGTGAACGAGATTTATTTGAATATTTAGATTCGAATAACTGGGAGACAATACATTCCCAAGTTTATCTAACAAGATGAACGCAGTAAGGGAACAACAATTGAGCTATACTTGTGTTCCAAGGGCATACGATAATTTTTGCAGTGTTAGAAGGTAGAGTTTCAACCGACCTCAAGCGATTATCATGTCGATAAATAGGGTTGCTCAATCAAATGTCAGTAGAAGAAGAATCTAAGGTCCTATGAGTTGATTGCCTCATATAGTTGATGATGAGAATGCTTGAATTTACGACCAGAATGACTAAGGAATCTAGCAGAAGAAATATATGCGTCTACGAATTTTGAGGTCACGACTCGTGACTTTACATGCCCACTATTGTCAATGTGTAATTACGACAAATTGATGCCATTGAGATGTGGGTATATAGAAGAATAGGGAGAACATCGTGGAAAGAAGAAAACAAATAAAGAAATATTAAAAACACTTAATATGAAGAAAGAACTACTAAGAGAAATAAAGATCAGGCAAATAAAATACTTTGGACACATTAAAAGACATGACACCTTACTTGAGGGTAAAGTCACAGGGAAGCGAGCAAGAGATAGGTAGAGATACAAGTGGGAGAGTAACATCACACGATGGACATGTTACAATCGACAGAGTGCACCACCAAGACAAGATACTGGAGATGTTGGAGATAATTTGCAACCAACCATCATTGCGGAGACGGCACTTAATGATGATGATGAATTAGGACAGTTTCTGAGACGACATAAAGTAGTTGTTTTCAACGCGTGAAGACCAGCCGGTGTAGACGATTACTATTTATAACTAACTGGACAAGAATCTTCAGCCAACTTGCTGTGAACACATCGAATCAAGTAGTCAGAAGATGACCTAACATATCCGGGTTATACTAGATATTTATTTTGCTGTAATTCGGAAGTGAACACACAAGAAAAATGTTGGACAGAATTTCCTAAGGCATGTAGCTGAGACCTCACGGATGCAAAATTAATAAGGTAGCTATGTTTATATGTTAATATGTAATTGTTTAAGTATTAGTGATTAAGTAACCAAGTGATGCTTAGTTAAGTCATTTGTATGCGTTGGCTAAAGAAATATTAATATTGTTTTGTTTATGTAACGAATTGTGATTTTTAGTGACAAGAATTCTGTGAATTGTTTGTTAGACTTGGCACCCTAAAGAGCCCGACATAGCAAATAGTCAAAGCCAGGGTTGAAGTACAGATTAGTTCTTCACTGTGCTATAAATAGCACACTGTTTACACTTTTAACGTATCCAACGTCATGGATTCCCGTGTAACACCAATCAAAATAATGGCTGCCGTGACGTCACATCCGACAATCACACAGTTCAACTCTAGACACAGACGAACTTATGCATAATCTGTTTGTTTTCCAATTTACACATTTTTTACAATTTCCTATTATGTGTGCTGAGCGATCAGTATTTCTGCCCGCTACACACGGAGCGAGGTGCGCGCACACATTAGAAATATTATTTCTAATCCTAACCTTACTCTAAGTACTTACCCGTTAGCTTGCCAAATCACACAACAAAGGTTAGGTAACACCTCGAAACCAGAACAAAGGTCACAGTGAAGAACTATACTGTACTTGCGCCAAAACGAGGTTATACGTAGCCGTGTTTAGTTAATAATGTGTTTGTTAATAAATGTTAAATTAGATAGAGTTGATGGAACTTAGTCGCCCTTGAGTGAATCTACAGGAAGTAATCATTGGAACGTTAAGAAGGAGTCCTATCTTATTTCTTCTTCTTCAGCGTTCATTCTCAAACTCCTGCTGGATCTCTCCTGTAGCAATACTACTAGATTTCCAGCAGGATGCAGTCCAGAGAATGGAAATGCGTTCTGTCGCAGTTTTATTTGTGCCAATGACCCGACACATCCGTCTTCGGCGGTTTCCTACTTTATTATTGAGGGGACATACGTTCGAGATAAAGCACAACTCGAAGGAGATAGAAATCAGCCAATGCATTGAGGACAATGAAGGAACCGGATTCTTATTGTTGAAAATGATGTGTCACCAGTTATGCAGAGAGACAGGAAATGTCTCCGAAACCTCTAGTTCATTACATCCAACATTACTGTCAGCACAAAGTGATACAAGGCATATGTACATTCCGGCTCGGCCGGCTCTAAAGGCAGAAACATTGGAGGGAGGGGGGACCAATGTCAATGTCCCTAACATACGGTGATCGTATAAATACATATCGAATCTGGAAAAAAAAACACACACACACGTTAGAGGGCAGCGTAGTGTGAATGTGTGAATCAATTCAGTGACAACGGAGGCACAACGGTCCAGCACGAGACCAACTAGCGGAGGCGGCTGTTTATGCTGGAGAACACACAGAAGCCCACATGTCCCACCACAAATCACCCCCTTCAAAGTAGGAGTCATGAGTTACATATTGAATACGCCAACTTGATCAGCATGCACTCCTGTGTATAGAAAATAGCTTTGAATACGCTCCTCGTTGCACACATGACAAGCATGGAAATAAATTTCGGGGAGTGCATTGTTCAATTTTCTGACTGAAGCAGTGTTGAGACTCGAACTCTGGACTAGAACAGCACCAGTTGCACACCAGATCAACCACTATGTAACAGTACATGTTGCGCACCAGATCAACCACCATACAACAGCACCAGATCAACCACCATACAACAGCACCAGATCAACCACCATACAACAGCACCAGATCAACCACCATACAACAGCACCAGATCAATCACCATACAACAGCACTAGTTGCGCACTAGATCAACCACCATACAACATCACATCTCTAGTAGATGGCATTCTTATATAGTGAGAACTTCCTCTTGAAAAGGGTATCTTTTCAAAAGTATATCTCATCGCTGTTTCATATTGCATATTGCATCGCTGTTTCATATTGCATATTGCATCGCTGTTTCATATTGCATCGCTGTTTCATATTGAATATTGCATCGCTGTTTCATATTGCATATTGCATCGCTGTTTCCGGTTATAACGCATAACGGTTATAAAGCCAGAGGCAGACCATGTAAATGATGGATCACAGAAATCAAAGAAGCCACAGGAACAAGCTTACAAACATCGCACAAGAAGGCCATCTCCAGCACAAGAAGGCCATCTTCCAGCCCTGACGCCGCAAGGCAAACAAGGGACACAGCGTATAGATAGATAGATAGATAGAGTTTCCTATTGCATATTGCATCGCTGTTTCATAGTGCATATCACCTCGTTGAATGTTGGAATCTTGTGATGTGAAATAAAATTCTGGAGAAAACCTTCATTTCACAAAAAGATACAGATACTCGATTGCTCGTAATTCCTGGGAGCAAAAATTACCAAACAACTGTTGAAGGCCGTGCTGGCAGGATAATCTTTACTGTTATCTCCATTATTGTTTAAGTTCACACTCTGATATAACCAAACTGGGTTCATGTCCGTGGTTGAAAGGAGTGTTCCTCACAATTAGAACCATTATGCTCTTTTTTATTTAAATGTTGTTCTGCCTGTAACTTCAGAGACTGCGGACAGGATTTCCTGAACTTCGATCTACCATTTATTTTACATGATCATACTCTCTGACCATAATAGCATCACAAGATGGACAGGTTGCAGTCTAACAGAGTGCACCACCAAAACAAGATACAGGGATGTTGGAGATCTGTTGCAGCGAACCTTCGTAGCGGATATGGTACTTGATGATGATGACTCCCTGTTACAACTAATGTAGACACAGTTCTCATTTATTTCATTTACTTGTCTTAAAAAATCAGCTTTCTTGTTCAGAAGCCAACTCTCTTACCCACTTAATGCTCTTAACAATTCTCTTCGTTTTCTTTCTGTTTCCATGGTATTCCTAAAATCTTTCTGCAATTAAGCTTAAGCTAACTACATAAAAATATAAAAATATCTTTGTTTTGAAGAAATCTATTCTGCAGTTAGCTCGAAGGTGAATGTATTCACAACATCATTATCAGACCCGTTTCTTAAGTTGTCGTTTACTATGAATTACGTTGTGTTTATCTAATTCTATATTAACTATTCTTCAATTTAACCCGAACAATCTATTTCGGAATTTAACCGCACAAATGTGCACTATTTTTACATCTCTTCGTGCGTACGAGCCATTAAACATTTTCATTTTTGTCACAAGCAGCAAACACAACATTCAGGAACAATCTAAACTTGGACAAAATAATTGAGTTAACATTCTTTCAGAGTAGTTCAAGGTTCGTGTACATCATTCGGTTTTTTTTTTTTTAAAACATGCTGGGACATCAATTTCTGTCATTTCATTTCTCAGTATATTTCAATGTGTTGACGATCGGACAATCATACTAAAATGACTCAGAAATCGTAGAGATTTGACTTCTTTCTACTGGAGTTTTCCCATATGTACTCATGACCCCACACGAGTACAATTTATAGCATATAATTTAGTAGCTTCACGTAGAACCGAATATTCTAATGTACTCTTCAAGTGTGGTGTGTGTGTGTGTGGATGGGGGGATTACCTAACCTCCCAAAAAGAAGGCTATTCTTGTGTTTCCGTGTGTCAGATCTTCATTTTGATGAAACATATGATGACCTTTACGTGAAAAATCGCGTTGGCTTTTGGCCTAACATTTGTTGTAGTTCCTAGCACTAAATGTACTAGTGGTTCTGGGTTCAGTCCTTAGTTGAGACCGAAATGATCTTGAGATCGCAACTGCTTCCGGGTCGTCCAGCCTTAATTAGGTATGGGATTAATCCGTGAAGTAAACACTGCGAAGGAGAGGAGATGGCTACCGCCCTCATATAGCAAGGCCACTGAAATATAAGATCGCTAACATCTCACATCCCTACGGCGTGAATCAATGCTATAGGTTAACTTTTTCTTATACTAAAAATAATGTTCCTATTTTCTGGGGGTGATATGCAATATGCACTATAACTCAAAATAACATGATTTTATGGATCACGATGCCAGTTGAGGAGTACCCAAGGCAGGAGCAGTGCCGGATTCTGAACCTAGACATAATCCACCCCCAGCTATTGAAGGTCCATCTAGTCTGGCCCACAAAGAAGGATATCCATAGAAAGATGTATGGGAGCACTGAGGAACTTTTAAATACAGCAACATCCATTAATAAAACTGAACTTGCTGTATAGACATGTTAAACTATGATCGAAAAGAAGAAGAACTATTGTTGAAATTTGAGGAGCCGCTAATACATCATATCGTATCGCCAGTACAAAGGGAGTTGCCAGAGTTCGAACCACCCAGTTCGTCGAGTTGGATTTACGAGGCATGATATCAACTCTACTACTGCGTTAACCATAAAATTGGTAGCATATCCTATTCAGGACGTAGCTATTGGTCCATAATTTTATGGTTGTATTGATTATCTGTGGGTTTCAAATAACTTTAGTAATTGCTATTTCCTTCTGAGATGTACGGATGCACAATTAACATTAGCAATGCGGTGGAGGTTTAAACAAGTACTTTGGCCATCACAGACGCTTTCTGTAGCTGGTCGCGACACAGCCGTACATATTCGCTGTCACTGGATAGATATATTTCATAATTTTACTTATTTAACTATATTATAAAATTATGTCCTTATTCCTTTAGTATATCTCTATTATACTCGTACTTTTTTCCTCTTATCTTGTCGTACCTGTTTACCTGCTTCTCTCTACTTATCCAATCTCCCTTAATATCTAATTATCCACTCTCCCTAATACATACGTATTCGCTCTCCCTTAATATCTATTAATACACTCCCCAGTATTATCTTATCCATTCTCCCTTAATATCTATTAATACACTCCCCAGTATTATTTTATCCATTCTCCCTTAATATCTTCTTATCCATTCTCCATTAATATCTACTTATCCATTTACTCTCCATTAATATCTACTTATCCATTCACTCTTAATTAATATCTACTTATCCATTCTCCCTTAATATCTATTAATACACTCCTCAGTATTAGTGTATCCATTCTCCATTAATATCTACTTATCCATTCTCCCTTAATATCTATTAATACACTCCTCAGTATTAGTGTATCCATTCTCCATTAATATCTACTTATCCATTCTCCCTTAATATCTATTAATACACTCCTCAGTATTAGTGTATCCATTCTCCATTAATATCTACTTATCCATTCTCCCATAATATCTATTAATACACTCCTCAGTATTAGCGTATCCATTCTCTATTAATATCTACTTGTCCATTCTCCCTTAATATCGACTTATCAACTCTTCCTTAATATCTACTTATCCACATTTCCTGAATATCTACCTCTCTTATCTCTTTCTTGTTTGTCTTCTCTTACCCTCATCATACTATATATGTGTCTTTATGTAGATATGTTGTTTGGGCACTGTCTTGATGAAGATATTTCAGTCGATACTCCGTCTGTCCGCGTGTTTGTTATTAACATATCATGTGCATACATATTGGCAATATATTCTACATATTATTGTCTCTCGTGTGTGGCAACTGGGGAATTTATTGTTACTTCACGATGCAAAGAATATGGCAGCCTATTTTTTCCAGGCGCGTATATAGTTGCCACTAAACAAAGTTGGGGGATGGTCAGAGAACATGTCATCTGTGAAAAAAGTAATTGTCTCTGCATGTCGTGCCTAGAGTTCTTACTTGACAAAGTTAAATGTATTATTTACAACATCATCACCAATTTCTTTGTTTTTTCCCTACTTATCTTTCTGTGTCTGTTTTCCTTCTTCTCTCTTCTTATCCACTCTATCTTAATATCTAGGTATCCACTCTCCCTTAATATTTACGTATCCACTCTCCCTTAATATCTAGGTATCCACTCTCCCTTAATATTTAGGTATCCACTCTCCCTTAATATCTAGGTATCCACTCTCCCTTAATACCTACGTATCCACTCTCTCTTAATATCTACGTATCCACTCTATCTTAATATCTACGTATCCACTATCTCTTAATATCTACGTATCCACTCTCTCTTAATATCTGCGTATCCACTCTTTCTTAATATCTACGTATCCACTCTCTCTTAATATATATGTATCCACTCTCTCTCTTAATATCTACGTATCCACTCTCTCTTAATATCTACGTATCCACTCTCCCTTAATATCTACGTATCCACTCTCTATTAATATCTACGTATCCACTCTCTCTTAATATCTACGTATCCACTCTCTCTTAATATCTACGTATCCACTCTCTCTTAATATCTACGTATCCACTCTCCCTTAATATCCACGTATCCATTCTCCCTTAATAGCTACTTATGCACTTTTTCTTAATATCTACTTATCCACTCTACATTAATATCTATTTATCCACTCTTCATTAAAATCTACATATTAATTCTTTCCCTGTGTATCTCTAGCTCTCGTATTTGAAGCATGTCAGATTTTCTCCCCGAGACCGCAGATTTATCCCCTTGTTTATCCCTATCCTTATCCCTACAGGTTTAAGACCTGTGTGGTCGAAACGTCGATTCTGTGTATTTATTTGTGCAAAACTGCTGTTCGATCCATTATATACATTTTTCTTAATGTTATTTACCGTATGAAGCATAGTTTTACTGCAGTCTCCTTTCAATAAAAAAAACCACATGTCGAAACACAGACGTCAGTGCTCCCAATCCTTGCAAGCAATGAAGAAACCGTAATTATTTGGAGACTCACGACAGGAACAATGTGATGAGAAATCACAAGTTCAGAAAGATTAAATTTGGAGACTCACGACAGGAACAATGTGATGAGAAATCACAAGTTCAGAAAGATTAAATTTGGAGACTCACGACAGGAACAATGTGATGAGAAATCACAAGTTCAGAAAGATTAAATTTGGAGACTCACGACAGGAACAATCAGATGAGAATTCACAGGTTCAGAAAGATTAAATTTGCAGAGATACACTGGTTCACCTGTGAACGTGAGACCCGATATTGCAAAGCACATTATTCAAATCTGTCTGTTTCAGAATAAGGGCAGGCAGGCATCAAATATAGAAGCATAACAAGAAAAACAGCTGCTGTATCTGGCAAGTTCTAATAATGACAACAAATAAATCATACACAGTTAAAGATATTGACTTGAGGTGATGACAGATAACACAACAATAGTAAGGAAAAAGTTATTTCAATCTTATAAATGACATAACTCTAAATTATGTACAGCAGATTCTTAATTCCACCTTCTACAATCAGAAATGAGATGTTCGGCGTTTCTAAAATAGCGTACATCATTCATTTTATAGATGTGTACCCACTCTCCTTAATATCTGAGTATCCACTCTCCTTAATATCTGAGTATCCACTCTCCTTAATATCTGAGTATCCACTCTCCTTAATATCTAGGTACCCAGTCTCCTTAATATCTGGTACCCAATCTCCTTAATATCTAGGTACCCACTCTCCTTAATATCTGAGTATCCACTATCCTTAATATCTGAGTATCCACTCTCCTTAATATCTGAGTATCCACTCTCCTTAATATCTGAGTATCCACTCTCCTTAATATCTGAGTATCCACTCTCCTTAATATCTGAGTATCCACTCTCCTTAATATCTGAGTATCCACTCTCCTTAATATCTAGGTACCCACTCTCCTTAATATCTAGGTATCCACTCTCCTTAATATCTAAGTATCCACTCTCCTTAATATCTGAGTATCCACTCTCCTTAATATCTAAGTATCCACTCTCCTTAATATCAGAGTATCCACTCTCCTTAATATCTGAGTATCCACTCTCCTTAATATCTGAGTATCCACTCTCCTTAATATCTGAGTATCCACTCTCCTTAATATCTGAGTATCCACTCTCCTTAATATCTAAGTACCCACTCTCCTTAATATCTGAGTATCCACTCTCCTTAATATCTGAGTATCCACTCTCCTTAATATCTGAGTATCCACTCTCCTTAATATCTGAGTATCCACTCTCCTTAATATCTGAGTATCCACTCTCCTTAATATCTGAGTATCCACTCTCCTTAATATCTGAGTATCCACTCTCCTTAATATCTAAGTATCCACTCTCCTTAATATCAGAGTATCCACTCTCCTTAATATCTGAGTATCCACTCTCCTTAATATCTGAGTATCCACTCTCCTTAATATCTGAGTAACCACTCTCCTTAATATCTGAGTATCCACTCTCCTTAATATCTAAGTATCCACTCTCCTTAATATCAGAGTATCCACTCTCCTTAATATCTGAGTATCCACTCTCCTTAATATCTGAGTATCCACTCTCCTTAATATCTGAGTATCCACTCTCCTTAATATCTGAGTATCCACTCTCCTTAATATCTAAGTATCCACTCTCCTTAATATCTGAGTATCCACTCTCCATAATATCTGAGTATCCACTCTCATTAATATCTAGGTATGCACTCTTCCTTAATTTCTTAATCTCGTAATATCGACAATTATAAGACTTGTTGCTCATTTGAGAAACCTTCTTGTAAAATGACACATTTGTGTTTTACAGTTATTCTCATTGGTTAATTTGTGCATTCTGTGTGTCGAGAACCAATTAAAATCACAGGAAAAATGAAATGCGTCACTTTAGAAGAATGTTTTTCCAATAGTGTAGAAGGTCGTTAATGAGTCAATGATCACGTACAAAACGTTTTCCATCTTCCCATCACCCAAATACAAGAAAATACCACATTACGAGATGACATACCTCATGTTAAAAGTGTATTGACATCACGAAATCAGATATTGGATACAAGGTATTTCTTACAGAAGTTACCACCTTCAAATAGCTCGGGTCTCAAATATGTCATGATGGCACCTCGGGAAATGAGATTAAGTTAAGACCCAAGATGGCGATACGTGTGCCATGGCAAGGTTGAATATGAATTGGAAAAGTAAGATCAGTCTTATAGTTTAAGAATTAATTATATAGAACATAGGACAAATATATACGTCCGGCAGCAAATAAAGAAACTTGCATGTTATCAAGAAATACTTTGGCAGTGATGAAACGGCGTAAATTTGTTCGGGTTAGACATGTAACGAGACACGACTCACTTTCTAATATTATTTTGCAAGGAACAGCCAATGGTGAAAGAAGAAAAGGCGGACAAACACAATCCTGTATTGATAACATCACGGATTTGTCCAGGCATAGTTTTTTCTATACTCCTCCAGATCGCTGAAGACAGAGATGTTTGTAGGGCTTTTTCTGCTTATATCTTCACGACAAGATTTCAAATGTGTTAAATTACAGTTTTATGTCTAGCAAAATAAACAACATACAAGCTGGAACAATTCACCCCTTTACAAGCTGGAGCACATCAACATTTCGGCCAATATATCTGTATAAGATGAAATAAATCATCGTGTCGACAAAAAGATCTTTACGCAATGCAACAAATTGTCAGTCACGTTTAGCTTATCTTTATAGTATGATAGGGCCTACATATAACTCGTCAGCTGAAATATGTGACACGATTTCATCTACCATCTATTGTTAGGTAGGTCTTCACCATGTCCACGGATCTTCATTACACTCGAAAAATGGCCCAATATAAGCGATCTAGTCATTTAAACGATATAATTCACAGAACAACAGGTTGCCAATATAATTATAAACAGACAGCAATAAAAACACTTACTCTCGCCACTTGTAGCCATCGATAAAAGTTTGAAGGTAGGACATAAGAATGCGAAGTTCTCGTTTGTTGACCTTCGAGATTTTACTTGTGTCTAAGGTTTGGAGTCTGTACAAGAAAGAGTTGGTCTCATTCTGAAAATATATAAACGAAATAATAATTAATCTTTTTATAACTCACACGCTATTACTTCTTACACGATACTACTATTCATACGATACTACTATTCACACGATACTACTATTCATACGATACTACTATTCATATATATATATATATATATATATATATATATATATATATATATATATATATATATATATATATATATATATATATATATATATACCACACACAATTATTACTGTATCTAAAAACAAAACTACTGCCAATAGGGAAAACTGGTGTCATGTGTGATATCAGAGGCTTACAGGTACCTCAAAACAGGTCTAAAAAACATAAAAATAAAGTAACCCATAGCATTTATTAATGCCGTAGGGGTATGATATGGTACCGATCTCACATTTCAGTGGCTATGCAAATGAGGGCGGTAGCCATCTCCTCTCCCTCGCAGTCTTTACTTCCCGGATTAATCCGGTACTCATTTAAAGCTGGGTCGACCCGTGAGACGGTGCGATCTGAAAAAACATTTCCGACTTAATTGAGAAATGAACTCAGCACCACTCATGTGCGAAGCCGGTGCAGGTCTACAAACGAAAGAATCCCACAAAATGTATTTTTTTAAAAACCAGAGTTATTAAAGAAATTATGTCAATGCGACAAGATCCTGCCTGTGAGTTCTGTTTTTTTTGAAAATCTTGTAATTTATAGTATAATGTAACAAGAAAGCTTTGTGCGTGTTATTTTTAGGGGTGGGGGCGGGTTTCATATAAAGAGACATAACAGCATATAAAGAATAATAGCTGAAGTCAGTTTTAGCAGCAACAGGGGAAGAGGGCGCCCAAGACGACGATGGTGCAGTGATATATCAGATTGTATAAATTGTCTCTAGCTGGCGGCAGGTCAACTTGCCAAGAATTGCGTTGTGTTCAAAGAATCTATAAGAAAGACTACGTTCTGGAAAGAATATATCACCTGATGATGAGTAATTTATAAAGAAAAAATTCAATATTTGTGCACCGGGGAAACTCCCATTAAGGCACAGTTCTTTAATGTCGCTTACTTTGTCGGAGAAAAAAATTAGTTTGAATAAACTTGAATTTACTTGGAGAAAAAATAATGCCACGAAAATAACAGCAGAGGTTCTCAAGTTTTTCATAGAGAAAGTCCAAGCACCAATTTAACTCTTGGGAATAGAGAATAATACTTACGTAAAACACAAGGTCGATCCGCTTTACAATGAACTCACATACTATAGACTATTGGTTCGGAATTGTCTGACTTTATTAGAAATAATGTTTGACTACAGGTATAGGCGACAGTTTTAACGTTTCAACCTTAAGATCTTTTTTTTTAAAAATACAAGACAAACAGTGAACAAACATAATAAAAACAGTAAAAATAAAGGTACAATCACAAAAACATTAGTTGCATATATTTAACACCAGATACGTCCAAGACCTCTTCTTGTGTTCTTGTCTTCTTGTGTTCTTGTCTTCTTGTGTTCTTGTTTTCTTGTGTTCGTGTCTTCTTGTGTTCTTGTCTTCTTGTGTTCTTGTCTTCTTGTGTTCTTGTCTTCTTGTGTTCTTGTCTTCTTGTGTTCTTGTCTTCTTGTGTTCTTGTCTTCTTGTGTTCTTGTCTTCTTGTGTTCTTGTGTTCTTCTTGTCTTCTTCTTGTGTTCTTCTTGTCTTCTTCTTGTGTTCTTCTTGTCTTCTTCTTGTGTTCTTCTTGTGTTCTTCTTGTCTTCTTCTTGTGTTCTTCTTGTCTTCTTCTTGTGTTCTTCTTGTGTTCTTCTTGTCTTCTTCTTGTGTTCTTCTTGTGTTCTTCTTGTGTTCTTCTTGTGTTCTTCTTGTCTTCTTCTTGTGTTCTTCTTGTGTTCTTCTTGTGTTCTTCTTGTGTTCTTCTTGTCTTCTTCTTGTGTTCTTCTTGTGTTCTTCTTGTCTTCTTCTTGTGTTCTTCTTGTCTTCTTCTTGTGTTCTTCTTGTGTTCTTCTTCTGTTCTTGTCTTCAATGACGTGCATATACGCAAGTTAGGGAGCCGCGTAGCGCAGTGGTTAACGCACTGGCTTCACATATGATTGGTGCTTGGTTCATTCCCCAGTTGAGGCGGAAATGATTTTCAAATCGCAACGGCTCCCGGGTCGACCCAGCCGTAAATGGGTACTGGATTAATCCGGGAAGTAAAGACTGCGATGGAGAGGAGATCGCTAACATCTCACACCCCTACGGCATTAATACATGCTATGGGTTACTTTACTTACTTACTATATACACAAGTATAGTCATAAAAATGCACATTACAAAATATGGGGAATGGATCTAATTAAAACAAATGTGCCAGAAAACAACAACATGAACGTCTACACAACAAAGGACCCACCACCCAAACCTAAATAAACAAATGATCTGTATTTAGAGTAAATGTCTTGGAGGTGCCGTGATTACAATATGTTTCTGCCTATATCTTCGTGCGATTGATCAAACAGATCGCCTATTCCTGACGCTATACATTTCAATGGCGTTGATCATCGTGTTGACCGTGGCATTCAAGTAACTGCAATAATAGATATAGGTACGACTTTGAAAATCGCTATTTATTGCCGTTTGGTACCCTTAAACCTTTATCATAATACAAATAACACTATTTATCTGTAGGCCTTTTTTGCGTTATCTGAATTTTTTCATACCATCACCAAATATGCTCATAGTCTGTGCGTTACTTGTTAAGTTGATCGACCTTGTGTTTATTTAGTAGCGTATCCTATTCAGGAAATAACAATAAACCCAGCATTTTTTTTAGCTATGATGATTTTCTAGGCGATATAAAAATGTTCAGTAGTTTGCCATTGCTTTCTGGACGGCGTAGATGCATAATTGCCTGTGGCGATGATCAGAGTGTGTTTAACGTAACTATTATTGTTATACACGTTTTATTGCAATTTAACTTATTATTCATTGTGAATAAACAACCGAATTACCAGGACTTAAATAGTCTAGTGATGTGAAAATCTAGTTAAATAGTCTAGTGATGTGAAAATCTAGTTAAATAGTCTAGTGATGTGAAAATCTAGTTAAATAGTCTAGTGATGTGAAAATCTAGTTAAATAGTCTAGTGATGTGAAAATCTAGTTAAATAGTCTAGTGATGTGAACATCTAGTTAAATAGTCTAGTGATGTGAAAATCTAGTTAAATAAACTAGTGATGTGAAAATCTAGTTAAATAGTCTAGTGATGTGAACATATAGTTAAATAGTCTAGTGATGTGAAAATCTAGTTAAATAAACTAGTGATGTGAAAATCTAGTTAAATAGTCTAGTTATGTGAAAATCTAGTTAAATAGTCTAGTGATGTGAAAATCTAGTTAAATAGTCTAGTTATGTGAAAATCTAGTTAAATAGTCTAGTTATGTGAAAATCTAGTTAAATAGTCTAGTTATGTGAAAATCTAGTTAAATAGTCTAGTGATGTGAAAATCTAGTTAAATAGTCAGTATCTATGTCATTCATATCGCATTCGTCCCGTGTAACCGCAGCCCATAATTATCTATCTTTTGCTACTTATAAAAATCTGATGATGTGATCTCCATATTTTTCGCTTAGTTAGCTTGCTAATTCCTAAAATACGGACAAGAAAAGCTAAGCCAGGCCTCACACATCGCCCATCATTAATTCTTGATTTGTATTCCTGCAGCGCCATCTACCAACGCACAAACAGGTATAATAAGGAAAACAAACAACAGCCAAAATAAAGTAGATGAGCATAAATGGCTTCTGCAACGCCTAGCAAACTGGCAAATCGTTTGATCTAAATCTCAAGAAAGAGTGCCAGTTAAACCAAAAAAAATGAAGCCAATTTATGATGTATGTTATCTCTTGCGGCAAGTTTGATCAAAAATAGAAATAAATTAATGGTCTAATTGGACATGGTTGACATATGCTTGAGTCAGTATGATCCGCGGTAGTTATTGCATGCAAAATCGATTATACATATTTAGTAGTATAAATGTTTGAGATAGGAGACAGGGGAGGTCATTAGAAGCTTTTGAGATGTAGTACTATAGAAGGATCCAAAGAACGGGAGAAAGGAAAGGGGGATGGGACAAATGGACAGGTACTCAATTGCCAAAGCAAACATATTGTTCCTGACAGTGAATTTTTAACGGATGTTTTTGTTTTGTCATATGAGATATTATAATATCGAGTGATTAAATATAAAATGTAATATTTTTTTCTCGGCTCTTTGTGGAGATGTACAGGGCGCGTGTCGGGTATCCAAGGTACCGGGTACCATCCCAGTCGCAGGGCATTGTGTATACGGATAATTCAGGAAGCAATAGCAACTTACTGAAAGTATTAATATTCTCTAGAAAATCACTACAACTACAAAATGCTGGATTGATCGCCACGTACTGGAATATAACATACTACCATCTAATCTCTCTTTGTGATGAACTCGCATTGCACTTGCGGATATTAGAGCAATTTGGTTATATTAGAACTAGTATTGCACTTGCGGATATTAGAGTAATTTGGTTATATTAGAACTAGCATTGCACTTGCGGATATTAGAGCAATTTGGTTATATTAGAACTAGCATTGCACTTGTGGATATTAGAGCAATTTGGTTATATTAGAACTAGCATTGCACTTGCGGATATTAGAGCAATTTGGTTATATTAGAACTAGCATTGCACTTGCGGATATTAGAGTAATTTGGTTATATTAGAACTAGCATTGCACTTGCGGATATTAGAGCAATTTGGTTATATTAGAACTCGCATTGCACTTGCGGATATTAGAGCAATTTGGTTATATTAGAACTAGCATTGCACTTGCGGATATTAGAGCAATTTGGTTATATTAGAACTAGCATTGCACTTGCGGATATTAGAGCAATTTGGTTATATTAGAACTAGCATTGCACTTGTGGATATTAGAGCAATTTGGTTATATTAGAACTAGCATTGCACTTGCGGATATTAGAGCAATTTGGTTATATTAGAACTAGCATTGCACTTGCGGATATTAGAGCAATTTGGTTATATTAGAACTAGCATTGCACTTGTGGATATTAGAGCAATTTGGTTATATTAGAACTAGCATTGCACTTGCGGATATTAGAGCAATTTGGTTATATGAGAGATGAACTAGCATTGCACTTGCGGATATTAGAGCAATTTGGTTATATTAGAACTAGCATTGCACTTGCGGATATTAGCACAATTTGGTTATATTAGAACTAGCATTGCACTTGCGGATATTAGCACAATTTGGTTATATTAGAACTAGCATTGCACTTGCGGATATTAGCACAATTTGGTTATATTAGAACTAGCATTGCACTTGCGGATATTAGCACAATTTGGTTATATAAGAAATGTGACCGTCACAATAAAGAAGTTGGTGATACGACTACGACCTCTGAACTAAAGAAACAAACCTTTAGATATTATTGAATTTGTCAGCGCTTTTATCTGGCGATATGCAGGGACAAGCAATATATGCAGGGATAAGCAATATACACTGGGATAAGCAATAAACGCAGGGATAAGCAATATACACAGTGATAAGCAATATACACTGGGATAAGCAATACACGCAGGGATAAGCAATATACACAGGAATAAGCAATATACACAGGAATAAGCAATATCCCCAAGTTTTCTTTCTTTAGCTATTTTGATTCTGAGTATAATAAGCATACAGAAAATTTTCTATTCATGGAAACAGAAATCCTTCCAAAAATTCTACCATGAAAACAGAAATCCTTCCAAAAATTCTACCATGAAAACAGAAATGCTACCAGAAGTTTTACCATGAAAACAGAAATTCTACCATAAGTTTTACCATGAAAACAGAAATCCTACCAAAGTTTTACCATGAAAACAGAAATTCTACCAAACGTTTTACCATGAAAACAGAAATTCTACCAAAAGTTTTACCATGAAAACAGAAATTCTACCAAAACTTTTACCAAGAAAACAGAAGTTCTACCAAAAGTTTTACCATAAAAACAGAAATTCTACCAAATGTTTTACAATAAAAAAAGAAATTCTACCAAATGTTTTACAATATTTAAGAAATTCAAACAAAAGTTTTACCATAAAAACAGAAATCCTTCCAAAAGTTTGACCATGAAAAATGAAATTCTAACAAAAGCTTTACCATAATAACAGAAATTCTACCAAATATTTTACCATGAACACACTCTCAAGGTCATCTCATCTATTTTTTTGGTCAGTATGTGCTAAATGATAAAAGACTCACGATATAGGTGTAAACTATCAGGTTCTGAACTTAAAGCTGACACACCCCTTTCGCTCCAAAAATCACATGATCGAGAAAATAGTACCACGTTAATAGAAACATGAATATAGTTAGTTAGTTAGGTTGTTCCTTTCGTGCCGCAAGCGACACATAGCGCAGAGGTTTTGGTTCTCATGATGCGGTCCGCTGCCTGCAGCTTTAGTTCCTGGATGGTCTTGCAGCCTATTAATTCCCGTTCTTTAAGAATGGTGTTTTTAAGGGTGTATTAGGTCTTCCTCTTTTTCTTTTACCCTCCGGTGACCACATAACGGCTTGCTGGTTTATTCTGTTTACATCTAGTAATAAAACGTGACCAAGGTATTTCCATCTTCATTTTCTTATGATGTTTGAAACATACTCTTGGTGTATTTTGTCTCCTAGATCACTATTGGGTGACGAAGTCGCTCCATTTTATATTCATCAGTTTGCGAAGACATTTGTTTTCGAAGCTGTTTAGTTTGTTGTCTATTGCTTGAGTTGATTTCCAGCTTTCACTACCATACGTTAGCACTGAGACAATACAATAATATACAGTAAACATTAATATACAGTAAACCATTACAAATTTTATTTTTACATTGTATGTATACCTGAAACTAATACACTTGAAATATTCAGTGATCGCATTCTTATAATGTAAAACCTTAGATGTTGTAATAGAGGGTTTAAACAACATTTCTACAATGAGAAAAAGAAGATGTAACAAAGTGACGTGTTGATCAATAGGTCTTTTTCAAGCTAGGAATATACACACACAAGCTTTCAGGAACAACAAAATTGAGGATTGCACAGAATTCCACTCAGATGATTTTCAAAAGAGTGAACCATTGTCGCTCTAAAGACTCTACGAGATTGGTGTAAGGAGAAAAGAACAGCCCGTATCATTGTCGCCCTGAAGACTCTACGAGATTGGTATAAAGAGAAAGGAACAGCCCGTATTATTGCCGCCCTGAAGACTCTACGAGATTGGTGCAAAGAGAAAGGAACAGCCCGTATCATTGCCGCCCTGAAGACTCTACGAGATTGGTATAAAGAGAAAGGAACAGCCCGTAAAGAGAAACATAACAGATATACAAAGATATTCAACATCGAAATTAAACTGTTTGAGGCTAAACTCTGATGGATTTATTGAAACGGGGATCGGCGCACATATTGACTTGTCATGAGGGCACTGATATTAACTGGAGATCATGTTGCCTACATACAACTAGAATAAAATAGATTCAAGCAATATAAAGAAAAGCAATATAAAGAAAAGCAATATAAAGAAAAGCAATATAAAGAAAATCAATATAAAGAAAAGCAATATAAAGAAAAGCAATATAAAGAAAAGCAATATAAAGAAAAGCAATATAAAGAAAAGCAATATAAAGAAAAGCAATATAAAGAAAAGCAATATAAAGAAAAGCAATATAATTATGTGAAATTACTCCATGAGAAGATACAGTATAGGTAGATATGATTTTTTAAAGAAAATGAAACAATTCTATCTATTCGCTGAGACCCTTTGTTGCCTTTCGGCGTCAGGGGTAAAAGAGTTTTCTGGAGACCGCCTTCTTGTGTGCTGAGTATACTGTGGAATGTGTCGCCTCTTTTATTTCAGTGGTCCATCGTTTACGTGGTCGTCCTCTAGGTCTGCCTTCACTTTATCTGTGTAGCATAGCTTGCTGTGGAATGCTGTCTGATGGTAGTCTGTGCTGATGTGTGCAAACCATTTGATCTGTTGTCTCTTGATGTATTATAAGATTGCGGTGTTGCCAGTTTTTTAATTGAACAATGAATGATATTAATAACCTAGTTTAAAAGTGTACAGTACACATCAGTCGTAGTCATGGTGACGAGATTAACTATGATATACAAATGACGTAAACAGCATGGAAAATCAAAACAAAGTAGCAACAGTGGTGTATAGAGTTATATGAAGTTATATAAAATCCATTATGATGTATGGAAGTCAGTCTCAAACGACTAGTAGGAAGGGACTGTCCATAAATTACATCAATAATGTTATACCAATATTTCGCCCATGCGTTGTCGAAGGCCCAAAAGGGGAGCAAAGAATAGCAACACTGTTTACCTTCCACGCATGTCGTAAAAGGCGACTAAGGAGGTTATGGGATGGAGTTAGCTGTCCCGTCCCATATAGGGTCAGTGATCCAAAGTCATGCTGAAGTCGGATGTGTCAGGCCGAAAGGCGCAGATATCGCAGCAATGCTGTAAACCATGACACAACGCATTCCGTTCTCCGGACTACATCCTGCTAATCTGCAGGAGTTTGAGAATGAACGCAGAAGAAGAAGATACCAATATTTGACCGAACCCCCTCCATCTTTGCCAATATACTGTCATGAATTCAGAACCCTCTAGAGCTTAATTTTAATTATCTCAACAAAATTAATCTACACCCGCCATCTCACCTCCTAAAAGGGGGCAATGGGCCCAAAGAATATTGAGAACCACTGGTCTAGATATCCTAGAATATATGTAGAATAAATGATCGCAGTGGTTGTGTAGTGAATGTATCAAAACGTCATTATTTGTTGCGTAACGACAATGCTGATGCGTCATTAATTGTTGTGTGTTAGCAGTACAGATGCGTCATCAATTAGTGTGTAGTAGTAGTGTAGATGCATCATCAATTGTTGTGTAGTAGCAGCATAAATGCATCATCAATTGTTGTGTAGTAGAAGTATAGATGCATCATCAATTTTTGTGTAGTATCGGGTATCTGCAAAGTCGTAAAACAAACTGCTCTAAACATGATTAATATTGGAGTAAAAATATATAGCAATTAATCGCACAAAATGACTACACCCATGCGACATTATAGGCATCTGAATTCCCATAACTTTTTTCAAATCAAATATAAAACTTCACCGGTAAAATCAATGCAATAAAACTTCAACAAAAACTAAATATTTTCTGAATTTATAGAATATTTTTTTTCTCCACTAAGTGGCCCACTATCTGAAATAGCTATCGACATTATTCTCTCCTCACCTAATGAGCATCAGGTCGTGAAAGCTATTCCAGACAACAGCAGCGTATTCTACTTTAGCTGATCTATCCAGCAGACGAGTATATGTTTATACGGTGCGTTTCTACTGACAAAACGAAACCTCCGTCTCTAAAGGATATAGTGTCTCTTCTGTTTTCACTTGAAGTTTCTGGTTTGTCGAGTCCCAGTTTATTGATTTTAATTACAAGTAAGATTAAGTGTAATTATTTGTACTTAGCATCAAGAGCACTGATAATTTATAAGTGGGAAATGTTGAGAAAGGACAGGGAGTGAAAATGTTGATAAAGGAAAGAGAGTTGAAAATGTTGAGTTAGGACAGATAATGGGAAATGTTGAGAGAAGAAAGAGATTGGGAAATGTTTAGTTAGGACAGAGAATGGAAATGTTGAGAAAAGAAAGAGAGTGGGCAATGTTGAATTAGGACAGAGAGTGGGAAATGTTGAGAAAAGAGAGTTGGAAATGTTGAGTTAGGACAGAGAGTGGGACATGTTGATAAAGGAAAGTGAGCGGTAAATCTCGAGAAAGGGAAGTGAGTGAGAAAAGTTGAGAAAGAAAAGAGTGGGAAATGTAGAGAATGGACAGAGAGTGGAGAATTTTGAGAAAGGAATGCACGTGGGAAATTTTTAGAAAGGGAAGAAAGTATAATTTAAAATTATTATTAATTTTGATTAAAGAAGCAGGCAGAGTGTTGAGTAAAGAAGTAGGCAAAAAGAACAGTGTTGAGTAAAGAAGTGGGCAGAGATTACAACGTTGAGTACAGAAGTAGGCACATATTACTCCGTTGAGTACAGAAGTAGGCACATATTACAACGTTGAGTAAAGAAGTAGGCAAAAAGTACAGTGTTGAGTAAAGAAGTGGGCAGAGATTACAACGTTGAGTACAGAAGTAGGCACATATTACTCCGTTGAGTACAGAAGTAGGCACATATTACAACGTTGAGTAAAGAAGTAGGCAAAGAGTACAGTGTTGAGTAAAGAAGTGGGCAGAGATTACAACGTTGAGTACAGAAAGAGGCAGAGATTACATCGTTGAGTACAAAAGTAGGCACATATTACACCGTTGAGTACAGAAGTAGGCACATATTACACCGTTGAGTACAGAAGTAGGCAGCGAGTATAATGATGTAGACAGACGGTAGAGTGTTGAGTAAAGAAGTGGGCAGAAAGTATACTGTTGAGAAATAAGTAGGCAGAGAATATAGTGTGGAGTAAAGAAGTAGGAAGAGAGTAGTATTGAGTAAAGCAGTAGGAAGAGAGTATAGTGTTGAGTAAATCAGTATGATGAGAGTATATTGTTGAGTAAAGAAGCAGACAGAGAGTAAAATGTTGAGTAAAGAAGTAGGCAGAGAGTTTAGTGTTGAGTAAAGAAGTAGGCAGAGAGTTTAGTGTTGAGTAAAGCAGTAGACAGAGAGTAAAATGTTGAGTAAAGAAGTAGGCAGAGAGTTTAGTGTTGAGTAAAGAAGCAGACATATAGTTTAGTGTTGAGTAAAGCAGTAGGCAGAGAGTTTAGTGTTGAGTACAGAAGTAAGCAGATAGTTTAGTGTTGAGTAAAGAAGTAAGCAGAGAGTTTAGTGTTGAGTAAAGAAGTAAGCAGAGAGTTGAGTGTTGAGTACGGAATATATTATACCGATCTCATTCAGGAATGTGAGTCCATCTTGTTAATGGCATATTATCCGTCTCTGGACTACACCCTGCTAATCTGTAGGAGTTTGAAAATGAACACATACGAAGAATATAATGGTACAATAACCATTGAAAATAACCGTGAACATTTCTCTTATTTTACTTTTGCTATACCCTCTATTACACAGTAGAATTCCTCTATAGCGCATTCTTTTAAAGCAAATTTCTCTATATAACAACAACGTTTCAAAATCGTCACATATATTTATTCTTAACTGTTTAAACTGTATACAGATAATTTCTATTATTACATACATATTTTATCAGTTCCTGCCATGACGCAATAATGTCATGAATATATATACATATATATATATATATATATATATATATATATATATATATATATATATACTAGAGAGAAGGTTGTGCGCATATATATAAAACCACACACAACTCAATAACACACAAATGGGCTTTCGGAAAAATAAAAGCTGTACAATTGCAATCTTCGCCCTCGAACAACTTGCAGAAAGAGCGATAGAACATAACCAAGATTTATATTTGGCTCTCATTGACTAAGACAAAGCTTTTAACATAGTGGATAGAGCACAGCTATGGATAACATTACAGACATATGGAGTTCCCAAACATCTGATAACTATGCGTCAGAGCATATACGCCAATAGTCAATGCGCAGTAAAAACGAGCACAGGTACCTCCGATAATTTCCAAATTCACTCGGGAGTGAGACAGGGATACGTACTATCCCCCATATTGTTCATAATATACATAGATCTTGCTATTTGCAGACGACCAAGCAATAGTAGCAGCCTCAGAAGAACAACTACAAAGATAAATATAGAAAAGACCGAAGTAATAAAGATAGGAAGAAAAGATATATATATATATATATATATATATATATATATATATATCTATATATATATATATATAAAACTACCTTAAACGAGTGACAGAATTCAATACCTAGGAAACAATATAACAACAGACGGCATACCCATCCTTTGGGCAAATGACTACAAATTTAGAAACAAAAATGTATATTTAAATACCAAAATAACACTATTAAAATCGATTATTAAGCCAAACATGGACAACTACAGCACAAAAATGGAAATTTGTGCCAGATGAAATGGCATGCTTAAGCAGAATTCTAGGAATATCGCTAAGAGATAGAGTGAAGAATGAGGACATTAGACAAACAACCGGCACCACTCCAATCTTGGAATATATTAAGAGACAACAGATCAAATGGTTTGCATACATCAGCAGACTACCATCAGACAGCATACCACAGCAAGGTATGCTGCACACATACAATGAAGGAAGACCTAGAGGCCGACCGCAAAAATAATGAGCCACAGAAATAAAAGAGGCGACACATTCCACCTCAATGCACACAGAGGTCATCTCCAGAAAATTCTTCTACTCCTGACGCTGAAAGACAACACAGAGTTTAGCGAATATATATATATATATCTGAGGAACGTTTCTGTGTGACTTATCCTAACCATAAAATGATGTGTGGTTATAGTTTTCCACTCCTATAATTTATTGCTTCGTCCCTGCGTGTTTTTCTCGTTATAAGGATAGCAGTGCTAATTTTTTATTAAATTAATGTGTCTCGATTCTCCGTTTTCCTGTTGAGCGGTGCGGAGGTAATTTTTTTTTATTATAGTAATTTGCCTCGTTTCAGTGTTTCTCTGTGACGTTGTGCGGGGATAATTTTTATATTATTAGTATTTAACCATCAAATTAACATTGTCCTCTGTTTTTATTACTCAAATCAATTCGGTCAAAATACACTTTTAGGTTGATCATATGTACGGAAGAGACGTTTCGACTAATACTTATTTATCAAAATTATAACAAATAAACACAGAAAGGAACACAAAATAGATAGGCAACTCAATCAATCAATCAATAAATTAAGTGCCATGCCGAGTGGCGTAGGCGAATATGCTTCTCCACAACTCTTGGTCTCTTGTGCTGTTAATAAGTTCAGTAGAAGACTTGTTTTTGTGCGACAGTGACAAACCCATTCAGAAATTTCTCTCTTTGTCTTCCTCTTGTCTTTTCTTCCCTTGATATTTCCCGTGGTTACGAATTGTTCAAGTTTTACTTGTCTCATCACATGCTCTAAAGATCTTGATTTTCTGCTTCTAATTTGTCGTTTTCCTTCAGCATCTCTGAGAACTTCTACATTAGTTTTCTTGGCTGTCCATGGAATTTCCATCATTCTTCTTAAAAACCGCATCTCAGTTGCCTCCAGCTTATCTTGGGCACCTTTCTTTACTGTCCATGCTTCGCTTCTATAAAGAAGGATCGGCTCAATATAATATCCAGCACTGGAACTCGCCGACTAGTCGAGACTATATAGAATTATACCATGGAAACTGCCAGATGTAGAAATCAAAGAGAAATAAAAAGGAATACAATGGACATATGAAAGTTGCATATCAAAAGAATACAGTACGCAAAGACCATGTGAAATTAAGAATATAATAGTTTAATTCTGATCTTATTCTGATATATTTTAATTTTCATCCAATAATTTTGTTATTCTCCAGTTCCCTCACTGCATTGTTAGTATTGTGCACTTTGTCACACAAGCCACTCGAATGATCCATGTAACCCCATGACGGTTAAAATACAGTAGGACAGTTTATTGTTAGTATCGTGGACTTATCACACAAGCCATTCGAATGTTCCATGTAAACCCATGACGGGTCAAATACAGTAGGGCAGTTTATTGTTAGTATGATCATATTTTTATAAAGAATGGTGGGTGGAAACGTCGATTCAGCGTATTTGTTCTACCTAAAGCTGCTATGTAAAACCTTTTAACAGCTTATATTATTTACCATATCGTACACAGTTTCGCTGAAGACTCCCGTTCATTCTGTTTCTTTTCAAATATTTCTTCTCTAAGAAGCTTACTGTCGTGACCCAATATCTACATTAAAGATGATATGAATAGTGATTGGAAAATGCAAGTCGTATGACCCAAAACAGAGAGGGGTTCAATGAGTTCATTCAGAAGACAACGTTCTGGGGAGAATACGTCACATGACATGGCTTGACCTTCCACATCCATCAGAAGACTTACCAAATACCGCCAATAGTAAACCAAACGGTCAGCTACTGTACCTCATAAAATTAAGCAGTGCTTACTCCGATAGTATTTTAGCAGTGGGCGTTGTAATTTGTAAGTACATCTTTCTCATATAATGCTTCAGCCAGGGTTGTCGTTTCAGTAACTCATGGATAAATTTAGTCATTTTGAAATGTCGCTGACCATACAATTTATGTTTGGATCATCTTGTGTTTGTAATAATATCTTGTTTGTTGTTATCGTTGTTGTCGTTATCAAATTGCTGCTGGTTAGATCTACTCGTGTCAGTTGAGAAGGAATGGCAATCATTAATGATAATACGACTGTTTCGTTAGAAGTGTCTACACTTGGGTACGTCGTGGGGGCTGATATCTTTAAAATGGCTATTGATATCCTTTTCAAAAGCGAAATATAATGGATTGATTTTTCCTGCAGAGTATATTTATTTTGCCACTTTTTTGTGCTCGTTTTATGTCATTAATTACATTTCTGCAGTTTAGTCAAATTTCACTTGTCCTGTTTCTGAGAATTTACTGAACTAATTTTTCTTATTTAAATTGACGAATAAAATAAGATGTCTTTTAACATCGGGAATTCTAAAATAAGATGTCTTTTAACATCGGGAATTATAAAATAAGATGTCTTTTAACATCGGGAATTCCTAGTTCAACCGAAAATATTTTAGAATGACTAACGACTCATTAGTTGACTCGACCTAAGAAAATGGGTGCCAGATCTTTTGGAACGTAAAGGCGGCAGGATAGATGCTGACGACGTCATCTATAGGAATGACGATGAAGTTGAAAACTAAGGGCGTAACACGGTATTCCGCAATAGGCATTAGTGGTGCGAAAAAGGAAAAACTTAATAATATCGGCAAGTAATATTGTAGGATGTAGAATTCTTTCTCACGAAGCCGCTGTTAAAACACAACCAAGAAACAGAACGAAACGTAATGTCATGGTTGGTTGCTGATCCAGCGGTCCATGGGCTCATGCCCTTTGACCTAAAACGTAATGTTATAGAAACAGAATGAAACGTAATGTTATAGAAACAGAATGAAACGTAATGTTATAGAAACAGAATGAAACGTAATGTTATAGAAACAGAATGAAACGTAATGTTATAGAAACAGAATGAAACGTAATGTTATAGAAACAGAATGAAACGTAATGTTATAGAAACAATGAAACGTAATGTTATAGAAACAGAATGAAACGTAATGTTATAGAAACAGAATGAAACGTAATGTTATAGAAACAGAATGAAACGTAGTGTTATAGAAACAGAATGAAACGTAATGTTATAGAAACAGAATCAAACGTAATGTTATAGAAACAGAATGAAACGTAATGTTATAGAAACAGAATGAAACGTAATGTTATATAAACAGACACTATAACTCAAGAAATGTTTAAAAGGTGGTAGTGGATTGACGTCGTTGTACTCGGATTATGTACTTCATGACTTTAACCTAAGCGGCACGCCGCCTGCTGAGAAGACAATCGATATCACATACGTCCCTAGCTTCAATCGTTAAATCTATGGTCATCTAGATATGTATAATCTATGGTCATCTAGATATGTATAATCTATGGTCATCTAGATATGTATAATCTATGGTCATCTAGATATGTATAATCTATGGTCATCTAGATATGTATAATCTATGGTCATCTAGATATGTATAATCTATGGTCATCTAGATATGTATAATCTATGGTCATCTAGATATGTATAATCTATGGTCATCTAGATATGTATAAGGACATGTTACTGCTTCACAAAAAAGGCGGGTGACAATGAGGCTTGCCAGGATCTGTCTCCCGTAAACCATTTTTTCACAAGTGTATATTAAAAAATGTGTCTGAGCCTCATCTATATATCTCGCCCGTGTGTTGTCGGGGCCCGAAAGGGGAGCAAAGAATAGCAACACTGTTTACCTTCCATGCATGTCGTACGAGGCGACTAAGGAGGTTATGTGATGGGGTTGGTTGTCCCTTCCCATATAGGATCAGTGACCCAAAGTCATGCTGAAGTAAGATGTGTCAGGCCAAAAGGCGCAGATATCGCAGCAATGATGTAAACTATGACACAACGTATTCCATTCTCCGGACTACATCCTGCTGATCTGCAGGAGTTTGAGAACGAACGCAGAAGAAGAAGAAGAAGAGATCTATATATCTATACCATTTTGCAGAATAGTCTGCGTTCTGATCTCGCGTAGCAGTAATTTTTTGTTTATCCTACCTTTTCCGTGCTTTTCATTGACGATGCAAAGTATGTACAAAGTTACTAATAGCCAATTTCATCAGCCAAGATGAGTGACGCTGCTTGCGATCACTAACCAGGACTAATATGAAAAATGACTTGATATTTACTCTAAGGAAAATGCTGGTTACTTGTGTTAACAACCGACTCTTGTTGTGATGTCATAGCGAGACCTTTATATATGAACGGCCGTGGAAATCCCTAGGTATTTCATTAAAAAACGGATTATATGAAGAGGACGTTATGAGCGGATTTGAACCTGGGATTTCTCGGAGATCTTGCAAATCTTCCCAAATAACGTTTAAGGAAGAACAAATGTTTAAACATTATGCCAGTAAAAATTGCATTTCAATGGATTAAAAAACGTTTTATTATGTTATCCGAAGCTATACTGAAAATTTACAAATTAGACCCATTTTTTTTTATTTGTCTAAACTTTGGTCACAAAATGTTCCAACATTTTGGCAACACTGATTGAGACTGCCAATATCTCTGAGTTATTCCCACCTGTAAAGACATTTTTTACAAGAACAGTAATCCACTCAATGCTATACAAGAAATCGTTGAGCTGTCGAAGAAATGTGACCCAGCACTCTGAAACCTCACGTGAAATCATCGTTATTAGACACTATAATAGAATGGATTCAAGAGAATGCACCTGACATACACCAGTATATTTTATTTGCTGGATATTTTTCTCACGTGGATAATTGACCCAGTAATACATTTTTAATTATTTATAAATAAATAATTTAGGAATATTTTTTCAATAACAATATGGAGGAAACATTGGACTAGTATTGAAAGTGTACTTAGAATTAATGTAAATAGATTGACACTGTCGGCATTAATATGGGATCCAGGTGGGAAAAATAAGAAATAGAGGGCGACAAAGAAACTCATCAAGGGGCGATAATCAAAGAGGATATTACTATCCTTCTCAACAGCATACAAGCACTACACACAACAGCTTACAAGCATTACACACAACAGCATACAAGCAATACACACAACAAAATTCTGGCAATACACACAACAGCTTACAAGCAATACACACAACAGCATACAAGCACTACACACAACAGCTTACAAGCAATGCACACAACATCATACAAGCTATACACAGAACAGCATACAAGCAGTAAACACAACAGCATGCAAGCAGTACACACAACAGCATGCAAGCAATACACACAACAGCATACACACAATACACACAACAGCATACAAGCAATACACACAACAGCATACAAGCAATACATACAACAGCATACAAGCAATACATACAACAGCATACAAGCAATACACACAACAGCATACAAGCAATACACACAACAGCATACATGTAATATACACAACAGCATGCCAGCAATACACACAATAGCATACAAGCAATACATACAACAGCATACAAGCAATACACACAACAGCATGCAAGCAATACACACAACAGCATACAAGCAATACACACAATAGCATACAAGCAATACACACAACAGCATACAAGCAATGGTGGTGGGTGGTGGCCTACTGGCTGGATGAATAGATGGCTAAATGGATCGATCGATCGATATAGAGAGACAGGCAGGCAGCCAGACAGACGGACAGACATATCAGAATGTAAGATCTTCTGTGTGTAAAGAAAAGTTATGAATAAACACCCTCCCCCCTTTTTACACCTGTCCCCCAAAAGTACTGCACACAGTAAACTAGATCATCATCGTAACTCCTCAGTATCGAAGAAAAATATACATTAAATAAGATTTCGTAACATGCATTTGAGTACATGCACGATTTATGAGCAGAGATAGGTGTGTGATTAACCAGTTAGTTACGGGAAACCATCAGCCTGCATGCACTTCAACTTCTTCTAGACAGTATGAGCTCCTTTAGGTTTACAAAATGTGCAACTGCGTCAGTTTAAGGAAATAACCAATGTATTCCGCCCGTGTTGTCAGGGCTCGAAAGGGGAGCAAAGAATAGCGACACTGTTTACCTTCCATGCAAGTCGTAAAAGGCGACTAATGAGGTTATGGGATGGGGTTGGCTGTCCCATCCCATATAGGATCAGTGACCCAAAGCCATGCTGAAGTCGGGTGTGCCAGGCCGAAAGGCGCAGATATCGCAACCATGCTGTAAACTATGACACAACGTATTCCGTTCTCAGGACTACATCCTGCTGATCTGCAGGAGTTTGAGAACGAACGCAGAAGAAGAAGACCAACGTATTTTTGTTAAACCAATTTTTACTCTCAAATGCATCTTTGACTAAGAAACCTACCGCATTATATGACTATCTCCAGCTGTTAGAGATGAGTACAAACATCTCTCAAGCTGTCAGGTTACTGCGACAATAAGAGATAACAGGGTCAGCTGTATCATCGCCTGATGGCAGACAGGGTTAGCAGTAACATCACCAGGTGACAGAAGTAACTTATGGCTCAGTTTTACGTATCGTCTTATCAAACAGAAGGCCAGTTGATAAGGTTAGTGGACTATCTGTTTTTACGGTTGTAGTCAAATTATTGAGGTTGAAAATAAAGGTTCTCAAACTATTTTGAGAAGCGACCTTATTTTATAGAAGCAACGAGACCCGTACTACATGGTGACCTTTCACAGGATTGTTACACTATAATATACAAAACTTGCGTTTTAAAACTAACGTCACTGATACGACAGAATGGCACTTATCGACACATACACCAGTCATATATATATAAATATATATATAAATCCCATATATTTCGCTTTATTTATCACTCATATAAAGTGTCAAGCAGTTTGTGTAATGTGGGTATTAACAGATTAAAAAAAACTCTTCCATTCGTTAAAACGTAAAAAAAAGTGTTAAAAAACTAATTAGTCATGGGTCAGTAAGTCAGTTCCTCTTTTGCCAAGTTTGGCACATAGGGCGAATGTCATAGTTCTCCATGTCTGTCGGTCAGTTGCTAGGGATTGCAGGTCTTGTGCATTTATGCCTGTTGATTTTAATTCATTCATAAATATTCTTCTGGGCGTTATTTTTGGTCTTCCCTGTTTTCTTTACCCGACTGGTGTTCACACGAAGGCTTGTTGTGGAATTCTGTCTTCCTTCTTTCTAAGTAGGCGGCCGATGTATGTCCAGCGGCGTTTTCTAATGATGTATTACGTATTCTTGTTTTGTCTCCTATGGGTAAACAGTATTTAACTACGAATTTGGTCACTACATGAGTAACCATACATTTCGTCAGCAATAAAATTAGTAACTCTACTTTTAGCTGAATAATTCTGAATTTAGCGGAATAATTCTTAATTTAGCTTAATAATTCTACATTAAGATGAATAATTCTACATTTAGCTATATAACTTTACATTTAGCTGAATTATTTTACATTTAGCTATATAACTATATTTAGCTGAATAATTCTACATTTATCTGAATAACTCTACATTTAGCTAACTAATTCTACATTTAGCTAACTAATTCTACATTTATCTGAATAACTCTACATTTAGCTGAATAATTCTACATTTAGCTGAATAATTCTACATTTAGCTGAATAATTCTACATTTATCTGAATAACTCTACATTTAGCTAACTAATTCTACATTTAGCTAACTAATTCTACATTTATCTGAATAACTCTACATTTAGCTGAATAATTCTACATTTAGCTGAATAATTCTACATTTAGCTGAATAATTCTACATTTATCTGAATAACTCTACATTTAGCTGAATAATTCTACATTTAGCTGAATAATTCTACATTTAGCTGAATAATTCTACATTTAGCTGAATAATTCTACATTTAGTTGAAATGCTTAGTTCACCCCTTGTTCTTCTTCTACACTCATTCTCAAAATCCTGCATGTGGGCAGGACTTAGTCAAGAGAACGGAATGCTCTGTAATGGTTTACATCTTGTCACATATATCTGCGTCTTTCAGCAAGAAACATCCGACTTCTGCATGACTTTTAGCTATCTTTGACGCTCTATGTCATTGAAAAGCCATTTACAATCCCAAAAACTCGTTACGCGTCTCTTGCAACATGTATGACAAATCGCAGTGTTGTTATCCTTTCTGACCCGGTCAACACACGTGAATACTTGACTCAAAATTACCAAACCTCTAACAAAGAAAACACATATCAACAAACAACAGAATATAGAAACGTAAGCAAATAACGAAACAATTAAATATGTTATGAAATTCTTCAGTACAGTTTCAACATTTCCTCCCACATAAACAAAAATTGACTCGCGAAATTTAACAATAAATAATAAACGGCTCACGATATCACGTTTCCCATGGAGTTTAACAGTTCTGCATTTTCATCTAACCGAGAAAGTAAACAATTTCAATTATCTACCAGCTATGACGATATATTATATATATATATATATATATATATATATATATATATATATATATAAATTTAACACCATCCCAAAAAACGCTCATTTTCAAAAAATAAACCGGTGGCAGGGGGAATTTGTTGTTGTATTTAAAAAAAATTGAAATCTGGTTTGCTAAAGGTTGAAAAAAGAAATACATAAACACATTTATTCTTACTTTTCTCCTGTCAAAGGCTGACAACCGAAAAGACTCTAAAGCGTCGTCGTAGTCATGGTAACCAACGTAAGTGGCGTATTCAGGAAATTCCCGCGAGCGGTAGTCGTAAAACTCGTCTAGGATGCGCTGGAACTTGGCATTGTCGTCTTTATCTGCAAATAATAAAATGTATGATAATTTTAAAAGCTAAATCTTTATGACTTTATTGTTATCGTGAGTAGTTTAGTGAATAAGTGAAGAATTAAACTTAGCAATTGATTGTGTATTTGATTGTATTGGGTCTTATGACTGAGTTGGTATCGGATAATACGTAGGACTACAAATTAGATACGAGTACATTGATGCTTCAGTCATATTTTATTTATCTTATTTTGATATTTCAATTATGCTTTATGCCGATTGGCTTAGGTCATCAAGCTGTGCCATAACCGTCACTTGAGGGCAGTCCATAAACCCACCAATAATGTTTCGACATTTTATACCCCGACCCCTTCACAATAACTAAATAATTCACGGAGATTCCCGTTTCCTTAATTATGTCAAGATAAAATGAAACAAATTAGCAGAAAAGTACGAAAACTACTTTTTACAAATTATTATAAAATATTTTCCCAATTCAACAAACTGATTAATTGTATAGGTTTGCTGCCTATACAAAGCACATTTGTTGACGTCAAATTTATCCTCTTATCGATATCCCTAGGATTCTGCGTAAGCATGCCATTTCACATGTCACAAGTTTACTTTTGTCTTGTGCTGTTGCTGTCCATGTTTGGTATTGGAAGCACATTATTGGTATTTTCATCATTCTTCTCAAAAACCAATTCTCAGTAGCCTCTATTTCACTTTCAACTTTTTTTGTTTTTGTTTACAGTCCATGTTTCGCATCCATATAAAAGAATTGGTTTTAAATAACATTCTAGCACAGGAATTCGCATACACACCGTGTACTTTGAAAATAAACTGCACCAAATAAATGAACCAAGAAATTTTAAAAACACTAAATACAGAGGAGTGTAGGCTCTTAAACAAAATTATATAAAACAAGAAAATTGAGTTTCCTAGGGCCATATAATGAGACAAAACAGAATGGAAAAACTGGTGATGGAAGGCATGGTTGCTGGTAATAGGGGGAAACAAGTGACATAAGACAATGAATGGACAAAAGTTTTTTTTAGAGTGATTAAACATGTCACCGGCCTCATCAGATCAACACGCTCAGAATCGTGAGCTGATCTTTTTTTTCATAACAATAACTATGTTCTAAAGATACGAAACCGACGAGTATTGTAATGACGTTATACTGGAGTTGACTACACGCCTTTTTGGCTCAGTATATGCTCGATTCCTTAGTTGGCTCAGTACCAGATATGCTCGATTCCTTAGTTGGCTCAGTACCAGATATGCTCGATTCCTTAGTTGGCTCAGTACCAGATATGCTCGATTCCTTAGTTGGCTCAGTACCAGATATGCTCGATTCCTTAGTTGGCTCAGTACCAGATATGGTCGATTCCTTAGTTGGTTCAGTATCAGATATGGTTGATTCCGTCGTTGGCTCAGTATCAGATATGGTGGATCTCCTGGTTGGCTCAGCCACATAACTGGTCTATTCCCCTGTTGACTCAGCCACATAATTGGTCTATTCCCTTGTTGACTCAGCCACATAACTGGTCTATTCCCTTGTTGGCTCAGCCACATAACTGGTCTATTCCCCTGTTGACTCAGCCACATAACTGGTCTATTCCCTTGTTGGCTCAGCCACATAACTGGTCTATTCCCTTGTTGACTCAGCCACATAACTGGTCTATTCCCTTGTTGGCTCAGTCACATAACTGGTCTATTCCCTTGTTGGCTCAGTCACATAACTGGTCTATTCCCTTGTTGGCTCAGTCACATAACTGGTCTATTCCCTTGTTGGCTTAGTCACATAACTGGTCTATTCCCTTGTTGGCTCAGTATCAGATATGGTGAATTCCCTAGTTGGCTCAATCCCTGATATGATCGATTGCTTAGTTTTCAAATCTCATAAAATGACGTATTGTAGGTCTGTGGTTTAACCATAGTACTGAAAGCTTACGTTTTCTTCATGAGATGGGGTTTTGCTGCACTGTTGCCATTCATTTATTGCTCTATCTCATGGACAATGGTCTTTCCGGAATTAGAACCCATAATATTTCCTATTTTAGTGGGGTTTTTTCCGTATTTTCAATCGACTGAAATACTAAACATATGAAAATGGAAGATATATTTAATCGTCCCGAAGCATCTTTGTAAGTGCAGGCTTACAAGGGCAGGCTTAAAAGTGCAGGCTTACAAGTGCAGGCTTACAAGTACAGGCTTACAAGTGCTGACGTACAAGTGCAGGCTTGTAAGTGCAGGAAATCTAGCTCAGATTCTATCTAGCTTGAGGAACGGTACTGAGAATCTAGAGTGACTTAATAGTACTTACCAATGAGGCAAAGACCACACGCCCTTTCACAATTGTCCAGCATCCACTCTGTGACATCACATTGACCTTTGCGAGCCCAGAGTTCACACAATCCATCGTCACCATAGGTGTTCCGACAAGTATCTGAAAATAACCAGCGAAGAAAGATTAAATGGTAGTTAGATTTGACGCCCGTATGTTGCCGGGTCTCGAAAGGGGAGCAAAGAATAGCAACACTGTTTACCTTCCACGCATGTCGTAAAAGGCGTCTAAGTAGGTTATGGGATGGAGTTGACTGTCCCATCCCATATAGGGCTAGTGACGCAAAGCCATGCTGAAGTCAGATGTGTCAGGCCGAAATGCGCAGCTATCGCAGCAATGCTGTAAACTATGATACAACTCATTCCGTTCTCCGGAATATATCCTGCTAATCTGCAGGAGTTTGAGAACGAATGCAGAAGAAGAAGAATTTAGATTTGAATGTTAATGTTGAAATCATAAAAACTACATACAAAGATAAAGATACTGGAAATATAGTGTTGTGGAGATCAATGATCGCCTTGGCCAGTTGGTGATGATGCCGATGAGCGCAATCATACAACAATATGAATTGTATTCCAAAATATTTTTGCAAATTTTCATGCCTTCAGACTTCTTTAGCGTTCATTCTCAAACTCCCGCTGGATCTCTCTTGTAGAAGGACAATGGTTCTACTAGATTTCCAGCAGAATGCAGTCCAGAGAATGGAAAGGCGTCGTGTCGCCGTTTTATTTGCGCCAATGGCACGACAAATCCGTTTTTGGCTGTATGTCTGCAGAAAATAGGTGGAAGATGCCTGTTATAAGTTCGGCTCTGTGGCGAAGTATTACAGAGGGCTTCTGTGACGGCCAAGGTACCGAGTTCGATTCCCGCCACAGGCAATTGTGCATCCACACCGTTCATAAAGCATTGTCAAACTACTGAATGTATTTATATTGCCGAGAAAATCACTACAGCCAACAAATGCTGGGTTGATAGCCAAGTCCTGTAAAGGATATGCTACCAATTATTATAAGTACAGACAGATAAATCCCATTTGAGAAGGTTGCTTCTTTTCAAAGCACTCCACATCGCTGAGTGCTATAGTCTTCTGTCTATGATAGTAATAAGACCCATTACCCATCTGGGTCGTAGGGGTGCCACACTGGACATATCAGCACAAATGACTCTCCAAACAACTATATCCTCAGCCATTAAGAGGAGTGTAGAAAACCCATGCCAGACCACTCCTTGATATTATCAATCTAGACCAGTGTTTCCAAACCTCTTTTTTTTACCATGCCCCACTCAAGTCTTTCTAAAACTCTATATACATATTTTTTTAATATTAAAAAAATTGAATCATTCCCTAAATGAAGTTTAATTATAACTTTCGAATTGCCCCCCCCCTCCCTGAACAATCAAATTGCCCCGCTTTGGGGCGTGGGCCCCACGTTGGGATATACTGATCTAGACTATTCTCAGGCCTCCTCTCTTCCTTCAACATGTAACTGGATCTTGGAAAATAATTTTAGAAAGTGAGCCTTGTTTCGTTACATGTTCAAACTAAACAAGTTTACGCCTTTGTTTTTCGAAACTGCCAATGTTGGTTCTTGATACTCTGCAGGTTTGTTTATTTGCTGTTGGAAAAATATATATGTCTTGTGTTTTATATAACTAATTCCCGCCGAAGACGGATGTGTCGGGCCATTGGCGCAAATAAAACGGCGACAAAACGCGTTTACATTCTCTGGACTACATCCTTCTATTTGGACCATGGTCCTGATACAAAATATCCACTGGAGTTTGAGAATCACCGCTGAAGAAGAAGAAGAATATAACTAATTCTGGTTAAGATAGGAAGCCATTAAAGTCTTTATGATCCAGTTGAGAGCCACTGGTATAAAGCACTCTTTCTCAGGAGTCAATCTTCGCTCAATCCATTTTCGTTTTGTCTAAAGTGTTTATGATGTCACAGTTATTGTTGAGGCACTATTTGCCTTGTCTATTGTCTTTCACCAGGTGGTTTGTGATCCACTCTTGCCGTTAAGCGTAAGGGTGATTGGAACTCGAGCTTGCGTTCTAAAGCCAGATGTGTGGCCTGTGCTATGACCGTGTCTGTACAGAATGTCCCTGACGTTTTCTATCCATCTTTTCCGCGGTCTTCCTCTGGCTTGTACCCTGATCTCATTTGGTTATATGCTTGTACGGGCAACTTTTCGTGATGCTTTCTCATAATGTGGCCAAACCTCTTGATCGGCTGTCTTTCTATGTATTCTGTACAAGATATTATACCTATTCTTTCTCTGATATATTCATTTCGTAATCTTTCTAACCTGGTGACACTGGCTGCTTTCCTCAAGCATTTTATCTCACATGCCACTAAACTTGCAGTATTTTGTGATGGAATTCTATAAACAATGTAGTATTACTACAGGAAGGGGTTCTATAAACAGTGTGATAGTACTATGCAAGGGCTTCCATAAACAGTCTGATAGTACCGCGCAAAGACTTCTATAAACAGTTACTAAGGGAAATACTTCTATAAACATGCTAACGTTGCTGCCAGCAGGACTTATTCAAACAATTTAATGTTACTACAGGAGTGATTTTTGTAAACAGTTTTTTTCATGTGAAATGTCGTCTGAAGGCACGACCAGACGTCGGTCAGACTAACCACCATACAACATACAAACCACAGTAGGTGGCATGTATATATAGTGAAGCTATCCTCTTGTTTCATATTTTATATATATATATATATATATATATATATATATATATATATATATATATATATATATATATATATATATATATTTATATATATTTATGAATGTGTGTGCGTGTGTGGGTGTGTTTTTATGTCTCCCCTATCTGAGTGAGGGGGAGGGGCTTTTTTCAGAATTGTACTCTGCTACAAGATGGAGTCTTCTGTGTAAGCCATAAAGCTCAGGAGAAATATCTCCATTGCACACAAAAAGGATACAAGAGCTTAATAGCTAGTAATTTCTGGAATCAACAACAATCATAAAAATAAATCATGAGACAATCTACTTGATTCCGTATAAACATTATAGGCTGTATCATCACTATGTTGCGCCGCTCTCAAATAATAACATGACTCGCCATTAATCTCGAGAACTGAGATTTCCCATAGCTCGTAAACGTGAACTATATTATATAATAAAAGAGAGGACCTATTTTGTGTTGCGACGTTTCAGCAAATTGAATTCTTCTTCCATGTTAATCTTGTGACGTGTTTGCTCCAACATTTTTTGTGATAGATCAGTAGATAGAGTCGATGAACATTTTTTGAGATAGATCAGTAGATAGAGTCGATGAACATTTTTTGAGATAGATCAGTAGATAGAGTCGATGAACATTTTTTGTGATAGATCAGTAGATAGAGTCGATGAACATTTTTTGTGATAGATCAGTAGATAGAGTCGATGAACATTTTTGGGGTTCATATTGTCTGCTGTATATGTACTGACTGTCACAAAATAGGGAGGTTGCAAGTGGCATGTGGGATAAAAGTCGTATTCCGTTGCTGTCTCTACATAATGAACAAGGTTAGGTTGTTGTTTTTTTTCAAAATGTACAAAAATAGGTATAAGTGTTACCAAAATAAGTTATAAAACAAACTAACATCGAGAAACAGTGACAGACCACGTTTCAATTAAGAAGTCTTCATCAGGACACAAACAAACAACAGGCAATGAAAATTACAAACAAAAAAATAATGCTGTAAGAGAAGAGCAAATGAAGATGGTACGAGAGATCAGATAAGAGAGAGAGAGAAAGAGAGAGAGAGAGAGAGAGAGAAGGAAATATGGCAATAACAGACTAGAGAAAGAAAAAAAAGTCACAGAGCTCACATAACCAACCTCGACCTCCTCTTCTCCTATTTTATGATTTTTTTGTTTGTAGTATTCGTTGTATGATGCTTGCTTGTGTCCCGATGAATACTTCTCAGTCGAAACGTCGCCTGTTACTGTGTCTTGTTGTTAGGTTGTTCTGTAACTTATTTTGGTAACACTTATATTTATTTTTGTTCGTTTTGATATTTGCCCTGTGTTACCCCGGCCACCTATTTCCAGTTTACGGTAGTTACCCAACACTGGAGCATTTATCCCTTGAGTTTTTTTGTTTGTTTTTTTCATTTACCGCGGATAGAAAAAAAACCCAGTTCATACAGTTAATCAAACTCTAAATTCTAGACCACATGGTTGTGAGATCAACACTTTAACTTCTCGACCATGCGCCATACTTTGCACAGCTATCTTTATTTTCTGCGTTCGTTCTCAAACTCCTACAGATTAGCAGGTATAGCCCGGAGAACGGAATGCGTTGTGTCATGGTTTACAACTTAGCTGCGATATATGCACATTTTCGCCTGACACATCCGACTTCAGCATGGCCCTTCGGTCACTTTGACCGCATATGGGACAGGACAGCCAACTTCACCCGAAAACCTCCTTAGTTGCTTCTTGCGACATACTTAGCAGGTAACATTGTTGTTATAATTTGCTTCCATTTCGCTATTTCCTTCCACGCATGCTTTACACCACCTAATACAGTCTTTTCACAATCTTGTTGAGCAATTTCGTATGCAAAACTTACCAGGAATTGGAATGTCAGTGGAATCTTTAACGCAGTTTTACCACATTTGAAATGACGTAAAATACAAGTGGAATCTTTAACGCTCTTTAACAACATTTGTGACAAAATTACTTCTTTTCCACAGAAATATACTTAACGGCAGTACTTGAACCTCAGCTGTAAGTTCTTCTTCTATCTTCTCGTCTGTCTGTCATATTCTGTTGAAGGAGCCTTCTACTCAGAGGGGGTCTATAATTTCATAGATAACATGCTACAAAGCTTCAATATAAAGAGAGCCTCAATATAACGACATATATTTTACTAAGGTTTCCTGTTGCATGGGTGGTTTTTCTAGTGCGCCATTGGTGAGACGCACAGACGCAACCACATGCGCGTTGAATACTTTCTCAGAAATGGGGACTTTTCAAGCGATCGTAACACAGCAACGGCAGAATAAGAAAAAAAATAAACTTGTAAAAATGAACAAAATTTTTTTTCTATATATACAATTTATTTTTGCAAAGTTGCTTCTTCAAATTTATTTCATTCGGAGTACCATACAAATACTCTATCGTCTTGAACGTTTTCAGGACTCAGCGAAAACACTTCGGTCTTTAAAGGGAAACAACCGTTACTATTGTGAACACAAAAAAGACCAAGATTGTTGAGTCGAACTAGTTTTGTTGTGAGAAAACAACTACACGGTCTAATATAGGGTTTACGAATTGAACAGAAACAAACAATTCACGATGCTTCCACTGAGAACGGGATACTGCTGTCTAAAAGTACACACCAAATCTGCATCAACGACCATAAACACAGGTAGATAAAATAGTTGGATAAAAACAGATGGATAAAAACATGTGGACACGTATTTAATGATAATAACGTCATGGATATCGACCATGTGTTACATGTGCTCGAAAGAAAAATAAATAATATCAAAATTCAGGAACGATGCCTTAAAGATTCTATGTTTTCCAGGGACACTTTTCCATCATTTTTCTATTTTCTTCTGTGATGTCCATTTTCATGTTTTCTTCTGTGATGTCCATTTTCATGTATCTTTCAAAAATCTATACTAATGCTCGTTCTCTTTTTATGTGTAAGGACTCTTATGTCTATGTTAATCTCACATGTAGCAGATGGAGTAGTCTTCATGGCAACGCATATAAATCACAGTGCGTTATTTCGGCTTTGTCCAATCTCTGTAGGAGGCTTTTGCTTGCTATGGCCTGTACAGGAAGTGTGTAGTCAATTGACGATCGGACGTATCCAGTATATAACTGACGCAGAGCACGCAATTCAGCTCCCCATTTGTATGAGGCGATGTGCTTTATGAGCTTTATCCTTGTGGTCGTTTTCTTAATCAAATTTTCTGTTCGGTACTCCATTGTGAGCCTCTGATCAAGTTCAACTTCGAGGTATCTTGGAAATTCATCATATAATATTTTTATTCCGTTGATTTTCATTTCCATATCTTCCCCTTTTGCTTTTGTGTTTAGGCTGAACAGCCTAATGCTGTTTTTCATCTGTTCATCTTGAGCTTACACATTTCACAATACGCCGAGATTGTTATCAGATTTCTTATAATGTTATTAATGATGGTTTTGGGTATATTTCTTTTGTTCAGATAACCAGGTCATCAACAAATAGTGCTTTTTGTCAGGTGATAGCGTTTGGTAGATCATTTATGTATGAGGAACAATGTGTAATGCTGATCCCTGGGGCAATCCTTCTTCCAGAGTTCTTTGTTTTGATGAGCTTCCGTTACAGGTTGATTGAATTGATCTGTTGTGGAGGACGTATTTTAGCCATTTATAAGGTTTTGACTAGATGCGTTGCCATCCCTGCGCTATGGAGACGGGGCTTGATGAAATATAGACATCTATTTTGTTTTTTATTTTGTCGTTTTCTGTTGTTTGTCTCTTGAAAAAGGTTCAATTTGAGCCGATACGTGGAGAATTGTCCTGTTTAGTTTTATTGTATGTTTTTTTTATATATACTTGTTTTAATATATTTTTATTAATAGACTAGGTAAGTGTTTTAGTAACCTGTTTACCTCATTTTGCGTTACTATAAAGTTTCCCGGATTTCCCTACTCCGTTCGTTCTCAAACTCCTTTATATCTGCAAGATGTAGTCCGGAAAATGAAGTTGTGTCATGGTTTACACTTTAACTGCGATATCTGCATATTTCTGCCTGACACATCCAACTTCAGCGTGGTGTCTGGATCACTTTGAACCTATATCAGATGATGCAGTCAACTCCACCCTAACACGTACTCCTCTTACGACATTCTTGCCAGATAACGATGTCGCTGTTATCCCTTCTCACTTCTGTACCCAGAACACACAAATGGCGGACTTGTTGATTCTTGATTAGATCACAGAACGCGGGGGATTCCCATAAGTGCTCCACCCTCCGCTCCAGCAACGATCCCAGTGTATGTAGACTCAGAGTTCCGGTCAGGTGTTGAATGTGTGATCTTCGGGACTTTCCAAAAAATTAACTGTTCCTCCCTTACCTCTAGATACTCACATTTCTAACATTCTCTATAAGTGTACGTTCTCATCCTCATTGACATCATCTGCATCTAGAAAATAATTTATTACTGCCTTCATTAAGTTTGCTTTATCTCTTCTCAGCAATGTGCCGTCTATCGCGCCATTGCCTGCCAATAAGTCGGCTCTCTCGTTTCCTCTGAATGTTTCAAGTATGTCTAGAAGTCTTTGCTTATAATCCCTAATCACAATGACAGTTCAATATAGACGGCCCGACTTATCAGCGACTTATTCGAACCTCCAGTTATTTCAGACAAGCTAACTAACCTCTCTGTCACAGAACCGGAGACATGTACTTTAAAGTACCGCACAGTACATTGTATATATGGTTTCTGCTTCTACAGATAAATCATATGATAATAAACACTGACGCCTTGGTATACAAGATGCAGTGATATGTCAGATAAAAAGTATGTTTATTAACAGAACCAGATTGATAATGACATCGCAACGCGAGGTGGAGAAACAGAAAGATAAGGTGACACGTCAGGTTTCACAGATTAAGCATACTCAGCAAAGGAGAATCGGGGTTTGTTTTGTTTTCATTTTGAGTAAGCAAAACAAGTGAAAGGCTTGCGATCATTTCTACATAAGCAAGTGCTATCAAGCTGTGTTCAGGCACGTAAGCAAACAAAAATACTTGCCGTGCTATGCTTCTGAAATCTGTCTTAGAACACTTCTAGTACAGAACTATAGTAAATATTCAGATTGCCAAGTTTTTTGTTGTTTTTTTAACTTCCGGGTGGTTTCATGTTTCGTAATATGACGGGATATTTACAAACAAACGCGGATCAGATAATGTGTCGCCGTCGTGCCGATAATTATCTATCGATTTATGCAGAGTATGGCAGTGAAAACAGGACGAAAAGAAAAAGTAAGGAAATAAAGAGTGTTTATTTATACCCAAAGAAATTGCTAACGATGGTAATCTTACTTCCTACGAGAAATGATTGTTTTCTCCAGGTCTTTCTTATGTCCGATGTGAAGTGCTTGTTTTCTCCAGGTCTTTCTTAGGTCCGATGTGAAGTGGTTGTTTCTCCGTGTCTTTCTTACTTCCGATGTGAAATGATTGTTTTCTGGAGATCTTTCTTACTTCCGATGTGAAATGATTGTTTTCTCCATGTCGTTCTTACTTCCGATGTGAAGTTGGTGTTTTCTAGAGATCTTCCTTACTTCCTATGTGAAATGGTTGTTTTCTGGAGATCTTTCTTACTTCCGATGTGAAATGGTTGTTTTCTGGAGCTATTTCTTACTTCCGATGTGAAATGGTTGTTTTCTGGAGCTATTTCTTATTTCCGATGTGAAATGGTTGTTTTCTTCTTCTGCGCTCGCTCTCTTATAACCACATCTAATAAATCGTGTGATATTCGCCGGGGAGGGAGAAGTACGTTGTACTGCTAGTTCCATGGGTGAACTGTTATTTGCATCTCGGTTAGATTCCTTTGTGGTACAGACATCCGAGGCCCAGCACATCCGTTTTTGTCATACCTTTAATTCGGGTAGTGGGCTTCCCTAGCCTGTGATAGCCTGTGATAGCCTGTGATAGCCTGCTTATCTGTTGACGACACGCGGGTGTGTAATGACTCTTCGTCGAGACGACTTATTTATCTATCTATCTCACACGAGGTGTTCTGCAGTCAGTGAGCTTGTCTCGTGTAATTAGACGTTCTGTACCTGTGTCCATCGGGTACTGAACCTTTTCTCATCCGCGAGTCTGATTCCTGTTAAGGAAGAACTCGACAGAAAAGTTGGACCCAAGCTATTTCGCCTTCTTAGCCGAGGTGGCGTTCACCGACATAGTGAACTTCTCGTCCAAGAACGATCCTCACTGCGCGTTTGGAAGTAAGGTGTGTTCTCGAGCTAAACGACCTTATCCAATTTGTGCCCGAGTCCATCGAGTACTGAACCATTTCTCTGCTCAGCTAGCTTGTTTCCGGTATGGGAAAGCTTGACAGTAGAGTTGGGCCAGGGTTGCTTTCTTTGCTGGGCGTCAACGACTGGGACTGGATCTCTGCCAGTAAGGAGCACCGGAAACTAGAAGCTTGTCTCGAGCCAACAGAGTTTGTAGTTCCGATTTCCTTGGAACGTTTTCCCTTTCTTTTTGCACTTGGTGATGCCCTCTGACGCTGTGATGCCCTCTGACGCTGTGCTGCCCTTTCATTGTACTCAGTATGTTGTCTTTTCATTTCTCGCCATGCATCTATCTTTACGTGTCCTTTTCATTGGCCGTCCCTCCAATCTTTGGACCGGACTGATTAACATCACTGTGCTTCGTCAGTGCCGCTGCTTGTGGTGGCGCAGTGGTATCGGAGATATTGACTGTCGATTTTGCAGTCAGTTCTCTTTCTATCTGCTGCTTCCATATACACAGACACGAACCCGAAAAGGTTTAGCCAGAATCAGCACGAGAAGCTGTATTTCTGTTTCCGGGGTGCATCACGAGGAGGTACTTTTGGGATCTTGGTTATCTGCTAACCCTGGGTACGCCGAGAGCAGTGCGGTACCCTTTGCATCCCGGTTGCTTTCTCTAGACCTTTCTTACATTTTATGTTTAAAAAAGGGTTTAAAAGCCGTAGAAGATTGACTTCACTGTACTCGGTTTCCCATATGTACTCACACAGGGATCTCCGAAAAAAATCCAAGGCGAACAGCTTAACCACTACGCCAGGGAGATCCCCGATGGTTGTTATCTCCAATTCTTTCTTACTTCCTACGTGCACACTGAGTACATGTGTAGTACACAAGATTTCGTTAGTCTGTTAATGAATTACTCCAACAATTTTTTGTCAATTCCTTACTTTCTTCCAAACCATGATTGGGTTCCAGTGTAGACATGTGGACTGATGATCTATAAGGCTGATTTTGAACATTGGTCGGCCTTGGATATATTTGGCGGGCACTTCCAAGCATATAAATATTGACCAACGAAAATACACGACAGTAATCAAAAACGTAATGAATGAAGGCTTGTTTACTTTCAGCAGTTCGGACATTGATACTGCGGCCGGTCTCGTCACAACCCTCTCCCTTGTCAACTACTTTCAATAATTCAGGGACACCTCCTCTTTTTAATGATGTCAAACTATTCCTCATTCTCCCCGTCCCATTTAAAATGTCGAAAGCAAAATAAGTACCCACCCCCCCCCCAAAAAAAATACAGGTCTTATTTCTCATGTTTCGAAACATGTCTAAAATTTCAAACATTTTAATTGTATTTAAAAACTGTTTCAAACAATTTTAGCTGGTATTTAAAAACTGTTTCAAACAATTTAATTGATATTTAAAAACTGTTTCAAACAATTTTAGCTGGTATTTAAAAACTGTTTCAAACAATTTTAGCTGGTATTTAAAAACTGTTTCAAACAATTTAATTGATATTTAAAAACTGTTTCAAACAATTTAATTGATATTTAAAAACTGTTTCAAACAATTTAATTGTTGTGTTTAATAACTGTTTTATTGACGTCAACTTTTGGCAACCACTTGTTCTTCTCCCTGTCATCAACAGCCAACCTGTTATCAGGTACTTCTTCCTTAATTGTTGACGTAAACTATGGACATTCCCTTATTTTCGCACAACCTATATGATTATTAGTTGGGAAGTCAGGCACGTGGATAAAAGGTATGCTGAAAGGGCGAATTCATACACGCCGCGGGTTTAAATCCTTACTGACAGTAAGCAATTGTGTATGTTGTTTTAAATTACGATCAGTTAGTCTTGTGTCGGAATTGATTGGTAACATAATGTTGACTGATGGCGGCGGAGCATATTTGGAAGCATTGTTCTAGTGCATCTTCGCTGTGATACATTTGTCTTGGTAAAATGAATCTCTATTTCTCTCTCTCTTTCTCTCTCTCTCTCTCTCTCTCTCTCTCTCTCTCTCTCTTGTAGTTTTGTTTTCACAAGAAACTTTATTTTAACGTTTGATCTCGTTTAACGTTTGATCTCGGTTAACGTTTGATCTCATTCTCCCTTTTTAGAAAGACAATGATCCTACTATATTTCCAGCAGGATGTAGTCCAGAGAACGGAGATACGCTGTACTCAGCGTTACCATCGCTTGGCTTTTTTCAAAATGGTCGCTGGCTGTACTACTGTTTTATTTGATTAAATAGACTGGCACATTAGACATTTGTAATCATGAAATACTATAAAAACTATCTTTTCGTTTTCTCTCAATCTCTGCATATCTACTCATCCATCCATCCATCCGCCAATCAATCAATCAATCTATATATCCATCCTTCATCTCATTTCAATTGAAGAAAATCATTTTATTTTAAGGGAAAAAGGTGGGTTCACGTTTAGTTTGCGAAAATCGCCTATATATTTAGTGGTAACACCCATCCCCTCATTACACACAGTAGACATAGTGACTAACGAAAATCAGGGGTGAAATCAGATTCGTCACTTTAGAAGGATGAATCCCAATTAGCTAGCAAGATTGTATAAATGACAAAAGACAAAGTGAATTTGCTAGTTTTTGTAAAAAATGAAATCAGAAATCAGTCGCTGAGAGAACTCTGAGAAATCAGTCAAAAGAGAGACTAGCTATGTTATCAATTTTACTACCAGAGAAAAATGGGCGATGTTAGCTATACATCCAGAATCAGCTAATTTAGCAAGACCTATCACGTGAATCAATTTCCTTGATCGTTTATCAAAACGTCACACACAAAAATAGATGAGACTTTTTCTTCTTCTTTCGTTCACTTGAAACATGTCTATATCTGTAATTCTGTCTCCTGAATAAAACTCACACTTGAAACATGTCTATATCTGTAATTCTGTCTCCTGAATAAAACTCACACTTGAAACATGTCTATATCTGTAATTCTGTCTCCTGAATAAAACTCACACTTGAAACATGTCTACATCTGTAATTCTGTCTCCTGAATAAAACTCACACTTGAAACATGTCTACATCTGTAATTCTGTCTCCTGAATAAAACTCACACTTGAAACATGTCTATATCTGTAATTCTGTCTCCTGAATAAAACTCACACTTGAAACATGTCTATATCTGTAATTCTGTCTCCTGAATAAAACTCACACTTGAAACATGTCTATATCTGTAATTCTGTCTCCTGAATAAAACTCACACTTGAAACATGTCTATATCTGTAAATCTGTCTCCTGAATAAAACTCACACTTGAAACATGTCTATATCTGTAAATCTGTCTCCTGAATAAAACTCACACTTGAAACATGTCTATATCTGTAATTCTGTCTCCTGAATAAAACTCACACTTGAAACATGTCTATATCTGTAATTCTGTCTCCTGAATAAAACTCACACTTGAAACATGTCTATATCTGTAATTCTGTCTCCTGAATAAAACTCACACTTGAAACATGTCTATATCTGTAATTCTGTCTCCTGAATAAAACTCACACTTGAAACATGTCTATATCTGTAATTCTGTCTCCTGAATAAAACTCACACTTGAAACATGTCTACATCTGTAATTCTGTCTCCTGAATAAAACTCACACTTGAAACATGTCTACATCTGTAATTCTGTCTCCTGAATAAAACTCACACTTGAAACATGTCTACATCTGTAATTCTGTCTCCTGAATAAAACTCACACTTGAAACATGTCTATATCTGTAATTCTGTCTCCTGAATAAAACTCACACTTGAAACATGTCTATATCTGTAATTCTGTCTCCTGAATAAAACTCACATTTGAAACATGTCTATATCTGTAATTCTGTCTCCTGAATAAAACTCACACTTGAAACATGTCTATATCTGTAATTCTGTCTCCTGAATAAAACTCACACTTGAAACATGTCTATATCTGTAATTCTGTCTCCTGAATAAAACTCACACTTGAAACATGTCTATATCTGTAATTCTGTCTCCTGAATAAAACTCACACTTAAACATGTCTATATCTGTAATTATGTCTCCTGAATAAAACTCACTGTCTTTTGTAGTTCATACAGTGTTCCATAGAGCTTTGATTCCAGTGTTGTTTCCTCTGTCCAATGTGTCTGCCTCAGTGTTACATACTCAGAACAATCTTGAAGTATATGTTTGGCACTCTGTTCTGCCTGCCCACATGTGCACATGGCCGTGTACTCAATCTTGAGCTATGTGTACATTGACTTCGGAGTCAGTTGTGTCCTGTTCTGAGGCGTAGTATTACAACTTGTTTTTTGTTTGTTTTATATTGTTTGAACAACTTTTGTTAGTGATGAAACGGCGTAACAATGTTTGGTTTCAACATGTAACAGACACAACGCATTTTCTAAAGTTATTTTGTAAGGAACAGTCGAGGGTAGAAAAAAGGTGGACAAACAATTATGAATAAACGACTTCACGGAATCGTCTAGACATGATTTTTCTACACCCGTTCCTCTACGAGCCTTACGGGTTAAGGGTCTTATAATTATTATTATTATTATTATTATTATTATTATTATTACATAATTGCATGTACAATTACGTTTCCAGTTGTGATGCAACATTCAAAGAATTCAGCATTTCACGTCATGCTAGGAGAACTAGATAAGCTGAGACGCTGGGAGAACTAGATGAGCTGAGACGCTGGGAGAACCAGATGAGCTGAGAACTGGATGAACTGAGACGCTGGGAGAACCAGCGAAGCTTAGACGCTGGGAGAACCAGATGAGCTGGGACGCTGGGAGAACTGGATGAACTGAGACGCTGGGAGAACTAGATTAGCTGAGGAGCTGACACTAGTTCTAGCTAGTCAATGTGTGCATGGTGTACATCTATGAACGGCTGTTACTTTAAGTGTGCTGAAAAGCAACTATGTGCAGGACAGAAGAATTCTCAGGGATAGCCCAGAATCAGGCAAATACGTCAGTCCTGCGTAATTGAAGATCCCAACATTCTTGGATGGCGAATAATGGACAGCTGTCTGTCCAACCATCGCAGTAAACAGCGTCTAAGGCTCAGTTGTTATGGATACCTCTGACAGGAAAGGATTCTTTGCAGGGGAGCTGAAGATAATGAATCAAACTCTGCATGTTGCGAGAATGTAGAAAAGCCTCAAAAATTCTAGAATTTACCCACTACACATTGGAAGTAAGAGCAAATGGCTCACAATTACTGGTGTTATTGACAAATACAACAACATCTTAGAGTAAGAAACATCTTCTCAAGGTATAGCACACCGCGCTGGTATAGCACACGGCGCTGAGTGGTGTAGTTTTCTTTATGAAATAAAGGTGTGGTCTCTTGAGAAACTATACCATTGCATTTAGGAAGTAATTGACTAATCGTTGGTAATTCTTGATATCAAAATAACAACAATTTGTTCCCATTTCTTTTAGACTCTTTCTCTCTCTCTCTCTCTCTCTCTCTCTCTCTCTCTCTCTCTCTGTCTCTGTCTCTAATTCTTCCCTAATTAACAGAAAACATATTCTGCATTTCTCTAACCACTGTTTAAGTTTTTGTATCCACCCGTCGCCATTTCTAAAAATAATAACTAAACAATACAAGAAACAAACAAATTACAAATAACATCAAACAAAATACTAAATTAACTGTTTCATTTTTTTGTTTTCCGAAATAATTGTCTCATTTTGGCAATACATTTCCCTTTTAGAATCTATTTGACAAATCCTTTCATTCACAACTTATTCTGCCCACTTTTATCCCTCGCTCCTAAATTTGTTTTACTGCAAAGGGAAATGGGAAAGTAAGAGTTGTTGAAATTGAAGTACGTCTCGTAGACTCGTTTAAACAAATCCTTCTTCATTATATGTGCTGCGGGCTTGGTTGCTTAGTTTGTTTAAATAAAACGTATCTCTTATTACATATTCCCATGAAAAGTAAGCTTCGTTCAACGCCGGAGGGTTAGTGCAGTTAGATTATATAAGCCTTTAATTATTAAAAAAAACACTCCCTTCTAGTAACACAACAGTTAGATAGAGTGTGGTAATACCGTTACCATGACCTCCGAGGATAAAATAAAATGCAAATCCTGGTTGGTCACACTGGTTGTCTGACTTAATTTATCCGTACTTTTCACTGGGTCACAACAAAAACGTATACACAAAGTGACGAATGAAAAAATAATTTGACATTCTATATAAACCGTTTTCTCTCTTTCTCTATCTCTCTTAATATATTATAGTAGGGCGCAATTTTTCTTCATTTTCCTCATCTATTCTGACCATCTTTATAACTCTATCTATCTCTCTCTCTCTCTCTCTCTATATATATATATATATATATATCAATTACCTAGCACGACACTGTTAATTTGCTTGCAACATCCCTTCTCTCTCTCTCTCTCTCTTTCTCTATCTATCCATCCATCTATCTATCTATCTATCTCGCATCTATCTCTCATATAGCCCGTTGTAGCGTCCATCTTTATCCTAACATTTTAGAACTCTTAATTCTCGCTCCGTCTCTGATGCCCACCCCCCCCCCCCCCCCACTCTAATCTCAAATCATAACCTCTCAACACAGACCACTATAACTAACATACCCTCAAATGTATTACCACTGGCATTTAGATAACAGTTTAAGTTCCCTAAACACGGCACAAAAACATAATGGCACAGTCTCCCCCGACAGACGATCATTGAACACAACTATAAATTCTGTACACAATCTGGTGGGTTTTTTTATGTGATGAGAGGGGGTCATCGAGTTTATTTTGTTATTACGCTCAGGGGACTTTTATCCCAATAATAGCTGACCTTGTTGAGGTAATGTTGGATAAGGAAGGTCACGTTTGCAAATAATTGAATTATTTCAACATTTAACGAGGTTTCGTTCCTTGTAATGATAAACGCAGATACAGTATTTGAGTCGGAAGAGGCAGGTTTAGAGTTTTGGCGATTAGGTTGAGTGGTGGTGAGGGATGTTCCAAGGAGGAAGTTGTTTAGCTTAGTGGGAGAATGATAGATATTTATTGGATTGATAGATGGATGGAGGTAGGATATATTGAGCATGACCACACTCCAGTCAAGACCTGTGTACAGAGAGTAAACACGACCCGAAAGATTGATTTTTGACTATTTCCGTGATTTTCGTTGATCGGTCTCGGCTTGTTTAAGCATGCGACTTGAAGTACATAAATAGTGACCAACGAAAACACGACAATAATATAAAAAAGCGTCACGGGTGAAGTAATGTTTACTTTCTGCAGAGAGGTCTTGTCTACCGACGGTCTCGGATTGAGACAGGCCAGATTATATTCAACGCAGAACTTGTTAGGATTAATACATAACATTTGTCAGCGAAGGGCTGAAGGTTAGGTAATTGTGTAGGCGGAGTATCTATGTAGGCGGGGTATCTATATAGGCGGGGTATCTATGTAGGCGGGGTATCTGTGTAAGCGGGGTATCTGTGTAAGCGGGGTATCTGTGTAGGCGGGGTATCTATGTAGGCGGGGTATCTGTGTACGTGGGGTATCTGTGTACGTGGGATGTCTGTGTAGGCGGGGTATCTATGTAGGCGGGGTATCTGCGTAGGCGGGGTATCTGCGTAGGCGGGGTATTTGTGTAGGCGGGGTATCTGTGTATGCTGGGTATCTGTGTAGGCGGGGTATCTGTGTAGGCGGGGTATCTGTGTAGGCAGGGTATATGTGTAATCGGGGTATCTGTGTAAACGGAGTATCTGTGTAAACGGAAAGTATTTTAAAATAAGAGTATTAACAGGCTTAAAATAAGAGAACAATTGTAATAATTAAAAGAAAAAAGTAATGAACTATGATAATACACAACACGCATAAAAAGGTGATCACGAGTAGCTTCAGGAAGGATAAGAATGATAGTGTCCTTATTGGTCAATTATATATATAATTATTTACATTAATGAACCATAAAATACGTAGGTAGGCACTGATTCCAAACCAGAACCCACCCAAGATCATTTCATCTCTTATTTAGAAAACTTTAGGAATCTTTGTTACCTCTAGTACTTTTTTGGTTGTGTGTCCTGATATAGCCAATTTGGACAATTTCCCCTGGCATAAGAGCTCGCCTCTCCAACGGAGTAATGTCATCACCTACCTGCCTACCTTTTTCATCTCTTACTGAACTACCGAAAACTTTCATTAAATTAGTAGAGAAACCACACACCTCCATCAGATTGCAATTAATTTATCAAAACAAAATTTTAAATCACCCCCCCTCCATATGACCCACACCCAAAAGGTAAGAAACATTTTAAGCCTAATTATCAACTTAAAATGAAAAAGAGATATACCCGTATAAACATCTTCAAAGTTATTTCACTTTGACTCTGGGAGGTCTAATCCATTATTTAAGCACGTGTACACCACTGTTAGATTTCATTTCAACTTTTAGACGGTTAAAAAGACCTCGCACACTGTGGGTTTGCGTTTCACATAATTGCTGCACTCATTTACACTAAAAGACGTTTTGGCGGTAAACCAAAGAAATTGAGTGTGCTACTTAAGAAACAAGACGTCAGGAGAAATGTATGGAAACGCAAATGGAACAAAGATGAAAGGGGACAATTTAAAAGATGAAAGACGTTGATTTAAGTAAGTTGTAAGACGGTTAAACGGTTGTGTATCAGTCAAAGAAACAAATCGTCCAGTGGGGATGTTTTGAAATGTTCAGTGATAGTTAGTGTTTCCATCACACGATCTTCGTCAAGTGTAGAGAACATGACAAATGTACGTAGTAAATCAGTTCAAAATGTGAGGATTTAGAAAAATGACTGAAGTTGTAGGCACAACAGACTTTATTCTGAATATATATAAACACGGTAAACGTTTGTGAAACATTATTTTTTTATGTAAAACAAAAGTAAAGTTAACCCATATCATTTATTAACACCTTAGAAGTATGATATGCTAGACATCATATTTCAGTGGCTCTGTTATTTGAGAGCGGTAGCCATCTTCGCTCCCTCGCAGTCTTTACTTCTCTGATTAATCCGGTACCCAATTAATTCTTCCTATAGCAATGGCAGCTAGCACATTTGCTAAATTAACTAATATCTGGAAATCAAAAGATCTAGGGACAAACACCAAACTAAAGCTATTTAACTCATGTATTGTCTCAGTGTTAACGTATGGTAGTGAAAGCTGGACATGAACTCAAGCAACAGACAACAAACTAAACAGCTTCGAAAACAAATGTCTACGCAAACTGATGAACATAAAATGGAGCGACTTCGTCACAAATAGTGATCTAAGAGACAAAACACACCAAGAGTATGTTTCAAACATCATAAGAAAACGAAGATGGAAATACCTTGGTCACGTTTTACGACTAGATGTAAACAGAATAAACCAGCAAGCCCTTATGTGGTCACCTGAGGGTAAAAGAAAAAGAGGAAGACCTAAAACAACCCTTAAAAAACACCATTCTAAAAGAAGTGGAATTAATAGGCTGTAAGACCATCCAGGAACTAAAGCTGCAGGCAGCGGACCGCATCATATGGAGAACCAGAACATTTGCCCTATGTGTCGCTTGCGGCACGAAAGGAACAAACTAATTAATTCTTGGTCGACCCGGGAGCCGTTACGATCTGAAAAACATTTCTGCCTCAACTGGGGAATTAACATCTTCTTATGGGATATCAATCAAATCAGCATTTTGTTTTCTGTTAACAATTAGTGGAGAAGATGCTGAACACATCATTCTTCTTCTGTGTTTGTTCTCAAACTCCTGCATATTAGCAGGATGTAGTCCGGAGAACGGAATGAGTTGTGTCATGGTTTACAGCACTGCTGTGATATCTGCGCCTTTCGGCCTGACACATCCGACTTCAGCACGGCTTTGGGTCACTGACCCTATATGGGATGGAACAGCGAATTCCATCTAAAACTCACTAAGAATGAGACAAAGTGGAAGACTTATAACTACCCGTATGAAAGAATTAGATAGAGACACAAAGGCTGGGTTGGACATGGAAATAACTGGAAGCCATAGATAGGACAAAATGGAAGAGTTTGTAGAGTACCAAAGCTTTGCGTAAGGACCGTAAATATACGTCTTCAGTAAGGAGGGAGGGGGTTTTACTGTCAACAATCTCTGAAGAATCATTCACATACAATCGCTTAAAATCGCTTAAAATCGCCTGCAATCGCTTACAATCGCCTACAATCGCTTACAATCGCCTACAATCGCTTACAATCGCATATTTTCGTGTGAAATTTCACTATCTTTCATGAGGAAATGGACGATCCTGTTTGTGAGATATCGTTATGGTTATGCGGTAGGTGGGGGGGGGGGGGGGGAGGGGAGAAGGGGATACCCACACTTTTGCCTATTTTAAAAAAATAAAAATTATGTTTCGATTTCCAAAGGTGGCGGAGAGCGTTTCAACAAGCCCAAACTTAATCTACGGGCTTATTCGGTCAAAACTTGTCAATACTGCATTTTTCAGTTAACGAGTTGAAGGGAGGGATTTTGTTGATGTGTGATAAAGGCCGCATGTACTTGCTGTCGCCACGTCATATACAGGGTGAGTTTTTTAATTTACCCTCCAACAGAAAAAAAAAACACAGTCCTAAACCAAGGATCGAACTCTGGACCTCCCGGGCGTGAGACCAACTTTCTAGCCTCTCGGCCATGCTCCACACATTTATTCGGTATGGAGCTATAATTGCATAACTAGATAGTATTACAAAGAAATGACAGACAGTTTGTGATGTGGTGTTAAAAATGAAAGGACAATACAATAAATAAGAACCATTGTTAAAGGCAATTCATTCCTAGCAAAACACACGTTGAGAATCATCGTATTGATTTGTTTATTAATGCCTATGCAACGGGCAATTTATCATTTAAGAACTTCTTTATTTGCTGCAGGCATCACATTTTACGGCATTATCAATTTATATAGATAAATTGTGCAGCCATTTTTATTGAAGCACTTCGGGAAACATTTATTAGGCTTATGAAAAACGTTGTCATAGCAACCGATTGTAGATTATAAATGATAGCTTTATTTTATGAATTGATTTCATATCAATCCAGAGAGACATATAGATACGCAATTTTTAGAAACATGTTAACGGTTCGTGTGATTCGCAAGGTAAACATATGCTAAAACACAAATAGAACCAAAATCCAGCTTAGATGAAGTGAGATGAGCCATTAAAAGCAAAAAAAAGGGTTTAATAGCCGTAGAAGATTGACTTCACTGTACTCGGTTTCCCATATGTACTCCGTCCCTCTCAACGAAGCGACACGCCGCTTGCCGAGAGTATCACTCATATCACGTAACTCCGTAGCTTCAAGTGATAATCCACAGGGATCTCCGAAAAAAATCCGCCTTATAAACAAGACGACACGAGCCGGATTCGAACCCGTGACCTCTTGAACACAAGGCGAACAGCTTAACCACTACGCCCCATTAAAAGCTTAAAGACGGGCAAACCCTCATGATGTTACAATATTGCTGAATTGATCCAGGCAGGAGTATGGCTCAAAGACTAGACTAGATCAGTCGACATAGCGTTGCTAAGGAAAGGAAGCTAAAGTTATGCACCAACTAAAGAACCATTGAACTTATCAGCCACTCCAGCAAAATACAACGTTGCATCATTATGAAAAGATTACAACACAAATTTGAGGAAGACGTGAAGCACATGTAGGTTTTAAACAAGGCAGAGGCATCAGAGATCACATTTTAAACAAGGCAGAGGCATCAGAGATCACATTTTAAACAAGGCAGAGGCATCAGAGATCACATTTTAAACAAGGCAGAGGCATCAGAGATCACATTTTAAACAAGGCAGAGGCATCAGAGATCACATTTTAAACAAGGCAGAGGCATCAGAGATCACATTTTAAACAAGGCAGAGGCATCAGAGATCACATTTTAAACAAGGCAGAGGCATCAGAGATCACATTTTAAACAAGGCAGAGGCATCAGATATCATATTTTAAACAAGGCAGAGGCATCAGAGATCACATTTTAAACAAGGCAGAGGCATCAGAGATCACATCACATTTTAAACATGGAAGAGGCATCAGAGATCACATTTTAAACAAGGCAGAGGCATCAGAGATCACATTTTAAACAAGGCAGAGGCATCAGAGATCACATTTTAAACAAGACGGAGGCATCAGAGATCACATTTTAAACAAGGCGAAGGCATCAGAGATCACATTTTAAACAAGGCAGAGGCATCAGAGATCACATTTTAAACAAGGCAGAGGCATCAGAGATCACATTTTAAACAAGGCAGAGGCATCAGAGATCACATTTTAAACAAGGCAGAGGCATCAGAGATCACATTTTAAACAAGGCAGAGGCATCAGAGATCACATTTTAAACAAGGCAGAGGCATCAGAGATCACATTTTAAACAAGGCGGAGGCATCAGAGATCACATTTTAAACAAGGCAGAGGCATCAGAGATCACATTTTAAACAAGGCAGAGACATCAGAGATCACATTTTAAACAAGGCAGGGGCATCAGAGATCACATTTTAAACAAGGCAGAGGCATCAGAGATCACATTTTAAACATGCGAAACATCATAGAGAAATATAGAGAGCTTATTTAGCAGTGACATCTACACATGTTTCATAGACTATAGTAAGCCCAACGACTGTGCAAAACATCAGAAGCTTTAGGACATGACGAGAGACATAAAGAATAGAAACATCAAGAGAATATAGGCGAAATTTACATTAAGGAAACATATAAATCAGGGGTCGGGAACTCATGGCTCGCGAGACAGAAGTGGCTCTATTGATGGCTGCATCTGGCTCGCAGATAAATGTTCGATTATTAAAAAAAATGTTTCTTTAGACTCCTTTGATCTACATATTAATTACATATCAATATTTCATCCTACAAATGAGCTAAACTCTACTGCAGCTCAGCATCAGAAGTCGCATTAATGGCAAGAAATACTCATTATTGATTAGCAACAGCATAACAATGTTATTAAAAAGAATTCAGAGACATAATTATCGTACTTTTAGTGTTGAAATTACACAAAATGTACACGTTTACTTGAATTTTTAGTTTTAAACTCTCAGAATTACTTTTCAAAATATGTGGTGGCATGGCTCTCTCAGACAAAAATGTTCCCGACTCCTGATATAGACAGACAACGATTTTATTAAAGTAACTACATTTCCAAGAATGAACCATTCATTTACCACGTGGTAGATAGTTTTTCTTTAATGTTCACATTAAATGAAGTTCTCAAGGAACGCTCTCGTCCCCAAAAATATGCGCAAAAATAAACAGGAGCTGTATAGCTAGTAATTTCTCTGCCAAATTATGAAAACACCGTGCTCGTTTGTCTACAGACATCTTGGTATACAGGGAAGAGCATAGTCGTCACAGATAGGGTAGTTCTTCAAAAGATAGCAGGAATGTCATTTACAGTACTTATTAAGTCCACCATAATAGTCCTGCCTCCTGATCTAGTACAGCGCCAATCATCTTAACTGATACGATAGATCATTAGTCCTATTTGCGTATACTTCGTACAGCCAGCCAATGAAAAGCACAAAAAAAGATATTCGAAGTAAGTAAATCTGAATAAGATCAAGGAGCAGAATCATCATGCAGAAATAGCTATTTTCCAGATAGTACTAGTGAGATACAAATGGATATCCCCCATATGGATGTGGAAAGCAACGGGAAACTACCACATTATTCTCCCAAGATGAAAGTCATGGCGAACAGTTTGACAACCTGGCACGGCAAAGAAACAACAACGACTTTGATACATAATACTGTGGACAGAGAGCTGTGGAGAGCCATGACCGCCTACGCCACCCGGCATGGCACCTGATGATGATGATGACTAGTGAGAATAGTATTAAAACAGGTTCACCAATTCTAATATTTAGGTATAACCATTACAGCAGATGGAAGAAGTTCAACAGGAATAAGACGCAGAATAGGGAAGGCAAAAACAACATTCAGAAAAATGAAAAATATATTGTGCAATATGACCTTGTCATTGGAGGTGAGAAAGAGGAGTTCTGTGGTGCTATATAACTCCTATACTAACATATGGATGCCAGTCTTGGACAATAAACAAACTGGAAAGTGGAAAATTAGGGGCAATAGAGATGGGGTTCTACAGAAGAATGTTGAGAATACCATGAACTGCCAGAAAAACTAGTGTAAGGTGTTGAAAGAGTCAAGTGTGAAAAGGACCTTAATCAATAAATATAATAAAAAGACAATTTTCATATTTTGGCATCGTTATGAGACAAGAAGGTTTGAAGAACATAGTCACAACAGGCAAGATTGAAGGCTACAGAGACAGAGGGCGACAACGTGACAAAATATTAGACAGTTTGACAACCTGGCACGGTAGAGAAACTACAACGATCTTGATACATAATACTGGAGACAGAGAGCTGTGGACAGCAATGATCGCCTACGCCAGCCGGCATGGTACATGATGATGATGACTAGTGAGAATTGGCTCAAAGAGAAATCTCGTAGGAACCCCCCCCCCCACCCATAAGTGTGACGCATGCTTAGGCCTTACACCTAGATGTCTATGGTTCTTTTTGTACGTGTAGTAATTTTGTGCAAAGCTCGTTTTTCCAGATAATTGTCCAATCTATCGTACGTGTGATTTGACATTAACAAGAAACCGGCGACAACCAAATAATTCCACCAATGAGCATTGACTGAAAGTTAGCATTTAAGTAATCACAGAAAATAGTTTTTATCGTTTTCAATTACCGACAATTTTAAAAACAATTTCTCACCGCATTTTCTAAAATGAGAATTCTAGAGAATTTGTCGCGCGTTTCACATTTATTGTTTGGTTTTGATTTCATTTCAAGAAGTAATTTAACATTATTTTGTTTTTCGTTCCTGCATTTGAAGAAAGTTGATTCAAGAGTGTTATTTTATACCCAGTAGATTTCAACTCTTGTCAAACGTGATATGTATTTCACATGAAACCAACTACCACATGACAATTGTACTTACGTAAAACACAGGTTTATATAATCGCTTCAATCAGACACGACAGGCTATAACTACGAAAGGAGAAGTTTTTGGGTCGAGACGTTATCTCACATTTTATTGGTGGTTCCCGAGAAATAAATCATCTATGCTGAGAGCATAGTTTTACACGTTGATATCACATGTAAATTGATATTTTGAAATATGATATTACAAGCATCGTCATTCTTATAAGGGAACTTCATGGCCTAGTGGTTATGACATTTGCTTTCTGCTGGTAGAGAGTTCGAATCCCTAATCTTGCTTATAAAGTAGATTTTCCGGGAGATCACTGGGGATTATTGCATGAAGCTACGGAGTTAACTGGTATGAGTGGTACTCTCGGCAGGTGACGTGCAGCTTGGTTGAGAGGAACGGAGTAAATATGGAGTAATCCGAGTACACTTGATTCAATCCTCTACGCGTTCTCTTTTGTGATGATGATGATGATGATGATGATGATAATGATGATAATGATGATAGAACAACAGGTGATTAAGAAATTAGCACTAATGTTCTCTACGCCAACTGGTGGAGTTTTATTTCCAGGCCCATATTGGTGTTTCTCTGACATTTGTATTAATGGGGAAGTTTCCCAAAACTCGATCAATCACCAGGTGGTGACTGTTCTATTTACTATGACTTTAGGATGCAATGATGTACTTTATTATCTGTCATATAATTATTAGAGGCGTATAACGTAGTCATCCTCCACTTCGCAGTCATCCTCCACTTCGCAGTCATCCTCTACTTCGCAGTCATCCTCCACTTCGCAGTCATCCTCTACTTCGGCACTAAAATTGTCCTCTTTTAAGTCCCAGATGACCGTTTCCCGTAATATACGATGTTTAGCAATACGTCAAAATATAGAAACAAAGAATATACGATGTTTCTCCATTAATATATTAGAAAAAACAATTAGAGAATATTAAGTGGTCAACTTTAGTGCAATGGAAAATTAAACACTGTAAATACAGAAGTAAACATTATAAATGCAAAAAGTAAACATTATAAATGCAAAAAGTAAAAATTATAAATGACAGCTTATCTAGTCTCCCTACCTATTGTTTTGATCTCTACTTTTGCTATTCGACGAAAAGAATTAGTTCTACAATGTAGTTAAGGTCATTCCAAAATTAGGGGAAATGAATAGAAGATCAGCCAAAAATGGAAGTCACCGCCAAGAACATCAGATAAAAGATTTGGTATATTTTGCAGAATCTAAATCATTTTGCAAAAGCTCAAACAAAAAATAAATAAATAATTAAAATGGTAGCATATCCTATTTATCAAGTAGCCATCAACCTAGTATTGTTTAGCTGTAGTGATTTTTGTAGGCAATATGAACACGTTCGGTAGTGTACACATCCTTTCTGAACGGTCTTTATGCACCATTGTTTGCTGCAGTGAACCTCTACTTTGTCGTCGTACCACGCCGTTGCAGAGCCGGACAAATTGCACATGGAAGTATAAAATAATGCGTGGAAGTATAAAATAATGCGTAGACGTATAAAATAATGCGTGGTAGTATAAAATAATGCGTGGTAGTATAAAATAATGCGTGGAAGTATAAAATACCGCGTGAAAGTATAAAATAATGCGTGGTAGTATAAAATAATGCGTGGACATATAAAATAATGCGTAGACGTATAAAATAATGCGTGCACGTATAAAATAATGCGTGGTAGTATAAAATAATGCGTGGAAGTATAAAATACCGCGTGAAAGTATAAAATAATGCGTGGTAGTATAAAATAATGCGTGGACATATAAAATAATGCGTAGACGTATAAAATAATGCGTGCACGTATAAAATAATGCGTGGTAGTATAAAATAATGCGTGGAAGTATAAAATAATGCGTGGAAGTATAAAATAATGTGTGGAAGTATAAAATAATGCGTGAAGGTCGGCTCTGCTCAAAGCTACAGAGACGTTTCTAAATCTCATGAATTTTTTACAAGGTTACAAAATACGAAAAACTAGAACTCAAATAAGACAGGTAAAACAACAGTCATTGCAAAGTAGAGGTGACTGCTTCGTCCTGCAACACCCTCTACAGATTTCTAAACAGGCAATCCTGCCAACTATCCGTCTAAAAGATGAAAAAATAAATGCACGTATATATTTTTAAAAGGTCGTGCTGGGTTTATTTCTGTGTTAACATTGCAATTAATATTGCATGGAAACTGATAGTGCATAATTATATAAACAAATGAACTTCCGGTCGCACGAAGATGGCGATGCAGACGTAATTATTTTGCCGATAAAATAAACATTCTGTATGCTTCAAAATACAGCGAATTTGCAGGAGGTCCCCAAAATAATAGGTTTCAAGCAAGTACGAAGAGACACTACATTGTCGACGAAATCGAATAACGTTCACATAATTGTTAAGGGTAGGAAAACAGAGCGTCTGCGAAACACAAACATATACAGTAAACTATTAGCAGTCACAATGTCGTTGTAGAGTGCGGAGAAATAAACAAATACTTCTGATTAATGCGCAAGCAGGGAGTCAAACAATCACGATGCCCCAACTTCGCTATTAAAAAAAAACAATCTGAGTTACAAAAACATCGCTTAAAATCAACTTGTCAAGAATCTACTTCGACAGAAAGCAAACTGCTCTATACATGACCACTATCGGACTTGGTGATTAATGATTGGTTGCAGAAGTTGTGTAGCAATAACGTCATCAATTTCTGTGTAGTAGCAGTATAGAAGCATCACCAATCGATGTGTGCTATAATGAAACTACAGCAACCTAAAACAAACTACTGTATACATGGCCAATATCGAACTAGATTTATAGTACATGATTGCTAAAGAATAAACAAATTCTATTGTCTGATGTCCTAGTGTCTGATGTTGTATTGTCTGATGTTCTTTGTATTGTCTGATGTCCTAGTGTCTGATGTTCTAGTGTCTGATGTTGTATTGTCTGATGTCCTAGTGTCTGATGTTGTATTGTCTGATGTTCTTTTTATTGTCTGATGTTCTAGTGTCTGATGTTCTAGTGTCTGATGTTGTATTGTCTGATGTCCTAGTGGCTGATGTTGTATTGTCTGATGTTCTTTGTATTGTCTGATGTTCTAGTGTCTGATGTTCTAGTGTCTGATGTTCTAGTACCTGATGTTCTATTTTCTGATGTTATAGTGTCTGATGTTGCATTGTCTGATGTTCTAGTGTCTGATGTTGTATTGTCTGATATTCTAGTGTCTGGTGATTTATGTTTTGATGTTGTGTTGTCTGATATTCTAGTGTCTGATGTTCTAGTGTTTGACGTTCTAGCGTCTGATGTTCTAGTGTCTGATGTTCTAGTGTCTGATGTTCTATTGTCTGATGTTCTAGTGTCTGATGTTCTAGTGCCTGATGTTCTAGTGTCTGATATTCTAGTATCTGATGTTCTAGTGTCTGATGTTCTAGTGTCTGATGTTGTATTGCCTGATATTCTAGTATCTAATATTCTAGTATCTGATGTTCTAGTGTCTGATGTTCTAGTGTCTGATGTTATAGTATTCTATATTCAATATTTCTCGGTATTTACTGTAATTCTTGCAACGACATCAATTTTTTCTCCATCAGACCAGGTCGTGTATGGATTTCATAATCACAGAAGACACGACACGGTAAACTACGCCACAGTTCCTGGTAATCTTGCAGTCGTTCGCCATATCTCGTAACACTTTGCATAATGACTCCAATCTTTTTTATACATTTGGCCACGAAATCTATCTCAAACCCCACCAAAAAGAGAAATCAATACATAATCGATTCATGCCGTTTAGGGACCACAATTACGAAAGCCATCATGTGACCGCTTACGTAATGATTTTTTCCTGAAACGGAGACCTATGCCATGTCATTCCGAACTGCAATTATGGGAACTTTGTGAAGAATTCTTAAGCTTGGTCTACGCACGACCTTTAGCTTGGGAAATCATTGCCCAGATTTTTTGTGTGGATTGATTCAGATCCAACCGGTTATATTTGATTATACATTTGGTCAGAAACAGCCAATTTCAGTGTCCGAATTGTTTTAAGAGAACAGACCATTGTCTGCTATCTGATAGGATTCTTCAGGCTAATATTACGTAAAGATGGCAACAATTACCGGGACAATGACAAACCTGAGGGGTAAATTTTCGTGATAAATGTAGAAAAATCTAGGTAAAGATATCATTCAAGTTTTTCTTTATGTGATATATTTTCTGCTTTACGTTGCTATCTTGATATACGATTGTCTCTTCTCCCTGTGATTTCTAATGTTTATTAGCTTGTCCTGGGAAATAGATCAGATGCGAGACATATTATTTGAAACATCTAGTGCATTATTCATACTTCAATGTGGCTGATTCTCACAGAATATGACGGTCCTTAAGAACTTTTCAAACGTGGTGGTGTGGTAGAGAGCGCTTCTGTGACGGGGTGGTAGAGAGTGTGTCTGTGACGGTGTGGTACAGAGCGCATCTATGACTGCGTGGTACAGAGCGCATCTATGACTTCGTGGTACAGAGCGCATCTATGACTTCGTGGTACAGAGCCCATCTGTGGTGCCGAAGGTACCGATTTCGAATCAATATATGCAAGGGCATTTATGCTAATATCCAATGTTTTGTGAAGTAAGAACTAATGCAGGAGTGTCCATTTACGTTCTAAATTCAATCAGGTGTTAGCCAGGGGTGTTTCCTACCCACTGTACTTTTTATAACATATATCGACCACATCTGTAAAATGACAAGTACCAACGAAGAAGATAACACAAAAGACAACTTGCACGAACAACTCTTTGTAGACGACAAAGTACTAATAGCTACACAAGAAGAACAAGTGCAAGAACATATAAACAGACTCCACACAACATGTCAAAAATTCAACATGAAAATTAATATTGAAAAGACCGAAATAATGATAATAGCAAAGAAAGAAAGAAGTATCACCATCTCATCGATGATAAACACCTTAAACAGGTAAATAAGTTCTGCTGCGTGACCTGAACTGTCTATGCGAGAAACCCCATGGGAGTAAGCTGACAGGATTGTGTACCAGACACTGAAATCCTTCAAAAGTCCCGTATGCAAAGCACCCATGTCCGCTGATTAGGTTCCAACTCCGCTGGACAGGCCACATCGTCTGTATGCCAGACAAGCGTTTTCCAAAGAGATTTTTCTACGGGAAGCTGTATGATGGTAAACGTTCAAGCGGCGGGTTGAAAAAGCGCTTCAAGGATCACCTAAAAAACTTGCTCAAGCACTGCAGCATCGATCCTAGCTCCTGGGAGACTACATCCCTTGTTTGCCTTGCAGCGTCAGGGGTAAAAGAGTTCTCTGGAGATGGCTTTCTTGTGTGCTGTTTGTAAGCTTGTTCTTGTGGCTTCTTTCCGTGATCCATCTTTTACATGGTCTGCCTCTGGCTTTTTAGCCGTGATGTCTATATGTCATGGCCATTTGTGACATGCTATCTGTTGGTAGTCAGGAAACGTGTGAATACCGCGTCTGTTGACTTTTGATGTGTCTCAACATTGGTATTGTTTTGGTTATCTGTCTGATGTTATCGCTTCTAATTCTATCTCTTAATGACACTCTGAGTATTCTTCGTAGACATGTTTTCTACTGTCACTATTTTTCTATTGTCTTGAGCTGTCATTGTCCAGCTTTGGCACTGGTAGCACAGTGATGGAATAATAATAGTCTCGTATAATGCAATTTTAGTGTCTATGTTTACATTTTTGTTCTTTAAAATACGTGTCATCTGTCGTAGAATCTGGTATGTTATGTTGCATCTATTCTGTATCTCTTTACTGGTTTTCCCTTCACTCGATATAATGCTAAGTGAACTCATGATGTTGTTCCTCCTTCGCAAGCGAAGATGAGCATGGCATGAAAAACAATAAATGTGATGAATAAGTAGAAAAACAGCAAAACATTTGTAATTGTCTAATTTGGTTTGTGAGTTCGTAGATGACCGATGTGTCCGATTTGTGCCATGAACGTTCTAGTTCAGTGCACGCAGAAGTGTAGAGAGTTTAGAGTAGGAGAATGTCCAGATTTGTACTTCCTCTTTCGTCGCTTGTAATTTGTCCTCATTGTTCTTTCTTTTTCAAATTTAGTGATGCCAGCAGTGATCTGGGTGTACCAAGCTCCTTTAAAATACTCGATCAAGGGCTGTAGTCTACCAGGAGCAAGGATCGATGCTGCAGTGCTTGAGAAAGTTTTTTAGGTGATCCTTGAAGCTCTTTTTCAACCCGCCGCTTGAACGTTTACCATTTATTGTTTTTCATGCCATGCTCATCTTCGCTAGCGAAGGAGGAACAACATCATGAGTTCACTTAGCATTATATCGAGTGAAGGGAAAACCAGTAAAGAGATACAGAATAGATGCAACAAAACATACCAGATTCTACGACAGATGACACGTATTTTAAAGAACAAAAATGTAAACATAGACACTAAAATTGCATTATACGAGACTATTATTATTCCATCACTGTGCTACCAGTGCCAAAGCTGGACAATGACAGTTCAAGACAATAGAAAAATAGTGACAGTAGAAAACATGTCTACGAAGAATACTCAGAGTGTCATTAAGAGATAGAATTAGAAGCGATAACATCAGACAGATAACCAAAACAATACCAATGTTGAGACACATCAAAAGTCAACAGACGCGGTATTCACACGTTTCCTGACTACCAACAGATAGCATGTCACAAATGGCCATGACATATAGACATCACGGCTAAAAAGCCAGAGGCAGACCATGTAAAAGATGGATCACGGAAAGACGCCACAGGAACAAGCTTACAAACAGCACACAAGAAAGCCATCTCCAGAGAACTCTTTTACCCCTGACGCTGCAAGGCAAACAAGGTCAACAGCGTATAGATAGATAGATCATCATCATCAGGTGTCATGCTGGCTGGCGTAGGTGGTCATGGCTCTCCACAGCTCTCTGTCAATAGTATTATGTATCAAGGTTGTTGTTGTTTCCTTGCCGTGCCAGGCTGTCAAACTGTCTAATATTTTCTCACGTTGTCGCCCTCTGTCTCTGTTGTCTTAAATTTTGCCTGTTGTGACTATGTTGTCTAAATCTGTCTGTCTCGTGAAGTGGCCAAACAAAGAAGATTGTCTTTTTCTTATATTGTTGATTAAGGTCATTTCGCATTTGACTCTTTCAACACCTCTACATTAGTTTTTCTGGCAGTCCATGGTATTCTCGGCATTCTTCTGTAGAATCACATCTCGGTTGCCTCTAATTTCCCACTTTCCACTTTGTTTATTGTCCAAGACTCGCATCCATATGTTAGTATAGGTGTTATATAGCACTGCAGAACTCTCTTTCTCACCTCTAATGACAGGATCATATTACACAATATATTTTTCATTTTTCTGAATGTTGTTTTTGCATGTCCTATTCTGCATCTTATTTCTGTTGAACTTCTTCCATCTGCTGTAATCGATTTACCTAAATATTTGAATTGGTCTACTTGTTTTAATACTATATCATTCACTTTGATCTTGCAAGGTGTTTTATTTTGTGTCTTTGAAATAACCATTACTTCTGTTTTCTTGATATTTAGGAAGAGGCCTTTCTCTTTACTTTCTGTGACTACTACATAAATTAAATCTTGAAGGTCTTGCTCACTTTTTGCAATCAGATCAGTGTCATCCGCATATCTCAAATTATTTATGTTATGTCCTCCCAGTGATATTCCTGGGATATCTACTATTGCACGCAATATGTTTTCAATTTATAAAGAGAAAATGTCTGGTGAAACACGCATCCGTGTCTGACTCCTTGTTTTATTTGTTGAAAAGGGCCAAATTTATTTCCTACTTTTATTGCTGCTGTTTGTTGCCAGTACATGTTCTTGATTATTCTTAAATCCTTGTTGTCAATGGGGCCAGGACTTGCCCAGGACGCGAGATGTCAAGTTTTTATTGCGCTGCACCGTAATAAACCACTGGTAGATTGCACGCCTTTACGAGTGCAGTGTTCGTTTCCCGTGGCACATGTTTATAATTAAGTTTTAAATCCCTATAAGCAGAAATATTTTTCGCACAGCATTCCTTACCGCTGTAAGTTGTTGACTTCTGGGTATGAAATTACGTTCTCTTGACTTTTTTTCCACTTACACAAGAAGACGCAGCAACTGTATTGCTCTTAATTGATGATTATTGAAACAAATAAACAATTAATGATATATGTCCGCTTGGACTCTCAATGTTAAGAGTTTACGCCAGAAGTGGACAAACATGGACACGTACGACAAATTCAATCCAACAAGCCATTTTTTCTGACTCGCTAAGATAATGTAGATCTATACGTGGTTCTTCTTCTTCTGCGTTAGCATGTGGTCATGCTATACTGTCAGACCTGTCATCAAGACGAAGTGCACTGTCTTCTCCAGGTCAGAGCGGCTGCCCCATAGCTTTTGCCTCAAGTCTGTATCCTCTGGCCAGGTCTGCTGTCTCTGCTCTTTGTATGTTGGGCAGTCCTGAAGTATGTGTTCTGGAATCTGGGTTCCGGATCCACATGGACATTCTTCTGCGTATGAGATCCTTAATCAATAAAGGTGACTCAACAGTCTGCAGTGGCCTATTCTAAGGCGAAATATTGTGGTCTGTTGATATCTTTGGAGGAGATGTATTGCATCATGTTCGTATTCCCCTCCCATTTCTTTCTTCCACTTTGCTGAGTATGTGTTGCGGATTATTGTTTTTACTTCTCCGTAAGACAGTGGGTGTCTGTGTTGCTCCATTTCACTTCCTGGCTTTGACAGTGCATCCGCTTTATCATTTCCCATGATTCCACAGTGTGATGGTATCCACTGAAGGGCAATAGCTGTTGATTTTTGGATCTGTCTTAGCTCATGTCTGATGTTGTACAGAAGGCTTTCGTTTCTGTTGCTCTGGATTGATTCCAGTAGGGATCTGCAATCTGTGAATATGGCTATCTTCTTTGGTCTTGGCAGTCCTGGTTCAGTGAAGGCTTTCAGTGCTTGATGGAGTGCAACTGCTTCTGCTCTAAAATTAGAGGAGTATTTCCCGGTTGGAAAAGCTTTTGATATTGTCTTACCATCTTTGAGTCTTATAAAAATTCCACCTCCTCTATTCCTTGCCGATCCATCTGTGTAGACATGCGTCCATTCTTTGGGATTGTATTTTATTTCTATCATCTCCAGTGTCAAGCTTTTAGTTGAGGTGGAGTTTGGTATTCCTTATTAATTATTCCAGGAACCTGTGTTATTATGGAGACATTCTGGAGACTATTGCCTGGCTCTTCAAAGTCCGTTAGTGTTTCAATTTCATTTGGGAGGTTTGTGAGGATTTCTTTATGTTATTCATGAATATCTTTAGAGATGTGACAGAAGCTGGTTCTCTTCAACCTGCTTGTGGTTGATCTAGAAATTTGCGCATACATCGGATGGTTTGGCATGCGCTTAATTTTTTTCCCTTTGAACAAGCACGCTTTCTTCTCTTCTGTCATCCAGTGGGCGGATGTTTACATGTTTTTCCATTGCATGGATTGGAGTGGTTTTCATCCCTCCAGAGATAAGTGGAAGTCCTGCATTTTGTACTTTAGATAGGCGATTAGTATTTGTTTTTTATGCTGATGCCCAGGCCGTCATTCCATATTCTACTACAGGTCTGACTGTACCCATGTAGACTTTTCGGAGAATATTTTCATTTGCTTCCCAGCTTGTTCCTGCAAGTTTCTTCATCGGGGATAGCCTCCTGGTTGCTTTTTGCTCGGTGGTTATTAGGTGTAGTTTCCAGGTGAGTCGCTTGTCTAGTGTGACCCCTAGATATGTAGGGTTCTCCACATGTGCTAGCTCACTTCCATTTATTTTAAGATTTGCTTTTTCTTGGTGGTTTGAAAGTGAGAAGATGGTTGTCACCGTTTTGGAGAGGTTGATCTGGACTTCCCAGTCAGATGCCCATTCACTTAAGGTGTCAAGTGCTATCTGCATTCTGTTTTTTTTTACAGTGGATAGGTTTCCTGCCGCACTCCAGGCATTAAAGTCATCAGCATGAAGAGCCTTTGAAACATGATGTGACAGTTTCTCTCCCATATCATTGATGAATACTAGGAAGAGGGTAGGAGAGATCACTCCTCCTTGAGGTACTCCTTGTTGCAGAGTAACACGTTTGCTTAGTTTACCATCTACTTTTACTCTTGCAGTGCGGTAGCAGAGGAAATCTTTTATCCAGCTAAACATTCTGCCTTCAATTTTGTTCTGGAGAAGCTTGAAGAGGACCCTCTTTCCACACCTTATCGAAGGCCTTACTTAAGTCCATAAAAGTAGCCAGCACTTTTTCCTTCTTTTGGAAAGCATTTTAGATTTCCTGTGCTAGGTATGTAAGCTGGTCTTCAGTGCTTCGATTTTTCCTATAGGCCGACTGTGTCTTGGTGAGCTTTTGGTTTTCTTCTAGGTATTTTATCAGTCTAGAGTTGACCATTCTCTCCATTGTTTTCCCTATGCAACTCAAGAGGCTGACTGGTCGGTAGCTTGACTTGCTTGTTTTTCCATTTTGTTTTTCCCCAATTGAGATGATGACAGCTTCACGCCACAAGTCTGGAATTTTACCAGTTTTCCATGATTGGTTGAAGATGGTAAGGAGCTTGTTTCTGCTGATTGGCCCTAGGTTCCTGATCATATCATTGGTTATGCCGTCTTTTCCTGGGGCCTTTTTGGTTTTTAGTTTTCCTATGGCACCATTTAGTTCTACGATGGTGAAGGGTGTCTTCATGCAGGGCTCTGGATTTTGATTCTTCAGTTTTCTTTTAATTTCTTTTTTGACTTCTTTGATACGTGTATGAGAGAGTGTTGTTGTGCTTTCTTCCTTGTAGAAGTCTGCTAAAATGTTTGCTGTCATTTTCCCTGTGTGGAATTTTCCCTCTTCTTCGATGACAGTCTTGTAGTGTGAATTCTTTGTTTCTTCATTTAGAGTTCTTGTAAGGTTCCATAGTTTACTTGTGTCTTTTGTCATGTTTAGACTGCTGGTCTTTTCATACCAGCTCTTTTGTATCTCTGGTTTTTTTTCTGCTCATTGAACGTGTGTTTGATTTCATTGTGTTTCTTTGTGTTTTCTGCTGTAGGGTTTTGCTCCATTGTATGTCTTGCATCATTCAACTCGTTATGCAATTTTTCTAGAGTCTCACTCCAATAAGACTTGTATTCTCTTCGTCTACCCCTTGGGATTGCCTTCTGTGCGGATTGTAGTATCACTTTGTTTATTTGTGAGATGTTATGGTTTATGTTGCTAGTGAGGGTGATATTCTGGCAAAGCTGGTCTGTTTGTTCACTGAAGAGGGTCCAATTTGCTTTTTTGAAATTCCTGCTTGGGGACATGCTGTGATGTCCTGTACTTCCTAACTTGGCGATTTGCAGGATGACTGGTACATGGTCACTTCCTCCCAGTTGACTTTATACTGTTCTTGTAATGTGTCTATCTATGTCATCTGTTGCGATGGCAAGGTCTGTGGAGCTAGTTTTTATCCAGACTCTGGAGTAGAATGTTGGTGTATCATCTGGCTGGTTTATTAGAATTAGTTTATTTTCCATCATCCAGTCTTCAATCTCTTCACCCCTCTGATCCATATCCTCGTAGCCCCAGCTTGGTGAATGACCATTGAAGTCACCCACTATTAGGTGACTCGATTCCTCTATCTTTAGTTTACAAAGTTCCAATTTGGTGGCAGGAGGGCTGTAGCAGTTTGTTATTGATATTTCTCCACCAGGTAGCAACAATTTTAGTGTTATATGTTCCAGTTCTCCTTCTCCGGATCTTTTACCTTCTGCTAGGACTCTCAATGTTAAGAGTTTACGCCAGAAGTGGACAAACATGGACACGTAGGACAAATTCAATCCAACAAGCCATTTTTTTCTGACTCGCTAAGATAATGTACATCTATCTATACGTGGTGATACTCGAGCTTTGGAAATATTATTTGGAGTTTCAATAGAATGTGAAAGACAAACTGTTTAACTCCCATGTCACATGAGGGAAACTGAATCCGGCCCATCCACCTTACAAGTTTGGCCACCTTTGTTTTATACACAGGTGTGTGATGCTTTCTGTTTACACTCAGGTAGAAAATGCTTTCTGTTTACACTCAGGTTGATGATGCTTTCTATTTACACCCAGATTGATGATGCTTTCTGTTTACACCCAGGTTGATGATGCTTTCTGTTTACAAGAATTAAATGGAAAAATCGATTTATCACTTTTTTTAACTGTTTGTTTATTTCCTGTGACATATTCTTTCCAGAACAAGGTTTTTTCTTATGGATTCTATGAAAACTCCGCGATTCTGGGCGAGTTCATCTGCCACAGCTAGAGACATGTTTAAGCTATCTGATATATCACTGCACCATCATCGTATTGGGGGCCCTCTTCGATATCGCAGCTAAGCTGTAAACTATGACACAGCCTATTCTGTTCCGTCTGTGCACTGTATTATGCTAATTTTCCGACTCCTGAATATGAGCGAACTTAGTTTAAATAGAACAAGAATTAAAATAAAATTAAGGAAATTGAAGAGAAGAAGGAGATTGAGAAGAAGGAGATTGAGAAGAAGGAGATTGAGAAGAAGGAGATTGAGAAGAAGGAGATTGAGAAGGAGATTGAGAAGGAGATTGAGAAGAAGGAGATTGAGAAGGATATTGAGAAGGAGATTGAGAAGGAGATTGAGAAGGAGATTGAGAAGAAGGAGATTGAGAAGGAGATTGAGAAGAAGGAGATTGAGAAGAAGGAGATTGAGAAGGAGATTGAGAAGAAGGAGATTGAGAAGGAGATTGAGAAGGAGATTGAGAAGGAGATTGAGAAGAAGGAGATTGAGAAGGAGATTGAGAAGAAGGAGATTGAGAAGAAGGAGATTGAGAAGGAGATTGAGAAGAAGGAGATTGAGAAGGAGATTGAGAAGGAGATTGAGAAGGAGATTGAGAAGAAGGAGATTGAGAAGGAGATTGAGAAGGAGATTGAGAAGGAGATTGAGAAGAAGGAGATTGAGAAGGAGATTGAGAAGAAGGAGATTGAGAAGGAGATTGAGAAGAAGGAGATTGAGAAGGAGATTGAGAAGGAGATTGAGAAGGAGATTGAGAAGGAGATGAGAAGGAGATTGAGAAGAAGGAGATTGAGAAGGAGATTGAGAAGAAGGAGATTGAGAAGGAGATTGAGAAGAAGGAGATTGAGAAGGAGATTGCGAAGGAGATTGAGAAGGAGATTGAGAAGGAGATTGAGAAGAAGGAGATTGAGAAGGAGATTGAGAAGGAGATTGAGAAGAAGGAGATTGAGAAGGAGATTGAGAAGGAGATTGAGAAGAAGGAGATTGAGAAGGAGATTGAGAAGAAGGAGATTGAGAAGAAGGAGATTGAGAAGGAGATTGAGAAGAAGGAGATTGAGAAGAAGGAGATTGAGAAGAAGGAGATTGAGAAGGAGATTGAGAAGGAGATTGAGAAGAAGGAGATTGAGAAGAAGGAGATTGAGAAGAAGGAGATTGAGAAGGAGATTGAGAAGAAGGAGATTGAGAAGGAGATTGAGAAGGAGATTGAGAAGAAGGAGATTGAGAAGAAGGAGATTGAGAAGAAGGAGATTGAGAAGAAGATTGAGAAGAAGGAGATTGAGAAGAAGGAAATTGAGAAGAAGGAGATTGAGAAGGAGATTGAGAAGGAGATTGAGAAGAAGGAGATTGAGAAGGAGATTGAGAAGGAGATTGAGAAGGAGATTGAGAAGAAGGAGATTGAGAAGGAGATTGAGAAGGAGATTGAGAAGGAGATTGAGAAGGAGATTGAAAAGGAGATTGAGAAGAAGGAGATTGAGAAGGAGATTGAGAAGAAGGAGATTGAGAAGAAGGAGATTGAGAAGGAGATTGAGAAGAAGGAGATTGAGAAGGAGATTGAGAAGAAGGAGATTGAGAAGGAGATTGAGAAGAAGGAGATTGAGAAGGAGATTGAGAAGGAGATTGAGAAGGAGATTGAGAAGAAGGAGATTGAGAAGAAGGAGATTGAGAAGAAGGAGATTGAGAAGAAGGAGATTGAGAAGAAGGAGATTGAGAAGGAGATTGAGAAGGAGATTGAGAAGAAGGAGATTGAGAAGGAGATTGAGAAGGAGATTGAGAAGAAGGAGATTGAGAAGGAGATTAAGAAGGAGATTGAGAAGGAGATTGAGAAGGAGATTGAGAAGAAGGAGATTGAGAAGGAGATTGAGAAGGAGATTGAGAAGAAGGAGATTGAGAAGGAGATTGAGAAGGAGATTGAGAAGGAGATTGAGAAGAAGGAGATTGAGAAGAAGGAGATTGAGGGAGATTGAGAAGAAGGAGATTGAGAAGGAGATTGAGAAGGAGATTGAGAAGGAGTTTGAGAAGAAGGAGATTGAGAAGAAGGAGATTGAGAAGAAGGAGATTGAGAAGAAGGAGATTGAGAAGAAGGAGATTGAGAAGAAGGAGATTGAGAAGAAGGAGATTGAGAAGGAGATTGAGAAGAAGGAGATTGAGAAGAAGGAGATTGAGGAGATTGAGAAGAAGGAGATTGAGAAGGAGATTGAGAAGGAGATTGAGAAGGAGATTGAGAAGGAGATTGAGAAGGAGATTGAGAAGGAGATTGAGAAGGAGATTGAGAAGAAGGAGATTGAGAAGAAGGAGATTGAGAAGAAGGAGATTGAGAAGAAGGAGATTGAGAAGAAGGAGATTGAGAAGAAGGAGATTGAGAAGGAGATTGAGAAGGAGATTGAGAAGAAGGAGATTGAGAAGGAGATTGAGAAGGAGATTGAGAAGAAGGAGATTGAGAAGGAGATTGAGAAGGAGATTGAGAAGGAGATTGAGAAGGAGATTGAGAAGAAGGAGATTGAGAAGAAGGAGATTGAGAAGAAGGAGATTGAGAAGAAGGAGATTGAGAAGGAGATTGAGAAGGAGATTGAGAAGAAGGATATTGAGAAGAAGGAGATTGAGAAGGAGATTGAGAAGGAGATTGAGAAGGAGATTGAGAAGGAGATTGAGAAGGAGATTGAGAAGGAGATTGAGAAGAAGGAGATTGAGAAGGAGATTGAGAAGAAGGAGATTGAGAAGAAGGAGATTGAGAAGGAGATTGAGAAGAAGGAGATTGAGAAGGAGATTGAGAAGAAGGAGATTGAGAAGGAGATTGAGAAGAAGGAGATTGAGAAGGAGATTGAGAAGAAGGAGATTGAGAAGGAGATTGAGAAGAAGGAGATTGAGAAGGAGATTGAGAAGAAGATTGAGAAGAAGGAGATTGAGAAGGAGATTGAGAAGGAGATTGAGAAGGAGATTGAGAAGAAGGAGATTGAGAAGGAGATTGAGAAGAAGGAGATTGAGAAGGAGATTGAGAAGAAGGAGATTGAGAAGAAGGAGATTGAGAAGGAGATTGAGAAGAAGGAGATTGAGAAGGAGATTGAGAAGAAGGAGATTGAGAAGAAGGAGATTGAGAAGGAGATTGAGAAGAAGGAGATAGAGATTGAGGAAAGAGTGTTAAGGAAAAATTGGAGATTGAGGAGATTGAGATGGAGGAGGAAAAGAAGGATTGATAAGAAGATGGAGATGAAGACGGAGGAGAAGGAGATTGAGGAGACGAAAGAGATTGAGGACACGAAGGAGATTGATGAGAAGTAGATTGAGTAGAAGACGGAGATTAAGAGGTAAATGGAAAAGAAGACGAAGAAAGAAAAGGAGAAGAAAGAAAATGAGAAGAAAAAGGAAAAGAAGAAGCCAGAAGATGAAATAAAGAGAAGAAATAAATATTTTTAGACGATAAAAATATAGAACAGTTCCTTCACTTTCAAGGTATACAAAAGCCCTCAAGCAAACCCCTCCCTGACCAGGACAAAATTATAATCATACAAAAACGCATAGCTAGCCCCATACCTGGATAACTACACACATCTCGTTTATTTTTCCCCTCTACGTGTATATGTATACAGTTGAAAATCATACGATCATCCTTAACAAGGTTTCAAATACCCGCTACAGGCTACAATCTTTCAGGTAGGAAGTAAAGTGCCTTGCCCACTCGACAAGTCTCATCAGTGATCCACTTAACATAGCTGTACGTTGGACGTGGAATTCTTAGAAATGGCTGTGTATTTACCCTAGTTGTATCCAGTGTTACCATTCCTGTGCTTTTTTTCTCCAGTTCTGGGAATTTTTTAGTTTAGACCTGGGGATTTCTGTTATTCTCTAAGAATCTGAGCTAATGTGTCTAATTTGTGTGATGTTTTTGTTTTTAAATGAGAACGTTAGTCTGTCAATGCTTCATTAATTATCGATAATTGTTTCACAAATTTAAGGAGCATGAAGGTAAATTAAATGTGCATGGTATCGTGTACAGCGGCCCTAAAATGTTTATTTACTAATGCCGTTATTTTGTCAGACTCTCACTTCATGGTTCGAAGTATCCACAACGAGAAGTATTGATATTAGTCGTGGAAGTTATAGCTAATTTCAACTTCTTCGTACCATATATTTATTGATATACATGCCGAGGCGGTAACGAGAGACAGAATGACTTTCACCTATGGATATACATGCCGAGGCGATAACGAAAAATATAAAGACTTGCATCTATAGATATACATGCCGAAGTGGTAACGAGAAATATAAAGACTTGTACCTATAGATATACATGCCGAGGCGGTAACGGAAAATATAAAGACTTGCATCTATAGATATACATGCCGAAGCGGTAACGAGAAACAGACTGGCTTGCATCTATAGATATACATGCCGAGGCTGTAACGAGAAACATAAAGACTTACATCTATAGATATACATGCCGAGGCGGTAACGGAAAATATAAAGACTTGCATCCAAGGATATACATGCCGAGGCGGTAACGAGAAACAGACTGGCTTGCATCTATAGATATACATGCCGAGGCGATAACGAGAAACATAAAGACTTACATCTATAGATATACATGCCGAGGCGGTAACGGAAAATATAAAGACTTGCATCCAAGGATATACATGCCGAGGCGGTAACGAGAAACAGACTGGCTTACATCTATAGATATACATGCCGAGGCGATAACGAGAAACATAAAGACTTACATCTATAGATATACATGCCGAGGCGGTAATGTAAAATATAAAGACTTGCATCTATAGATAGATGGTTAGAAGATAAAGAAGACGTGCTGTAACTACTACATAAATGCATGCTGAAGACGGACATTACGGTTCGATACATTTCTAACAACGATTATGGTAACTTGGTGTTAAATGCGATATTAGTATAAATTTTCACTGACTGCGAGGATTTAGGAATGTATAGAATCATCTAGTTACAGGAACCGTAAGCGCGCATATTTTTGACACCTGAAAGAGACCGAATCTATTAATCTGACAGGGTGAAACGATGTTAACTTCAACCAATAACCAATTCATTCACAATGATTTGGGTAAACTGGCATTATTATGGTACGACATTCCTCTAATTCCCTTAATTCCAGTTGCACAAATGTGTTCAGCTTTGCAACGCCCAGATATAACCAAGAAGGAACTCTTTCCTAGGTTAAAAGGGACATGCCTCTGCAAATGAGGCAAACACACATGTTAAAACAAGCAGTATTGTATCAGAGAGTGAACTGAACAATTTGAATGGACGCAGATTGTTAACAAATGAAGAGCCTCCATCAAACATGACGAGTGTTCAGCTAGATGTTTTTGAGTGTGTTTTTTTTTACGTGTTTTAATTAATCAAGAATGCCCACGACCAAGATGAAGCTTAGATTACTTCCAACATTTCTATATGGCACATTGACATTGTCCGATTTATCTGAACGTATTAATCAGACATATTCACACACATACTGGCGTGTGCGGGGGGTGGGCGGTGGAGGGGGGGCTGAAGGGAAAACACAAACTAGAATAATGTTTGTCGTTGTTACAAATAGGTGGTGGACAACACAAGCCATAGGAAGAATATGTCTCTATAACACTACTATAACAAATTGGTGATGGGACAAAGCAAGCCATAGGAAGAACATGGATCTACAAACAACACTGTTGATTGTTTTATTTAATGTGTGGTGTTTTTTTTTTCTGTGGGTACGTCGGTGTACGCATACCCTCACCTTTACTATCATGAAATTTAATGTTAGCTCTGCGACAACCTAAAGAAACTTCATGTTCAGGGAAACAAGAATAATAATATGAACAACTCAAAAGTTCATCTCGTTTACATTTGGTCAGTTAAATTTGAGAATATCAAATGCTTGGATAATATAATGTGATAATTAGCACAGCAAGGAGCACTAAGTCGTACTTCTACTGGAAGGAGAAAAAGATCGCACCAAAATTTAGACTATTCGTTTTTTTATATACCTTTTCCTCACTTTTTTTCTGGTACGTATATACACATATATATAAGATATATAAAATCTGGGCTTTTTTGTTGTCGTCAGCACTGGGGATTTTTTTAATGTTCTGTGGTAACGCTGATTATAACCCATCTCGTTGTATGTTCAGAAGAATTGTTTATCACAAGGAATTATCTTTATTGGATGTGAGCTTTGTACTTTATTTTCATTCATCTCATTGTTTTTTTTTCTTTCTAAAACAAGTTTGTTAACCCTTGAAGCCACTTAGCTAAATTATGCAATTCCTACTCCTAATACACTTGCTGATTGCATTTTGCAGCTACTACAACATGTGATTCAAATATTGTTTTTATTTTTCCATTTTTCAAGTTCGTTCGAAGTTCAGGTTTTTAGTAAAACCTCTTGAACTATTTGTAAACGCGATCTAAAATCATATGATTACAAGTGCATAGAACGGCAAACTTTCGTTACTGCATGTTTTCCTGTGAAGCAGTGCATGGAGGATTTCTATGGGATGTGGAAATAAAGACCATTTTGCCAAAGCAGACGTCGCGACATGCACAGGAAGGATTTTACTTGAACCCGGGACCTCAAGGGTCTGAGAACGGCGTTCTAACGACACCGCCATGTGCTCCATTAATAGAACGGGAAAAGCTGGGGGAAAAAAACCATTTAGTGGTCTCACTGTAAAATTACTGTATATATAGTCGGAGTCCATCTAATAGTCTTGTGGTATATTAGCAGTTAATCCATTCTCTATAGTCAATTATTCCTTATAATTGTTTCTACCTGTTACTTGTTGCTTCTTTATGTTTATAACTTCCTTCCTCTATTGCCGTGCTTCTCACCCGTAACCGAGTTAGCGCCTATACTCAAAAATAAACAACTGAAACCACTTAGTCCCGATAACATTGTATTCCTTTTCAATGGCTAGAATTAAAGATCAGGGATTGAAATGCGGTGTTGCTAGAAGTGAACATTTTGAAGGGTGCAGAAGAATGATGGTCAACCAGCATAGGACCGGTACTGTCAGCAGAAGTGTAATGGCGGATACACTCAAGGAGAGATCGGAGCAACTATGGACGTGTCCAGTTTGCAGTGATGATGATCCGACCACTAACTAACTAACTAACTTGTTGATTCTTTATATTTATAACGTCCTTCCTCTATTACCGTGCTTCTCACCCGTAACCGAGTTAGCGCTTATCCTCAAAAATAAACAACTGAAACCACTTAGTCCCGATAAAATCGTATTCTTTATACACAAATAACTCCGAACTAAGTGTAATAATTCTCATGAAAGCTAGATTATCCAATGTATTAAATTATAAAATAATAACAACCCTCAACACACACAAAATAACTAGAAATATTTGTGTAACTATATAATTTTGAATCTTCCGCTTCGTCCTTCCCGTGTGGTTTCCAAAATACCCATAGTGAGCAAGAATCCCCGAATAGTAACAATGTTCTTTGGTGTCCCGATTCCTCTTTTACTATGTAGTTCAACCAACGCTAATTTTACACTCTCTTCCAATCTCTGAACTAATGGTCTAGCGGTGTTTCTTAGTATTTGTTCCTGAAAATATTTCTAGTCTTAAGGTAAAATATTTGTGCATCTTTGTATTAATGAATATCGTATATGAGTGGTCTTGGGTTCATTCCCCAGTTGAGGCGGAAATGTTTTTCAGATCGCAACGGCTCGGATTAATTCGGGAAGTAAAGACTGCGAGGGAGAGAAGATGGCTACCGTTCTCATTTGCAGAGCCACTGAAATGGGAGATCGCTAATATCTCACACTCCTACGGCATTAATAAATGCTATGGGTTACTTTACTTTACTTATATTAATGAATAATTCAACAAGTAGATATGAAGGATAGTCAATGTGAGTTGGAGGCAACTGAGATGTGCTTTTTGGGATAAGGATACAAATTCCATTCGCAGCGAAAAAAAAATTAGCAATGTTTAAGTCCTCAGAGATGCTGGTGTAAAAAGACAAGGAACTTAGGAGACGGAACAAATACGTTCATTATTTAACGAAACGAAATATCGATAAAGTTGCATTTCACAGTACATAATACTAATGGTGGATTCAGCGAGCTGCCCGTGACACAATGAGAACCTCCTGTCCTCTTGGATGACCCTGGAGTACGGGGTGGGGGTGGTCTCAGTGTGTAGTGTAGATGCATGCAGTCTATCAACTTTTTAATCTGAGTTCAGCGAGTTCATAAAACCTGAATGAAACTGCGCACAATATTAAAAAGTTGAAATTTTACCACGTCTCCCAAAGATAAACCAAAGACAAATTAAAGCAAAAATTAGAAGCAGACAGTCAAGATTTTTAGGGCATGTGATGAGAAGAACAAATCTTGAACATTTAGTAACCACTGGAAAGATACCGAGTAGTAGTCAGCAAATATTTCAGTAATTAATTGCAGCAGAAAACGTAAACAATTGATTACAGTTCCTGATTCAGCAACCACTGGGCTCATTCCTTTTGAACCAATAATAAAACAGTACATGCAAGATCTGGTAGAATAACTAAGTATTTCTTCCTCCTTTGCGTGTATTCCTAAACTTCTGCAGATTTGCAGGAAGTAGTTCGATAAAGGAATGCGTTGGGGCATGGTTTACAGCTTGAATGCAATATCAACGCCTTTCGGTTCAATTCAACAGAATTCATCATGCATTCTATGTCATATCCATAGCAGACATTCTCAACCCGGTGCACTTGTAACGAAATGTGGTGCTCTGTCCCATGCGAGTTAAAATGTGCCAGCATGCACTAACAAATCAAGAAATGCGAGCTTGAAAGCGGTTACATTTATTTTCGTGCCGGGACATGTGGGCGTTCGAGGCAATGAAAGAGCGGATCAACTGGCATCGTGTGCGATTGTGGCAAAGGGCGATGGGGCAATGGATCGCGCTGACGTTTTGAACTCCTTAAGAGATATAACACGCGAGAGTGAGACTAATGTGGATGATGATTCCTTTTCAATGGCTAGGATTAAAGATCAGGGATTGAGATGCGGTGTTGCTAGAGGTGAACATTTTGGAGGGCGCAGAAGAATGATGGTCAACCAGCATAGGACCGGTACTGTAAGCAGAAGTGTGATGGCGGATACACTCAAGGAGAGATCGGAGTAACTATGGATGTGTCCAGTTTGCAGTGATGATGATCCGACGACTAACTAACTAACTAACTAACTAAATCATACGTTTCCGTTACAAATTAAATTTTGTTATAGAAAGCGAAACAAATAATGTTACTATTCAAGTTCATGACAGAGATAAGTGAGAGGAAAGATGTCTATGGTTCAATGAATAAGTTTATATTGCCAGTTTTCAAGTTCACTTTTACTTTCCATTTCCCTTTCATCTTTTTCGTCCAATGTTGAATGCTGATATTCCGAGTAACGGTCAATTCCAAAGATTTCATTAACGTGGTGAGTACTTGTAAAATATAAAAATCTATTTATTACCTAGCATATGTGATGGTGATCACACACTATGTATTATATCTGAGGGTAAACTGTCTGGACAGTTTGAGAAACCTGATCTATGGGATGGGATAGCCAACCCCCTTATTAAAAAACCTCCTTAGTCACCTCTTACGATATGCTGCTATATACAGGTTATATACGATGTTCATGCTGTTACTACTGATGTGACTCTTACTGCTACTGCTATTGCTATTGCATCTACTATTGCTGCTTTTGCTACTACTACTACTGCTACTGCTACTACTACTACTTCTACTACTACTGCTACTGCTACTACTACTGCTACTACTACTACTACTACTACTGCTACTACTACTGCTACTACTACTACTACTTCTACTGCTACTGCTACTACTACTGCTACTACTACTACTACTACTACTTCTGATATTGCTATTGCTGCTACTGCTATTGCTGCTACTGTTACTGCTATTAATATTGCTGCTGCTGCTGTTACTGCTATTGCTGCTACTGCTTCTACTGTTATTGCTACTGCTACTAATACTGCTACTGCTACTAGTGCTACTGCTGCTGCTATTGCTGCTACTACTACTGCTACTGCTTTTACTGCTATTGCTGCTACTGCATCTACTGTTATTGCTACTGCTACTAATACTGCTATTGCTGCTACTGCATCTACTGTTATTGCTACTGCTACTAATACTGCTATTGCTGCTACTGCATCTACTGTTATTGCTACTGCTACTAATACTGCTATTGCTGCTACTGCTACTACTGCTACTGCTATTAATATTGCCGCTACTGCTGCTACTTCTGCTACTATTATTGCTATTGTTATTACTGCTATTGCTGTCACTACTACTGATATTGCTAATACTGCTATTGCTGCTACTGCTACTACTATTGCTGCTACTGCTACTAATATTGCTGCTATTGCTACTACTATTGCTGCTACTGCTACTAATATTGCTGCTACTACAGTTGCTATTGCTGTCACTGCTACTGCTGCTACTGTTATTTGTGTTACTGCTATTGTACCTATTACTATTGCTGCTGCTGTTATTGCTATTGCTATTGCTGCTACTGCTATTGCTTCTACTAATACTGCTAAAATTGTTCCTACTTCCTTCCACCAAAAAATCAGTTTATTTGAAATAGAAAACCACCCAACCTGTGTCAATGCATACACAACCATATTGAATCAATCAGTCCTATGTGATTTGCAAGCAATTTCAGTAAAACAATCGATTACCTCCAAAATAGTAGCTAAAAGAAACGACCAACAGAGCAGAAAGTTCAAACAAGTTTGATGACATATACAAGAGAACTGAGTACGAATTGCCATCCCATGGGATTGAAACCACCCAATCTACATCGTGTATATGTTATACAGGGGGAAGAAAATCAACATCTATATCCGATTTCCTGTCCCTGAGGGGATGTCGGTAAATTATGTCAACTATTTTTTGTCCATTTTTTTTATCACCCCACCCACACTTCTTGGCAGCAACTGTTAAAGTTTACCAATTTCTCGTGCATGATTATGTCAAAATAACCTCGCCTTCTAACAAAGTTCTTGCAGAAAAAGTATTTTTTAAATTGTTTTTTTTTAATTGTTAGAAAATGTGATAAAATACATTTTAAGTGATGTGCAAAAACGTTATTGTTGTCGTCAACTTTTGTTAAACAACCCCCACCCCGACCTCTACTTTTACCAACATGTGTCAAACGTATTCGTCCCATCTCCCCACCCTCTTATGTGATGTAAAGTATGGACATTCCCTAAGGTGCGTTATAACATGTTGTTGATGACAGATTTCTCCTTTAGTATCCAATGACCATAATACCAGATAACATCCGACAAACAGGCGTAGGCTACAGTAACACAGAAAGAAGATGATATTACCGTAGATAGGTAGAGATATGATACATAGCCTATATCTGGTTATTGATTATTGGTTGTGATGAAACGATATAATTGCGAGAAGACCTAGAGGTAAACTCAGTTTCACTTAACAGATAACGAAACGTGTGCGTGCTTTTGGTTTGGAGAGCATTCGGTGTTGATGTATGCAGTGTGGCACCCCTACGACCCTAAAGGATTATGGGTCTTATTATTATTACTATTATTATTATTATTATTATTATTATTATTATTTTTATTATTATTATTATTATTATTATTATTATTTTTATTATTATTATTATTATTATTATTATTATTATTATTATTTTTATTACTATTATTATTATTATTATTATTACTATTATTATCATTATTATTATTATTATTATTATTATTTTTATTGTTATTATTATTATTATTATTATTATTACTATTATTATTATTATTATTACTATTATTATTATTATTATTATTATTATTATTTTTATTATTATTATTATTATTATTATTATTATTTTTATTATTATTTTTTTTATTATTATTATTATTATTATTATTATTATTATTATTATTAGTATTATTATTATTATTATTATTATTATTACACTTACAGTTTCTATTATGGTTTATGGATGATAACGCGTCTCATTCTGCTGCACTGGCTTCCTTTTCTATTCCTCTCATCTTTTATACCAAATTCCCCAAATTTCCGCCTATATCTTCCATAAATTGTGATTTCAACATCTAGCAGGCGTTCTTGGAGCAGTATTAATATCCAGCAGGCGCATAAGCCACACATTGAGAGAAAGCAATCTATGAAAAACACCACTCCAAGAGAGAAACCACTCCATGACAGAAATCACTCTATGAAAAAATAACTTCATGAGAGAAACCACTCGATGAGAGAAACCGCTTCATGAAAGAAATCGCTCCATGAGAGAAGTCACTCAATGAGAGAAGCCACTCCAAGAAAGAAACCACTAGATGAAAGGTACCACTCCAAGAAGGTAACCACTACATGACAGAAACCACTCCATAAAAAAAATACTGAATGAGGAGAAATCATTCCATGAGAGAAACCACTCTATGAGAGAAACCACTCCGTGAAAAAATACCACTATATAAGAGAAACTACTCCATGAAAGAAATCCACTTCATGAAAAAAAGCACTCCATAAGAGAAAGCACTCAATTAGAGAAACCACTTCAAGACAATTTCGTCCAAAACATAAACACTACCAAATCTTAATCTCCTGTTTTTGTGTTTTCTGTTGTTTTGTTTTTGTTGGTTTTTTTTGGCTGCAGTTTCCCGTTAGGGAGTTGCACGGAGGTTGTGAGTGTATTGGTTGAGGTTGATGCGAGTGGAGACCGAAGGTCCTTTTTTTCGCCACGTCATGTTCAGTGTGTGATTCTTAATTTACCTTCAGACAGAAAAAAAACCTGATGCTGAGCCCTGGAGCTCTCAGGTATAAGACCACCGTATTAATTTCTCAGCCATGATCCATACTATCCCATATAATCACCAATGAAAAGCTTTCTTCAAATATAAACAATATACAAACTATTGAATATAAAGAAGATAACTTGGTAAAAAAAAAACCCTTACAAAATGAAATTGAACGTTCCATTCACCATCTTTAATTGGTATCTCTTCCTGGCAACCCTCCTAAAAATTGCTCAGGGTTGCTTTCAAGTGAGTTACCCTCATTTACAAACTATTTTCCATAGTTTCTCCACGCTGCTACTTCCTATCTGGTTCAATTCTGGAATTTGCCTTATGTAAATTTCTTCATGTGGGTGGTTCTCCAATCATGCATATCCCTCATGTGCATTCATGCTTGACTGACTTCGTCCCACTAACATATTTTCGTTAAAAAATATTTTATTCTCATCCAGAAAAAAGTGCACGCGCACAACTAGCATCTGTTGCTTACAGACATCCCTTACTTCGGGGGTTCTTGAACTACTATTAACTGTCCCACAGAACATGAAAATTACATTATGTTCAGGGATATAGATACGTGTTCATTAAAAATAAAGTGGGTGGGGTGAGGGGGGGAAGTTAATCAATTTAAAAAAAAGATTATTTACCAATGTTCGTGTAAAATCCTTTACTTCGGTGAGACTTTATTTTATTTTATTTTTTAAATATTTTTTTAGGGGGGGGGGGGTCGTTAATGTGAGCTTGTCCGTCATTTGGCTGAATTCCTATTACTCTTAATACCAAATCCTCTTGAGGTTCGATGCCCCCTCAAAATATTTTAAACATTTTGCACTTATCTGATTTTGTGTAACTTTGCTGTACGTTGATACATACATACTCGCGCTAAACACGGTATCAGAAATAATACACGCCATTTAATGTCATTGGATTGTTAGCATACATATTATCAATACATCCCACGCAGCCAGGATGACGACGCTATTTAAAAGCTTAGAAGGTAGGAATAGACAATCATTTTTAGATTAAGAGCATGTCACAACAGACTCCATCACCACATGTGCCAAGATAGCTAGCATTTGGCAATTTTGTGGCCAAAATGTGCCTATTTTAAGTGTAAATATTTTAAAGTGTATTTTGTGGTGAGAAAAACGTGTCCAAGTCATCCCAGTTTTAAATATTTGTGTGTTTTTTTTCCATTGTTATGTGTTTCTTGAGAAAGGTCCCTGTTAGACCGTCACGTGAGAAATAGTTCTTGTTCTTTGGCGTATTGCTAGTTATTCATTTTTAACATTGATAATTAGGATTTTATACTTTTATAAAGGTACTTTTATACCTTTATACTTATTTAGTATTTTTATATTAACCATTATACTTATTTAGTAATTTTATAGTAACCTTTATACTTATTTAGTATTTTTATAGTAACTTTTATACTTATTTAGTATTTTTATAGTAACCTTTATACTTATTCAGTATTTTTATAGTAACCTTTATACTTATTTAGTATTTTTATAGTAACCTTTATACTTATTTAGTATTTTTATAGTAACCTTTATATTTATTTAGTATATTTATAGTAACCTTTATACTTATTTAGTATTTTTATACTAACCGTTATACTTATTTAGTATTTTTATACTAACCTTTATACTTATTTAGTATTTACTGCTTATACTTTTGATTACTGCGGAACTCCCAATTGTGTCGGTCCTCCTCTGAGATTTTGGTTATTTATATCTACGTTAAGTGTCACTGGCAATTCACTTTATGTTTAATGTTTTCTTTTATTGGTCACTGTGGAAACATTAAAAGTTAGGAATTTTAACACTTTTTGACTATATTTTACCGGAAATTGTACAAGTAAAAAAATCAGTTTCAACAATATGGTAGCCCTGACATGCACATGACGTAGGGGATGGCAACACTGAAATGTACTCTTGTGAACAGTCTCTGGGAATAGAGAATATATTCTACAGACTTGCCAACTTCTTCACACAGCTAGAATAAATTATGACCATCAAAAGCAGCTTTGACGGACACACACTACCTCTCGGCCCTGTCTCGGCGGGGCTGGTGACCACAGTACAGTTAATTGACGAAACCCAGCGTCTGACTTCATCTGGAGAACGAGGAAGAAGAACATACAATCAATGCATCAATCAATGCATCAATCAATGCATCAATCAATGCATCAATCAAGGCCATGACGAGTGACACACTAATGCTTCTGCTTGATTCTCTGTCGCTTTTGTTGTTAATACTGGTGACATTCTCTCATGCCAAAGTGACAGCTCATCCAGCTCCCCCTCTTCCCGTCTCTTCACTCCTTGATGTTTCCGTTGGTTACTAAATGTTCAAATTCTTCCACTCTCATTATATTACCTAAAACCTTGTCTACTTTTAATTTTAACTATAATTTTTTTTTTTTACTTCAACATCTCTGATAACATCTACATTAGTTTTCTGAGTTATCTACAATATTCATCCACACATCCATATCTCAGAAGCTTCCAGTTCACTCTGATCTACTTTATGTAAAGTCCATGCTTCACATCCATAGAAACGAATTTGTACGATGTAACACCCTAGCAATTGTATCTGCGTATGATAGTCAATACAGAATAGATTTGAATAAAAATAACTTTTGGTCTAATTTCAGTTGTTATGTTTCTAACAAATAATCGAACGCACAAACACATGAACACATAACAAGCAAATAAAAACAACAGATACATAAAAATATAACAAAAACATAACAAACACAGAAAGGTATAACAAACAAATGAAAACGACACATAGATGAGAACATAACAAATACATGAAAACATAATTAAACAAATAAGAACATGAACAAATGAAAATATAACACATAAAAACGTAACAAGCAGACGAAACCATAACAACACATACAAACATGATAAGCTAGTTAAAACATAACAAACAAATGAAAACATGACAAGATAACTGAAACATAACACACTAACTAAAACATGCGAGACACATTAAAGTATAACAATCAAATTAAAATGTATCAGACAAATGAAAATATAACAAACAAATTAACACTTAACAAAGACATTAAAATACAAGAAAGCGGATGCTCTGTCAAAGGCAGGAAGCGAAATGGAGCAACACAGACACTATCTTACGGAGAAGCAAAAACAGTAATCCGCAACACATATACAGCAAAGTGGAAGAAACAAATGGTGGGGGAATACGAACATGATGCAATACATCTCCTCCAAAGATATCAACAGACCACAATATTTCGCCTTAGAACAGGACACTGAAGACTGATGGGTCACCTTTACCGATTAATGATCTCATAAACAGATGAATGTATATGTGGATCCGGAACCTAGACCCCAGAACACATACTTCAGGACTGCCCAACATACATAGAGCAGAGACAGCAGACCTGACCAGAGGATACAGACTTGAGGCAAAAGCTTTGGGGCAGCCGCTCTGACATGGAGAAGACAGTATACTTCGTCTTGACGACAGGCCTGACGGTTTAGCATGACCACAGATGCTGAACGCAGAAGAAGAAGAAGAAGAAGAAGAAGAAGAAGAGAATACAAGAAATAGGTTAAAACTTAACAGAAATGATAACTTAATAGACAAATGAAAATATAACAGACAAGGATTCTCCACTGGGAGTTTTATTTAACAACGGTAACCTTTAAAACATAATTATTCGTTTTGGCGGAACTGGCGAAATGGCTAACGAGTCCAGAATCGCCAGAAGTTCAGATAATTCAAAATTAAGACAACGTTCTGAAAAGAATATGCCACATGAATTCTTCTTCTTCTTCTTCTGCGACCTCTGAAACATGAATTCGTGTAATTTTCGCTAGGGAGCTACGAGGAGTGGTCGAAAAGTTCTGCACTTTAGTGTGCCTGATAATTGGTGTGAACTTCAGCCGTTCTCTATCTTTTCACCCCTCAAGGCTATGCACTTCTCTCCTCTCCTCTTCACCTTCCTAATGCCTTGATTGTAGAACACCTCCTCCTGGGTCTGCAACCACGGCTCCATTTCAGTAATTACGTCCTTGATGTTAGAAAAATGATTAGCTCCACGAAGCTAATACTTATGTTTGAAAACAAGAATAAGTCAATCTGCGCCGAGTCAAGTGAGTAAGGTGCATGTGGCATGATTTCATAGCTGCACTGCTGGGCAAGGACAATGGAGTCATGAGCTGCATGAACCGACGCATTGACCTGAAGCAGACGAACGCCTCTGGACACCATCCCGCATTCTTTGCACTTATTTATTTTCGCAATTTCTTAAGACGACGTTGGTAGTCCGTTGCAGTGATAGTATGGCCACGAGGAAGGTAATCGGTGAGAACTTCCCCGAGACAGTCCCAAAAGACGGTGAACATGACCTTTTCCCGTAGAGGGAACTGTCTTTGCCATCTTTGGTGGTGGCGAACAGGAATGCTTCCATTGTCTGCTCTGGTTTTTTATCTCGAGCTCATAAACATGCACCCAACATTCGTCCACAGTAACCAATCTACGAAACAAGATAATCTTTGTCAGCATTGCATATCTTCAACATATTTGTGTATTCTTCGGCTCGATGCTCCTTGTGGATTGACTTGAGGAGACGAGAAATCCACCTTCCTTGCGTGCACCTTTGATATGTGAAGATGCTCATGACAAATCTTTAACGTGGTCCCATGACTTAACCCCGAACCTGTCATGATTTCCTCATCGGTAATGAGCCTTTCTGATAGGACTAGAGTCTCCACCTCCACTCTTGTAATGTTGCTTTCATTACCTGGAATGGACGGTCTGCCACTCCTCATATTGAATATTGTCGTGTCCTGTGTGAAAGTTATTTTTCAATGCTTCACAGTATCAAACGAAGGGCATATATTCTTATAAACGGCACATTTTATCATGACTGTGTTTTGAAGATTTGCCGTACATGTGCAGTATTTTGATTACGCTGCGAGTCACCGTTTTATCAATGACATGGCGTTATACACAATTGAACTAATTTTCCGCATATGTATCTTTCACGTGCCGCAATGCGCGAAACATGAACGCGCGGGAATTGTCTACCAATAGTGCATCTTTAAAATGATACACAATGCCGAGCCTGTCTTTATGAATTCTTAGGAAATTGCAAAACTTTCGACCACCACCTCGTAGGTCGAACACAGTTGTGCTGACAGTTTCACAGCATAGCTGCATTATTTTGCGCCTTCCGGTCCAGCACATCCGTTTACGGAGAACCTCAAAGACAAAATTATTGTTTCAATAAAATAAGCTAGGAAGCATATATTATATACATGCCAACATTTTCAAGATTGAGAAACTATAAAAATGCGATCTGTACAAAAATGAAAGAAAATCCTACTTCAAGCAAATCCAACTTCAAGCAAATCCTTCAGTTTAATTACTTAGACACACTTGATGGCAGTGGGTGAGAGATGAAAGTCGAAAAATTCATTTTTAAGACAATTCTGTTTAAATATGGCAGAAGGTAAAGACGATCTTTCAATATAATAATTTTTGTGGTTTCTTTTTTTAAAATCATGGACGAAAGCGACATCAAAACTAACTCAAATGGAAGAGCTTTGGCAAAGTACCAGCAGTAAAGATGAATTAAATCTCATCAAAGAAAACATATTTCAAGTAACTATTTATGGATGTGAAACGTGGACACTTAATAAAGTAGTAGCAAGGAGAATTTTTTCCATCGAAATCTTTACAGAAGTATATTTAAATGAAAAATAGAGAGAAAAAACTCTAGTAGTTTTATGAATATGTGTAGAAGAGGGTTGCCAATAAACAACTTTATAACAATACATGAGTGATCGCTTTTGTAACCATTTTCATGCCATCAAGCACAGAACACATACTCCTGTGACCACACACTTCAACGGATTTGGTCATCATGGCGCTCTTGATTTTCAGGTAACTGCCATTAGATCCTGCACCACCGATGATAGATATAGGTACGCTCTAGAAAATCGTCTTATTTTTTAATTTGGTACCCTCAAGCCTTTTGAACTCAATTCCGACCTCTCTTTTGTCTAGTACTTGGTTGGTGCGGTCTTGGTCTTCATTCATTTTGTTCCGTCATTTACGTTATCTTTTTTTTCGTTTCGTTTCCACATAAATTTTCGTTTTTCCTGTCCTTGTGGCATCTCACTTCCATATTTCCGTTGGATGCGTTTATGTGTCGTACTAATTTCCATTCGTCGTATTTTGATATTTTGTGCATTTCTTGATAAAGACCTTTTGGTTGAAACGTTGAATATATTTTTTGTATTGTAATTTGAATGTTTTCTTGTGTGCACATCATTACCCACTAGTTTTAGTTATGGTCTGTCGTGTCTGAGTGAAGCGATTATATTAATCTGTGTTTTACGTAAGTAACAATACATATAATATTTCTTAGGTTATATAAGAAGACATAACATCATGGATAAGCTAGTAATGGAAGGCAAGGTTGCTGGTAACAGTGGTTTGTTTGTTTGTTTGTTTTGCGTTCGCTCCATTGTAACCATCACGGATATCCGTGCGATTTCTGCCGGGAGCGTGATTACGTTGTGCCATCGTTATGCGCCTTGTAGGCCTAGCACATCCGATTTCGGCATGCCTTGACAATTCGGGTGGGCTACCCTTAGCCTGTGACAGCCTCTATATCTGTCTCCAGGCACGCGTAGTGGCAACTCTTCGCCCAGACGATTTTTGCTCTCGTCTGACTCGCACGAGGCGTTCCACTGTCTATGAACTTGCCTCGTGTAATTGGACGTGCTGTGCCTGTGCCCATTGGGTACTGAACCGTTTCTCATCCGTGAGCCTGGTTCCTTAAGGGGAAAAACTCAACATAGGAGTTGGACCCTGGCTCTTTCGCCCTCTTAGCCGAGGTGTCATTCAACGACATCGTGTACCACTTGACAAGTTCGAGTCTCACACCGCGCGTTTGAGAGCAAGGCGTTCTCAAGCTGAGCGTCCTTGTCCCAATAGCGCCTGAGCCCATCGGGTACTGAACCCTTTCTCTCTGCAAGTGTACTTCCGGTATAGGAAACATTGACAGTAGAGTTGGGCCAGGACTACCATCGTTGTCCCTTTCTTGCCTAAGCCCATCGGGTACAGAACCCTTTCTCTTCGCGAGCATATTTCCGGTTTAAGAAGGCTCGACATTAGAGTTGGATTAGGTCTTCTTGCTTTACCAAACGCCAATGGATGGGTCTGGGTCTCTGTAAGGAGCACAGGTAACTAGAAGCTCGCCTCGAGCTGACGGAGCTTGTAGTTCCCCTTTCCTAGGGACTTTTCATTTTCTATTTGCAGTTCGCGCTGCCCTCTAGTGCTGTTCTGCCCTTTCATTGTTTCATTGTACTCGGTATGAAATCTATTTGTCTCTCGCCATGCATCTACCTTTACGTGCATTTTACATTGGCCGCCCCTCCAATGTTCGGACTGGACTGACTAGCTTCACTGTATGTCGACAGTGTCGCTATATGTGGTGATGCTGGTGGTGTCGGAGATATTGTCTGTCTCTTGTGCAGTCAAATCTCTTTCCATCTGCTACCTCCACATTCTCGGACACGATCCCCAAAATGATTTGGCCAGAATCAGCTCGAGCTGCTGTATTTCTGTTTCCAGGGTGCACCGCGTGGAGGTACATTTGGGATCTTGGTTATCTGCTAACCCTGGGTCCGCTAAGAGCAATGCGTTCCCTTTGCACCCCGTAACAGTGGTAAGACCGACCATGACGACGATGAACGAAACATATTTCAGATTGTTTAAACATATCCTGGGCTACAACAGGTAAACTCTCCAAGAATATTGAGTTGTTCAGAGTGTCCATGAACAAGAGAGGGGTGTTAAGTAAAGCGAAATGTGGCTTACTATATGTTATACTGTAACAGATTATGACTCCATGAATTCGCACATATATGACTCGTCGATGTGCCCATGAGGGCCCATTCGTAAACCATTCTATCAGATCAGTCGCGTTAATTTTGATACTAATTGTTTCATATCAACACTTTACACCCTTCTCATCACCATCAACTTCGTGCCGTCTCCGTAACGAAGGTTGGCTGCAACGGATCTCCAACATCACCTGTCTCTTGTTTTGGTGGTGCACTCTGCTAGACTGTAGCCTGTCCATCTTGTGATGTTACTCTCCCATTTGTATCTCTGTCTACCTCTTGCTCGCCTCCCTTTGACTTTACCCTCAAGTAAGATCTTCAATAAGGTGTCATGTCTTTTAATGTGTCCAAAATAATTTTTTTTACCTGATCTTTATTTCTCTTAGTAATTTTTTTCTTCATATTAAGTGTTTTTAGTATCTCTTTATTTGTTATCTTCTCTTTCCATGATGTTGTCCCTATTCTTCTATATACCCACATTTCAAAGGCATCAATTCTTTCTTCTAATTGTTTATTTAGTGTCCATGTTTCTGATCCATACATTAATATAGAATAAATGTAGCATTTTATAATTCTCATTTTTAACGTGTTTGTAATTTGTTTAGATGTTAATATTTTCCTCATGTCATTGAAGGTACTTTTAGCCATTCCTATTCTCCTTTTAACTTCTGTTTCACATCTGCCATAATTTGTGACTATGTGTCCACTATATTGATACTTACTGCTTTACTAGTTGTATTTTCTCTCCATGTATGTTTATGTTTAGCCCCTGTTCTTCTGTGTTCTTGCTGACTATCATGGTTTTTGTTTTTTGGATATTTATATCCAGTCCATATTCATTACTTGATTTATTGACTTGATTTATTGACTTGATCTATTAGTCTTTGTAGTTCATGTTCACTTTCTGCTAAAAGTACAGTGTCATCTGCATATCTAATAGTGTTTATTATTTTCCTATTGATATTGAGTCCTGGCATTTCTTCTATATTTTTAAAGATATTCTCTGTGTAGATATTAAACAGGCTTGGTGATAAAATGCATCCTTTTCTTACCCCTCTTTTTATTTCTATGTATGGAGAGTAGCTGTTTTCACACCTTATTGAAGCACCCCTCTAAAGTGGCCAAATTCATGTAGTACGTGTAGAAAATGGAAAAACATCAGATACACACACACACATTTATATATAAATATATAAATACCTCGTTATACTTCATTATCCTTTATTGTCAAAATCTCTGACATAATAAAATTATATTAACCTCCGCAGTTAAAATGAGCTTTCCTCGTCATGATAGGTACATTTTTATCTTAATAACAAAGATAATTATAATAATAATAACAAAGAGAATATCTTATAAATAACACGAAAGTTATCATTAAGAGTAAATATATGTGAGAATTTACATCACATTCTATATGTGAGCATTTACATCACATTCTATATGTGAGCATTTACATCACATTCTGTATTTGAGCTTTTATATCATATTCACGACGAAGCAATCACATCACAATTTTTGGCTATAGTGATCTTTTAAGCAACATTTCTGTTAAGCGTTTTGCTATTACCTTTTAACTGCACTGCTGCCTAACTACATACACTTTAATTTGAGCCAGTTTATTTTACTTTCGGGGTATGCTCACCAAGAAAATAGGAGTAAGAATTAATACACTAATTTAAACATGTTTTGAGATGACTTGTATCTCAAGAATCTTTCGAAGCGGATCAATACTTCGTCAAAGATAAACGTAATTGACCTAATCATAGATCTGCAGTGCTCCTTTCCCATTTTTCAGCTTCTGTACCTGCTTTGAGAATTAAGATTTTCAGATATAACCCGGGAAATGGTGTAATTCTTATGCCGACCTTTATAAGGTGACACAGTAATCACGTCTGCTCTACATTGAGTTGGTAACCTCTCTCGCGATAACACACTTCGAAAAGATCCTGCTCATAAATTATGCCAATATTTGTGGGGACAAAATTTGACCCACTCCATTTCCCTGTTCAATAGTTGTCAAGAATTTAGAGACCCCATCCCTAATCTTAGTAAACTATACCAAATTCACCCACCATCAAAATTATCTGGGGTAGAAAAGGAAAAAAACTACATGAAGTATTAGAAATTTTATATAAAAATTCAAATTGTTTCCCAGTTTTTTCCCTTTTTCTCAAATACCTACAATCTTCTCAATGACAGCTAAAAGAAAGCCTACCGTTTAATGAAACATGAAGTGAATGCAATGAATGGGAGGCTGCAGTGAATTTTGTAATTCCATATAGTTTCTTGATATACTGTTGTTCTATGTTTGTATGCCTTATATAGATAATGACCCTTTGGTCGAAACGTCGAAGTGTTCCATATTATATTGACTTCACCTCTATCTGTTAAAACATTGTTATATTGTTATTTATAATTATGTATATGAAACATGACGTAGGATTCTACTGGTTTGATTTTTAGTCTATTCTCGTAAATCGAACATACAAGATGGCACTATTAAGTGTCAGCTACTGTATCAGTCCAGTAATCACACGACAAATACATATACTGACCGACTAGCCTCTGTGTTCATTAACAGCGGACATTGATTTAATGGATAACACGTTGGCAAGAGAAATGATAGATGGAACCAAAGAGATTTCCATTTGTATCTTAGCTGAACTTTGTTCTAATGTATTACTATGGAGAAATAATGCTGAATAGAAGGACGTAGGGGTTAGAAATATGTTATAACGAATAGCTGTCATGTTTCTGACCGACGAAGTCTCTTGTGTAGATAAGTCTAGCAATTCCGAGAGTTTGCACTGCGGGCAAGGTATAGTGAGTAATGGTCGAGTGTATAGGGAGTTATTTGTTCTGTATAGTTAATAAGAATAGCTGTAGCGAGTGTTCTAGGATATTTCTGTGAAAAGAATGTGGAGGTCTGAATGACTGATTTGTGTTCTAGATGAAAGTGATAGAAAATTTCAGACGAGAAAAAGAGATAGCAAAAAAAAATGGGAAGTAGATATTGGCATTGGAAGTAGAGATAGGAAGTAGATATTGGTAGTGGAAGTAGAGATAGGAAGTAGATATTGGTAGTGGAAGTAGAGATAGGAAGTAGATATTGGTAGTGGAAGTAGAGATGGGAAGTAGATATTGGTAGTGGAAGTAGAGATGGGAAGTAGATATTGATAGTGGAAGTAGAGATAGGAAGTAGATATTGGTAGGGGAGGTAGAGATAGGAAGTAGATATTGGTAGTGGAAGTAGAGGTAGGAAGTAGATATTGGTAGTGGAAGTATATATGGGAAGTAGATATTGGTAGTGGAAGTATAGATGGGAAGTAGATATTGGTAGTGGAAGTAGAGATAGGAAGTAGATATTGGTAGGGGAAGTAGAGATAGGAAGTAGATATTGGTAGTGGAAGTATAGATGGGAAGTAGATATTGGTAGTGGAAGTAGAGATAGGAAGTAGATATTGGTAGTGGAAGTAGAGATAGGAGTAGATATTGGTAGTGGAAGTAGAGATAGGAAGTAGATATTGGTAGTGGAAGTAGAGATAGGAAGTAGATATTGGAAGTGGAAGTAGAGATAGGAAGTAGATATTGGTAGTGGAAGTAGAGCTAGGAATTAGATATTGGTAGTGGAAGTATATATGGGAAATGAAGATGCGAATTAAAGATAGGAAATGGAAGTAGAGGTGGGAGTATATAAGGGAAGTGTTTTTTGAGATGGAAGTGGAGAAGGGAAGTGGAGATATTAAGTAAGGATATGAATTGGAAGTAGAGATGGGAGGTAGGGATTGGAATAGAGATGAAAAGTGGAAGTAGAGATGGGAAGTAGATAAGAAAAGTGGAAGTAGAAATGGTAAGTAGATAAGGAAAGTGGAACTTAAAATGGGAAGTGGAAGTAGAGATGGGAAGTAGAGAAGGAGGTAGAAATGGGATGTAGAGATGAGAAGTGGATGTACAAATTTGAAGTAAACATGGAAGTAGAGATGGGAAATAAAAATGGGAGGTAGAGAATCTACTTAGAGATAGGAAGTAGAGGTGGTAGATAGACATGGTAGGTACTGATGGGAAGTGGAAGTAGAGAATGGAGGTAGAGATGGGAAGTAGAGATAGGAACTGAAAGTATGGAAGTGGAAGAAACGATAAGAAGTAGAGACGAAAAGTCGAAGTAGAGATGAGAAATAAATATGCCAAGTGGAGATGAAACGTAGAAAAGGGAAGTAGAGATGGGAAGTGAAAATAGAGATGGAAAGTGGATGTGGAAGTGGAGATGGGAAGTAGAAGTAGATAATGTGGAAAGTGGAAGTAGAGATTGAAAATCCCTTTAGCTATGAGCATGTACCTCTTGACAGTCCATAGTCTTTCTGACAAAAACAAGGGTCCTCCTTGGTGGATTAACCGTTGTGGAGTAACCGATGTGGAGTAACCGATGTGTAGTAATCGATGTTGAGTAACCGGTGTCACAACAGAGCTAGCTCGTATAATGTTTAATGTCTCAAAGGCATATATGTGTTAGCGAAACATGGGGGGGGGGGTATAGGAGCATGTCTAGTCTCCGAAGGGATGCATCCCAGTGCAGCAACAGTACCTAAGGATCATCACGGCCAGCCAGAACTCTAGCATACACTCCAGCCATAGTCCTAGCATATACTCCAGCCAGGGCCCTAGCATATACTCCAGCCAGAGCCCTAGCATATACTCCAGCCAGAGCCCTAGCATATACTCCAGCCAGAGCCTAAACATATACTTCTGCGCAAAATAATTCATCAGTTTTTGGGGAGCCGATAAGTTAACCTATCTGCAGCAATAGTACTACAAGCATTTCCACCACGAACGAGGCTGCCACAAAGAGATATTTATAAAGAGAAAGGTACAATGTCCGCTGGCCTGCATCTATTCGTCACCCATACGAACCATTTTATAGAAGACTAAAGTAATAAAATGGTACAAGACATTTTAGTGGCAATGCTGATTTTGTTCACACATATGACATGTTGTCATCCTATGACAACGTTTTTAGTCGTCTTCTACGACATGCATGGCAAGATTACATTGGCCTTATTCTGTGCATAATGAACTAGAAGTTCAGATCACGGTTGCTCAATGGACGAGAATGGCAGATGAAAATTAAAATTGAAATGTCCTAGAGGACTACCTCCACTGTCTCGAGCTACCCCATATGTCCTCAATGCATTAACACGACACTTGTCAACAGAACCACTTATAACATAACCATCGATTTACTTATAAGACCTCCGTACATAATTAATTAGGACTTAATTTATTACGTTTTTTTATTGCCTTGTTTCCGTTGGTCACTATATATGCGGAGTCGCCTTGGCTATTATTGGCTATTTCGGCTATTTTTTTTATTACACGACAGCAATAAAGCTACAGTAACGAATGAAGACCTAATTAATTATGTGCAGAGGAATTCTAATGCAGGCGGCCATTCTTATAGCACGTAGCTTCAGCGATAATCCACAGAGGTCTCCAAAAAATGCACTTTATAAACAAGACTTCGCGAAAGGGGTTCGAATACGCAACCTCTTGAGCACAAAGCTAACCACAACGCCAGGGGGATTCACTGTTAGAAACTGTACAGATAGAAACATAATTTAGCTAACATTCAACTGTTTAGAAATGCAATTTACCTAATCATTGTCAAATAATAATTTCGCAAAATACACAACACGACTGCATAGATTTCGTTCAGCAAAGCTAAACGGTTATTGAATTCCCGTTTAATCAAGTGAACATGAATTGCACAAAAGAAGCAAATGAAACAAGCAACCTTTGAACTTGTATAGCGCGATTAACGAAACAATTTTCAACCTTGGTTTGTTCTGCACTTGATAAAAATCATTGCTAGTATTAGATAGTAAAATCCATTGTTTTTATTTTGCCTAGAGCTGTACGTCTCGAGTTATTTCATCAATTCTCCAAATTGGATAGTAAATTGGCTTATTCCCGTGAACTGACACGTGACAGCGAATACCGTGGGATATTAGGACACGGGGTAATCCCAGTATAGATAGCAATGGTACATACAGACATACCAGAACTCACAGACAGTTTACTGAATCATGTATATCCACTGTAGTCGATTTTTTCATTCAATGGTTCTCATTCGTTTTTCATTTCCACCAGAACTCACTGGGTGATGTTGAAAACCCACTTCTTCTTCTTCTGCGTTCGTTCCACAATAGAACTGTATTATTTCCGAGTCACACGACGCGTTTGGGAGCAAGGTGTGTTCTCGAGCTGAACGACCTTGTCCCATTTGTGCCTAACCCAACGGGTACTGGACCCTTTCTCTCTGCAAGAATGTATCCGGTATAGGAAAACTCGACAGTAGAGTTGGGCCGGAGCTGCTTTCGTTGTCCCGTTTGTGCCTGAACCCATCGGGTATGGAACCCTTTCTTTTCGTGAGCATGTTTCCAGTATAGGAAAATTCGACTTTAAGGTTGGACTAAGTCTTTTTTCCTTCCCTGCGCCCACGATTGGGTATGGGTCTCTGCCCGTAAGGAGCACTAATTAGAAGCTTTTCTCCGGCTAACAGAGCTTGTAGTTCCGATTTCCTTGGATCGTTTTCACTTTCTATTTGCAGTTGGCGCTGCTCTCTAGCCTCTGACGCTGTGCTGCCCTTTCATTGTACTCAGCATGTTGTCTTTTCGTCTCTCGTCATTCATTTACCTTTTCGTGCCTTTTTCATTGGCCGCCCCTCCAATGCTCGGACTGGACTGACTAGAGACACTGTGTGTCGACAATGCCACTGCATGTATTGGCACTGGTGCTGTCGGAGATATTGTCTGTCTCTTATGAAGTCTCATCTCTATCCATCTGCTACCACCACATGCACGAACACGATTCGCAAATGATTAGCCAGAATCAGCACGAGCCGATGTTTTCCTGTTTCCAGGGTGCACCACGAAGAGGTACATTTGGGATCTTGGTTATTTGCTAATCCTGGGTCCGTCGAGAGCAAGCGTGCACTTTACACCCCGAATACTCACTGTTATCGATTCTTTCATTCAATGTTTCTCATTCGCTGTTTTATCTTACTTACAAAGTGGTTTTCATTAACATCGGGAGTTAGACAGTGGTCTGTTTTATCTTACTTACAAAGTGGTTTTCAATAACATCAGAATTTTAAAAGGGTTAGTTAGTTATTCCTCTAGGGCCAAAGACGGCACATAGGACGGATGTCATAGTTTTCCATGACTCTCGTTTCATTGCAATTTGCTTTAGATTCTCATTGTTTCTGATACCGATGGTGAATCGTTCCCTTGTAATAGTTCTACGCAAAGTTTCTTTTGTCTTCCTCGTTTTCTCTTACCTTTTGGTGACCACATAAAACAGGGGTGTGTTTGCGTCGTATCTTACAAAGTGGTTTTGAGTAACATCAGAAGTTAGCCAGTGGTGTGTATTATCAATAGTATTGTTTAATTATATGGATAATATTACCAAAACAGTAAAAACACCAACAGACTTTTGCCATCTAAATAACCTAATTGGTTCTCGATTCTTGATTCTTGATTAGAAAACTGGCCTCACAGCACGTGGGGCATTCCCATAAGTGCTCCCCGCCCTCTGTTCCAGCAGCCATTCGACTCGATGGTGTTTCGAGTCCAATGCCGCCGAAACTGACGTCGACATCAGGGTACAACTCTGGCCCTTGCGACAGGTTTCTTTGTTGTTCCTCCCACCCACGCCGTGCCCGCAACTAGTTCAAGCACAACGTCGGCCTGTCGAAACAACATGGTAACTGTTATCGAAGATTACGACTACCGGATTGTATAGATGACGTACCATGAAGCTTCTATAAGAAGATAACCTCAATATAATGTCATCAAGTAAGGTTTTCTGTTGCATGGTTGGTTTGTCTAGTGAACCATTGGTAAGACTCACAGATGCAACCGCATGCGCACCTAATTGAACTTATCTGTACTGACGATCAATATCTATTCTACACTTTAAATGGAAAAGCTACAAGATCATATAAATCTTCTCAACAAAATCTGCCACAATCACAACATGAAGATCAATATAGAAAAAAAAAACAGAAGCAATGTTTATCGTCAGAAAACCTAATACAATCAACATAAAGATAAATGATCGATTATTGAAACAAGTGCAGGAATTTAAATATCTATAGAAATATTTTTACAGAAGACAGAAGAACGGACAGAGAGATGGAGACAAGAATTCAAAGAAGCTAACTACATAAATGATGAACTTACACCAATGTTGAAACACAAATCTATCCCGATGGAAACCAAACGGAAATTCATAAATTTAATCTTCATACCAACATTGTGCTATCAATCTCTTACATGCGCACTAACAAAAGAACAAGGGAGAAATCTGACTGAACTTAAAATACTTTTTTTTTATCTATTTCTATTCATAGTTACGGTACGTTTTTCTAGTAACCCGTTGAATTAATTTTGCTTTACCATTTGTTTCTTCGGTTGCTGCAACACCCTCCACTTTGTCGGACACCCTCCGACCATTTGGTTAATTATATGAGAGAAATCTGACTACATATAAAATAAGATGTCCATGAAAATCAGTAAACCCATTAACAAAACAAGAAGAGATCATGTGAGAAATGAAGAGATTATAAGAAGCTGTTGGAACAAGAAGAGATCATGTGAGAAATGAAGAGATTATAAGAAGCTGTTGGAACAAGAAGAGATCATGTGAGAAATGATTATAAGAAGCTTTTGGGACAACATCTGTGGTCAGTTATATTGAAAAAACAGAGACTGAAATGGTATTTAGATATATGTGTATATTCCCATAGGCAATGAAAAGACGACATATCCCGATTTCTTCCACAGAGGGCTTTATCAAAAGCCCATTCAAATATTCCACTCCCTAACTGTCTCCATAGATGATCCCACGCAGATGTTCCACGCCCCCAACTGTCTGTCCATTAACATATAAGACCTTTTAACTAATAAGAAAACAAGTTTCATTAATTATGAATTTTACTATTACATTGATCTTGATTGGTCACTGTGATTATACCTTCCGTGACAGCTAACTAAAATCAAAGGAATAGTCAAATTAGTCATTTTAAAAAGCTTGTTTTTCCATTAGTCAATAGGTAATATATTGCCCCTCGAAAATAAGTCTTCGAAAATAATTTTGAGGACTGTGAAAATTATTCACAGTTCTCACTGATTTGAAGCAATCTTCTTTCAAAGTGACAAAACTCGTTTGAATGGACCCTGTTTTATTTTAATGTTATCAGAGGCGTTTCAGAAATGGGTGCAGATCAGTCAAAGTAGAATTTAGACTACTGACAAAGAGTTCAGCGCTTGTGGCATTGTCATCCGTCCAGCTGGTAACATTAAAGACAATTTTAGAGTTTGCGATCACGTACCCTACACCATAACCTGCAAGGCTAGTTGGCCAAAGCACAGCGCAGCTAGTACTTTCTAAGCCCAAACATTCGGCATATATGTTAAAACGTCCACAACCACCTGCTATGTAAAAGCGTTCGTCTTGAAATAGTTTTGGAGTTCTTGAATATATATCTTCGGCAATAACACGCAACGCTGCCAGATGATTTTCATTGCCTTTACCGGAGAAGGCATTCCTTAACAAAGAAACGTGTTTCTTCTCTGCTTTATAAAAATTGTAGCTTTGGTCTTCAAAACTTGATTTAGAGTCGAGCATCAATTTACACCAGCTGACAGCTTCACCCGTTGTGGTATGGAGAAGCTCATACCGTCCGTAATGAAACCGCCTAAGACTAATCTTGGAACACACAGAAGCTGGGCGGTAGTACATTTTAAAGAAAGTTAACTGCATAATCAGATGAGCAAACGCGTCTCTGTTGATTGCTTTCATACTGAAGATATTACTTTCGTATTGCTCAAACTGGCACACAGCAGTACGCAAGGATAATGACATTTCCAAAAAATCAGCTTTAGCTTCTTCAATAACTGCCTCTAACTCTTCATCTAATTCAAATTCTAGAACCATGGACTCACCATATATATCTGTATACAAAACCTCGCTGACAGAATCCAGCTTTTTCCCTAAAGAATCCATATCCGACATTAAACTAAGTTCTGACTTAATTTGGCTCTCCATTTTACTGACTGTGCGAGTTATATCCATTGAGCTTGCACTTAGAGACATGAGAACATCGTCATCCCATTTGTTGGCGTCTTCCATTATCCGCAGATGTATGTAATCCAAGAGGAAGGCAACTGTTGTTCCTTCAAGTATCGAAGCGTTAACGTTGACTGTAACCAAACCGTTAACAGACACCTGGAAATTTAAACTTTTATCATACCATCGATTACATCCATCCCCAAATATGGCTTGACGGGGTAACTGGTCTGTAGTCACGGTGCAGCCATGATCCAAGCTTAACACGAATATGGCACGTTCAATTGCATTCAAGCAGGTGCTATTGTCGCAACTCAGTTCCATCAAGCGTAGGCGATGCTTTGACCAAGTGTTTCTGTTTAGACTAGTCAATATCCCAACTCCAGAAGCTTTTTTAGATGTTTTCTCATCAACACTCTGTACAATATTCCAGAGTCGAAGCCAAATCCCTTCAAACCCCAAACGTGAATAGCCAATGCCTCTAACGTCAAGGCTGAAAATCTCTCCCTTATAGAAGACAACAATATGTTTCGGTACGTTGACACCGTCAGTATTTGCGCTATAACAATGATATATTTCATCTCGTGGTATTCCAGGTAGTTTGACAGAAGAAAAAAGCTTGCGAAACTCGTGCATGCACGCTGGTTGTCCATCCTTAGTTACGGATAAAGGCATAAGTCGTTCTTCCTTGATAAGCTCCCAAAATTCTACAGCAAGTTCTACTAAAATAGCAGCTCTTGTCAGTTGTGTACCTGATTTTTCGGGCCAAAAATCGTACATGAATGGGGCTACAATTGCAGTGTTTAACATAGGAGCTTCTTGTCTAGAATAACAACGAGTGTAGTTTGGAAGAAACTCTCTGATCCAAGATGTACTTTCTAACTCGCTGGCCTGCATAAGATACTCGTGGTAGATTTTCCCTTCTCCTTTGGCAAATTCATTCACAACTTTCACAAGTGTAGAATAAGTAGTTGTACTCATACAAGGTTTCACCGACTGCAGATACGATTTCAGCGTGTTTCCAAGGATTGGTAGGGGAATGGTCGGTAGAGATTTCTGATGCAAGAAAGTAACCCTGTTGTAAACTGGAGATTTATACAGGGTTTTTACTCTCAGTTCTGGATTTAACCAAGGCCATGGCCAAATGTCACCAGGGACTGATGTCGACGGACTGTCGCCGGGCAGCGCATTTTTGGAAGATAAGCTTTTCCTTGTCCTCACTGCATGAGCAAAGCATTCTGAGTTTCCATTTATTTTTAAATTACCTTCTAAAACAATTGACTGGACTTCGAATTTAGCGACTGTGCTAACATTTTCATTATCTGTTGGAGTGCTCAGAGGTTGTGTTACAAGCGACTCAGCTTCAGTAAAATCTTCAAGTCGCAAAAACGAGTCGAAATCTTGACAAACATCGTCTTTATGTTCTAAAGAATATTTCACAGCATCTACCAAAATTTCAGCTGTTGCAAATCTTTTCGAAAATTCCACAATTGTAGTAGAACTTGTGGCTTTCACTAGAGAGGGGACATTTTCCAGATTAAAAACAACCTTTTTATCAGTTTTTGACTTGACTTTATCAGCTGGCAATGGAATAATACTAGAATCATCGTCTACAAGTGGAAACGAATTACGGTGCTCGATGCTTATTTGAAATTTGGAAAAATCGAAATCCATAATAGACGTCTTACGTCTGGCGCTGTTGGATCGTCTTGCGCCGGGTAGTTGTGGTTCATGTGTAGAAACGGAGGAAGCATTTTTTTCTAATTTATTCATTTTCAAATTATTATGAGTGGCGATCTAAATAATGGGTATATATCTTGTCTGACTAATGCCAATATTGTCTATTGGTATTTCTAAAAAGTGACACCGACGCCAGCAACATATTACGGTTTGTGATGATGATAGTATAAAGCTTAGGTGCGCTCTGGATACTGTGATGGTCTAATTATCACGCATTCTCTCAGACATTTGCAAAAGTTGAATTAGCACTTGTTGCTGTATCCTTACATTCTCCTTAGTGGATTCACTAACCATGCGAGACGTAATCAATTCAAACTCAAATGGACACAAATTCTCTTATATTTTATCCCATGTATACATTGTTAAACAGATTATTTGAGACAAACAAAATTGAAAATTATGCACATCCATTATGGTCAACTTTCGATGTGTACTGCTCTTAACCTGATAATTTCGAACATATTTTTAGTTTATAATTATATGCGAAAACGGTTACCTTTTTTGTGACAGTAGATAATACAGATTTAGGGTGCACCTTCCGTTCATTATGCACTATGTTTCAAAAACAGAAATTTTGGCAGATTGTACGCAAATGTGTGGGATTAACTATCTGTCGATGTTCCTTCAGCACCGAATACGGTGCTTAGAGCAGAAACCAGGGGCATCCAATTCGAGAAATGTGCTGCTACTGTGTGTAATTCTTGCATGTTGTTGAGACCCGTAGTCGTACCATCTTTGATTGCTTTTTACGAAGAGTCTCTCTTGGTCTTCCTCTTTTTATTATGCCATCTTGTACCCACTTGAATGCGTGTAGTGGCATTCTGTTTTCTTTTATTCTAAGCACATGTCTGATAGAAGTTAATCGTTTTCTTCTTTCTGTTGTAGAAACAGTAAGAAACATATTGCTATCACTAAATAGTGTTGTCAAACACGGTTGAAACTGGGACAAATATTGTTGTCAATCAAGGTAGAAACTAGGACAAATATTGTTGTCAAACAAGGTTGAATCTGGGAAAATATTGTTGTCAAACAAGGTAGAAACTGGGACAAATATTGTTGTAAAACAAGGTAGAAACTAGGACAAATAGTGTTATCATATGGGATGGAGTTGGCTGTCCCATCCCATATAGGGTCAGTGACCCAAATCCATGCTGAAGTAGGATGTGTCAGGCAGAAAGGCGCAAATATCGCAGCAATGCTGTAAACCATGACACAGCGCATTCCGTTCTCCGGACTACATCCTGCTAACCTGCAAGAGTTTGAGACCGAACACAGAAGAAGAAGAAGTGTTATCAAACAAGGTAGAATCTGGGAAAATATTGTTGTCAAACAAGGTAGAATCTGGGACAAATATTGAAGTTATGTTTACTTTCTGTACAGAGGTTCTTACAGCCGACCGTATCTTCTCTTACCTGCTCGTTTGGCTTGAAGTCTCCCCAACCAATATTTAAAAGTGTTATACGTTATTTATTGTCAAATATATGTAATTTTCTTCTAAGGTTTTCGAGTACAAATGTTACAGAAATATTCTACACATTTCCTATAGAGAGCATACGACAAACGTGTACGTAAGAAATAAAATAGAGATGTATACAGGTGTACAAGAACCATTGCTTTCGATAGTGAAACGAGGAAAACTAGCATGGTTTGAACATGTATGCAGACATGATTCCTTGTCAAAAAACAATACTGCAGGGAACCGTCGAAAGAATAAGGAGCAGAGGAAGGGAAATAAAGACATGGACAGACAACAATAAGGAATGGACAGGACAAGAATTTTCCTCATTCCTACGCATCGTTGAAGATAGAAACCACTGGAGGACTCTGCGTGCTGAAGCATGCAATGTGGTACGACCCTGATAGGTTACGGGTTTATGGATATATAAAATTTCTTCTAATAAAATAAATATAATTAGTTGCTTTTATTATCTGCATCTTTCGCAACCGTTCGTTATTACGGATATTTCATTGGAGTTGAACAGTCGTAGTTTGCTATATTTAGGCCTACTTATTGTGTTTCTTCTTCTTCTTCTTCTTAAGCGTTCATTCTCAAACTCCCACTGGATCTTCTTTGTAGCAAGACCATGGTCTTACTTGATTTCCAGCAGGATGTAGTCCAGAGAATTTGTGTAATTGCGCTAATGGTCCGACACATCCGTATTCAGTGGGACTTATTGTTTTCTTATTTCCAGATTATTGTTAAATTGTTGAACGTACTTGCTACAACGCAGTTCTGGTAGACCTCTCTAAGTGTCGCATAGAAGTGGTATTAATCTAAACACTGAAAGGTTACAGCGCAGTGGTACTTTCAGTGCTGTTATACGCTAATGAAATACGGACTGTGTATAGACGACATGTGAGGAAGCTCAATCACTTCCCACAACCTGTCTTGGAAACATGCCAGAGATATGTTCTCAGGTCTCTGCTTCAGTGAATATCTCTGGGTATAACGAATGTTGGTTCCAGTTTTGTGTTTGGTGAATGTTCTTTCTGAAATTTTGTTAGGAGTTCTCTTAGGATCAAACCAACCATCACTCCACCTTCGTGCATATCCATGACTGATGCTTATGAACCTCGCAGTCATCCAATTTTGTAAATACAGGGGGAAGAATAGGTATATCTGACCGGCTTATAGATTGACCATGTTATGTCTGCTCGGCTTATATACTGACCATATGTTATGTCTGCTCGGCTTATATGTTGACTATATGTAATGTCTGTTAGTCTTATAGGTTGACTATATGTTACTATATGTTCTGTGTTCTCAGCTTATATGTTTACCACGGGTTATTTCTGCTCGGCTTATGTGTTGACCATTGTTGCGGTGGCAAAACCGGATATCTTGACGGCTTGTTTTTTTCGCTCCACACCCTCGTGTCTGAGGACAGAGATAAGATTAATTTTACGCAGTCAGCCAACACTCTAGTCCTCCCCAATGGCTCCACCCATGAATTACGCACTATTTTTATAATTACAAGATCTGATATAACAAAATTAGACTCAGTCCTGCGGTTGAAAGACCGTGCCTCAGCCCAGAAGGTGTGCATTAAAGTATCAATGTTCAGTATATCATCATTTACTTGAACGTAGGTAATAAAACCAGCTCCTCCTCGAGCATTGAATGTGCTACTCTCAAAACAACGTCACTTGTATTGGCCGCATACGACTGTTCTATGGTCACTTCGCAGTATACTTTGCATCGCTAGTCAATTAACAAATATAGATACACTCGGATAAGCCAAGATAAGTGACGACGTTCTGGATAGCACGAAAGACTATTTTGGAGACGGAATTGAGTGAATCACTATTCTCTCGATGTGATGTCATACTTCCACTAACTAATTTTATCTTCCAGTATTTGCACTTGCCGACAAGGTAAAGCGTCACAACAGATTATCAATGATCGTCTGCTGAAATTCCGGCCGTACGTTACGCAACAATTTGTGAAGTTCTGGCGTATATTCTTTCACATAAAAATGAAAGAATTAATTAAATATGGCAGCCTCAGCGTAAATAATATAAACAAAGCTGATGGCATTCTGTTTATAATTGGTGTAGTCTGGTCATAAATCGGATTTAATAAATTCTCGATATTTGTATTTGTTGCTTAATAATATTAGGTAGTAGTAGTAGCAATAGTGGTAGAAATGGTGGTGGTAGTAGTAGTAGTAGTAGTAGTAGTAGTTGCAGTAGTAGTAGTAGCAGCAGCAGCAGTAGTAGCAGCAACAGCAGTAGTAGTAGTTGTATTAGTAGTAGTAGTAGTAGCATTATTATTATTATTATTATTATTATTATTATTATTATTATTATTATTATTAGTAGTAGTAGTAGTAGTAGTAGTAGTAATAGCAGCAGTAGTAGTAGTAGTAGTAGTAGTAGTAGTAGTAATAGCAGCAGCTGCAGTAGTAGTATTAGTAGTAGTAGTAGTAGTAGTAGTAGTAGTAGTAGTAGTAGTAGTAGTAGTAGTAGTAGTAGTAGCAGCAGCAGCTGCAGTAGTAGTATTAGTATTAGTAGTAGTTATTAACCCCTCCCCCACTCCCCCCACAACTATCGAGAATTCAGGAAAACAGTTTTATTTTGTCAACATATATCCCCACAACCTCACCCCTTTAAAACATTTTCAACATAAAAAATACACACACAAATACTGGTATGATTCTTTCGAAGATCGTGTGCCTACTTGATTTTTTCCGAAATGTGGACGAAGTTTGATATTATGCACACATTCATTTCAAGTTTTCTATGGTGGATTAGTTTTCATGTCATCAAAGAAATTTCGTCACTAGCAGACCGTGTTGCTAGAAAAAGCAAAATGGCTCATTTCAATGAAAATTAAATTATGTTAGATTTTATGCCAGGAATTCGCATCGAAGGAGAAGGGATGAATATGACATAAGTGACTGCTGCCGAATGCATCGATCTGCGCGCAACGCACTGATACCCTCCCCCCATTACTCAGGATCCTACAAAAAATGCAGGAGGCTCTCAGTGCGTAACGCGCAGATCAAAGCATCGATACTGCTGTCATTTCGCTAATAAAAATAAACCGACAGAGTGACGTCACAAACTACTAAACAGTTGCATTCGGCGACAACATCGCAAACTGCTGAAAAATTACGATCGAACAATTATTAACAAATTGTGAGCGCTGGTAGGCACGCGATCTAGGATAGAACCAGTATTTTTATTTCATATTTTTCGCTAAAATTTCCAAATTCAAACAATTTAATGGGTTTATAAACACATTATTATTAACGTCAACTTTTGGCAATCCCGTATCCCCCTAGTCAGAAAATATCAAACTTTTTTAGACACACCATTCCTCTATAGCCCCCCCCCCCCCGCCCCATCCACAAGGATAGTTCGAACTGATAACAGAATAAATATTGTGATGATGCTCGTCATAGCACACAATCAGGGCCGTAGATACAACATTGGTAACAAAGTTGGGGGCTTACAAATAAAGTGGTTATTACTTCGTTAGCGTGGAATCTTTGGTGACCTTCAAATTTATTTTTTTATTTTTTTTAGTGCTAATTGTCATTTGCTAACTACATAAGAGGAGCTGTTTAACCGACTGTTACTACGAAGCTGCGTTACCATGCTCTAGCGCACACATGTTTATCCTCTTGCGCACATCATTTGGTCTTGGCTCACAAGACTTATGTATAGAAATGAGTGTAAAAAATCCTATTATGTAAAATATAACTAGTTTTAATAGAATATTATTATAAAGGTTGTTTTTTAAGTAGAAGGTATGTTTTTTAAAAAAAGTAATGAACTGAATTGATCTACCCGAGGAGATAGAGTTGTGCTCACATGCGCTCTTGTCTTAGAAGGAACATTGATTGACACCTCTACTCCCAAGCCCCCACCCCCCACCCCACCCGCCCTTATTATCAACTACCTTATATACAATATATACTCCTTCTGTTCCTCTCTTCATACTTCCCTTCACAAAAAAGTGAGGATTAAGAGAATGCGAGGATTAAGAGAATGCGAGGATTAAGAGAATGTGAGGATTAAGAGAATGTGAGGATTAAGAGAATGTGAGTATTAAGAAAATGTGAGGATTAAGAGAATATGAGGATTAAGAGAATATAAGGATTAAGAGAATATGAGGATTAAGAGAATATAAGGATTAAGAGAATATGAGGATTAAGAGAATATAAGGATTAAGAGAATATGAGGATTAAGAGAATGTGAGGATTGATAGCTGCTTGTTATAGATTAATTAAACTGAAATCGCCAGTGTGTTACCGGGACATGAAAGGGGAGCAAAGAATAGCAACACTGTTTACCTTCCACGCATGTCGTAAAGGCGACTAAGGAGGTTATGGGATGGAGTTGGCTGTCCCATCCCATATAGGGCCAGTGACCCAAAGCCATGCTGAAGTCGGATGTGTCAGGCCAAAAGGCGCAGATATCGTAGCGATGCTGTAAACCATGACGCAACGCATTCCGTTCTCCGGACTACATCGTGATAATCTGCAGGAGTTTGAGAACGAACGCAAAGAAGAAGAAGAAACTGAAATGACCGCGTATCATGTACTCAATCATTTTGCTATAAATTGTTACGGATTTGTGTGACATGATTACCTGAACCACGATATCTATATTTTCATGGTTTAAATTAAAACCTCTGATATAACCAAATACAGCTAACGACTCCGAATGCAGGCGCCGAGACGGTCGGCTGTAAGAACCTCTGTACAGAAAGTAAACAAAACTTCATTTCTTACGGTTTTATTTATTGTCGTGTTTACGTTGATTATTGTTTATGCACTTGGAGTCAGATGCCAAAAAAAGACAAGATATTCAGTACCTCTAATGTTCGCGTGTCCAGTACTCCTTTTGTTCGTGTGTCCTGTACACTTTTTCTCGTGTGTCCACTATTTTTCTCAATTTCTACTGTCTTTGAAAACACTATTTGTCTCAGTTTCCACCTTTTTTTGACAGAAATATTTGTCCCAGTTTCTACCTTGTTTAGCACCACTATTGGTCCCAGTTTCTACCTTGTTTGATAACACTATTTGTCCCAGTTTTCTACCTTGTTTTACAACACTATTTGTCCCAGTTTCTACCTTGTTTTACAACACTATTTTCCCCAGTTTCTACCTTGTTTTGCAACACTATTTGTCCCAGTTTCTACCTTGTTTTACAACTCTATTTGTCCCAGTTTCTACCTTGTTTGATAACACTATTTAGAAATAGCAACAACAGTAGCGCACATCACCAACATTTGGTACGTACCTTTTCCGGAGGCAAAAATGTCTACTTGAATCAACATCGCAATTAGAATGAAGAACATTGAAACAGCCTTTGGTGTTAGCTTCAAAATATACATGCAAACTGTGGATCCTTCAGTGCAGTTGAAGATTAAGTGTTTAATAAATTTTCGATGCGAGATATAGAAACGTTATTGCATCGAAATCTGTGTAAAAGTAAATTGCGTCCCCGTAAATGCTCGGGGCCTTTCACCGAATTGAAAGTGTCAAATCACTCACATAGTTAATTATCCGATATAACGAACCCGTAGAAATGAACTCTAGTAAGAATTAGTAACTGTTTAAACTGTCAGATTTGGTATAAATCCTAAAATTGGTATGTCCCTAGTTGTATATTTCACTCAGTTTTAAAATTGCGTAAAATTTTAGGAATATGTGCAATTTTATTTGTACAAATTCGTGACATGTAACATTTTATTTTGCGGTTTTATTGTTGATTATCTAACGACAAAATCCAAATTAAACAACGATCCGATACGATAGGTTCCAGATATCAGAAAGCATGGCACAGATAACGCTCGCACTAAGTTCGCATCCAGCAAAAAAAGGACAACGCCTCGCTTCAGTATTCTCAACGTCTGCCGCGAATCTGCTAGTGTTTTCCTGCCGTCTGTCCGATTAGATTTCTATATTTTCTATAGACCTTCTCCACACAGGCATGTACTGGCGGGAGCTGTGTGGTTCGTTTCGTTACATAGAAGTCCCCGTGACAACCAGGGAACGGAGTTTATTTTATAAGTACTCACGATGTTTGATCTGTTCAGTTGGGATTTTGGCCGGCAGTAACTAGCTAGATACTTGAACAAACAAAAAAAAAGAACCCTTACTGTGCCTTCGTTTCATATTCAATAATGTTACTCTCTGTACATGTACATGTAATATTGTTTGTTTGTCTTCTTCGTTCGTTCGTTTGTTTGTTTCTTCGTTTGTTCTTTTGTTTCTTTGTTCGTTCGTTTGTTTGTTTCTTTGTTTGTTCTTTTGTTTCTTCGTTCGTTTGTTTGTTTGTTTCTGTGTTTGTTCTTTTGTTTCTTTGTTCATTCGTTTGTTTGTTTCTTTGTTAATTCTTTTGTTTCTTTGTTCATTCGTTTGTTTGTTTCTTTATTTGTTCTTTTTTTCTTTGTTCATTCGTTTGTTTGTTCTTTTGTTTCTTTGTTCATTCGTTTGTTTGTTTCTTTGTTTGTTCTTTTGTTTCTTTGTTCATTCGTTTGTTTGTTTCTTTGTTTGTTCTTTTGTTTCTTTGCTCATTCGTTTGTTTGTTTCTTTGTTTGTTATTTTCTTTCTTTGCTCATTCGTTTGTTTGTTTCTTTGTTCGTTCGCTTATTTGATTCTTCGTTCGTTAGTTTGTTTGGTTCTTTATTCGTTCGTTTGTTTATATCTTAGTTTGTTCGTTTGTTTGTTACTTCGTTCTTCGTTTATTTATATGTGTGTGAATCTCCATGAATTACACGCAATATACGACGTGTACCCTATGCAAATGTATGTTTAGGGGAGGGGGGAGTTCATAAATTGCGAAATATTTGTGCCAAATTTGACCCATCCCACTCCCTTGTCAACGACTATCCAGAATTCATGAACTACCCACCCTCTGACTAATTATGCCAAGTGTTTACGTCCTCCCGTCCCCCTCCACACCCCATTACTAAATATTATTTTGAAGAAAATATAAGGAAAAAAATTAAATTTGTGTCAAATTTTTAAACACAATTTGACACTCAAACAATGTCATTTATGTTTAAATAAGGGTATTGTTGACATCAATTTTTATCAGACCGCCCTTTTCCTTCCATTTGTCAAAAATTGTCAAACGTTTTCAGACCTCCCTCCACGCCGCATAACAGTTGACGTAATTTATGGACATTCCCCCTTATTGAGATCTTTATTTTGTTGTCAGAAGTCTACAACCCTCACAGACCTGCACTTCTTTGAGAAGGTAAAGCTTGAAACGATGTGATAAAGTTTTGCTAATTGTACGAAATACACATAGGTACACACAAAAATCGATTTTCGACCGAAAGTCCTTTACCAAGGATCACAAATACATATAAATAAAAAAAAAACAAGTAGGGAGGACACAACTTGCGTTCACAAAATGTCTAAAAACAGAACTGAATACATGTTAAAACAAGACCGAGAGATGACGGAACAACCCGCTATTATGCATATGCCAAGCGCTCATTCATACCCAAAGGTTTCAGAGTGCCAAATTCATATATATAGCAGTTCTCAAGCGCCAGACCGGTACGGTCGTCGGAGAAGCATGCTTTATGGCCGTCACCTGAATATCCTGGACGCCCCGATGAAGTGTTCTGTTGAAGTGAACGTCCATAGGATAGCCCGAATGGTGTTTGATACTGTTTAGGTGCTCGCAGAAACGGTCAGCAAGCCTCCTATCAGTCTCACCTATGTACGTCATGGTGCAGCTCTTGCAGATGTATTCAGTTCTGTTTTTGTATACTTCCTATTTCTGTTCATGTCCTGTTTGTTACCTTTGACCTCATTTCTATCCCTTCGGCCAACTTACTAGACATGTGAACGCAAGTTGTGCCCTCCCTACTTGTTGTTTTTTATTTATAAGTGTTTATAATCCTTGATAAAGGCCTTTCGGTCGAAACATCGATTTGTGTGTGTGCCTATGTGTGTATCGTACAATTAGCAAAACTTTATCACATCGTTTCAAGCTTTACCTATTGGACTGTTTTGCGCAGTGAGCACATATTTTCTACGTCTTTCAGAAGAAATCTTCTATTCCAATGTGGTCATAGTTAGCGTAAGAGACACACACCGGACTATTGGAAGTCTCCTAAATACAAAGTGTCTAACAAATAATATAATTATCGTATGAAATAGTTACCATAATGATGAATAATCGTGTAATATACTTAGTATATAAATATATTTTAGAACAATAGATATTTAAATAATTAAGTTCATCGGGACGTCTTCGTATAGTCAATGTAGAATTATGTAGGAATGAGCAAGGGAGACATATGGATAATCAACAATAAACACTGTTTTCTGTCTATGAAAGGTGGTGAACTTGTCTGTAAATATGACAACGTGTCAAATAATCATGATTTGAATTAATTTATGTACATCAGCGATGTTTTGGATATATTTCATAATTTGATGAGAAGAAATATTTTTTTTTAATTATAATTTTTTTGGTTTTATTTTTACTATTCTGTCTCAATTAAAGTTTTTTTAATTGTGATTTTATGTGTGTGTGTGTGTGTGTGTGTGTGTGTACAGAATACATTTTTAACAGGCAGGAACGATTTACTTTTAATTTCCAAATGTTGAGGTATGTTCTACGTCTTTGTATAATGAAAAATAACACACACACACACACACACACACACACACACACACATATATATATATAACGGCGGTTATGCGTAAATATTTTTAATTAAAGAAAAAACTTCACGAAAATTGTGTTTTTAGTTGCACGTAAAGTGTTGTAGTGCTTCAGTAAGAGGATAATCGTTCTATAGAAGAGTATCATGTACTGGGGATCTGCTGTCAAATTGATGTTTGGTTTGATATGCCACTGTTTAGATCTCTATACCAAGATTTTCCAATTCATGAGTTGCGATCCAAAATGGAAAATTGGGATAGGTCAAGGTTGTCGATAATAAGTAGTAACTGCAACAAATTAGCATATGAAGAGTGCCGTTCTTACACGTATTATGTTGTAAATTTGTTCTTTATATTGTATATTTTATCTAAACGTCGACGCATGTGGTTGCGTCTGTGGGTCTCACCAATGGCCCACTAGACATATCACCCCTGCAACAGAAAACCTTAGTGGATGACATGCCGTTATATTGAGGTTATCTTCTTAGAGAAGCGTCATGGCACGTCATCTATACAATTAAGCTTTTATTTTGTTGTTGAAATGTGTTTCATGTTTACCTGAATATATGTGTATGCACCCTCTGTGGTTGGGAGGGAGCCAGAGATGTACTGTGCAGTACTGGGGAGGAGGAAAATGACAGCACTGTTTTTTTCCTATGGTTGAGACCAATCATAGAGGCACAGTGACTCAGGACGTGACAATCTTTTGACTTGAACATTTGGTTGCATGCCTAGAGCAATAGAGAAGCTCGGCATAACCAGTAGTCAATTGGTGGCGGGGAATGAGCACAGTGAACCCTATCTGGGCTACAGTGGCTAGGAGCAGTGCATAGGTTGAAACCTACTTTCCTGGAGGTGTGATAGTTATTCTCTGGTTCTGTCCCGGGGTTGGCCGAAAATCGACAGACTTCCTAGCAATATAATGCAATTTAATGGCATTAGGTCAAAGGGAATGAGCCCATGGACCGCTGGATGAGCAACCAACCAACCATCTAAACGTCGATTTTCAAAGTCTGTGATTCCCTTTCGATTGAAACGTCGATTTTAGTGTGTTGTCATGTGTGTTTCTAGTATTAGCAAAATTGTATCACCCTGTTTTCTAGCTTAGCCTGATAGGTCAAGATAGGTAACCCTGCTTAAGATCAACGTGTAAGTAATCCCGCTTGAGAAGGGCATGTAGCACATATATTTGAGAGAAGGCTTGACGTAGCTCGCAGGTTGCCACCAGCTTGCCACATTAATACTATTTCCAACGACAGAAAATGGCCTTGTATATACATGTTTTTAATCAGTTGAATGTTGGTGTGTGTGATTAATGGCATACATTCCAGCTCTGTTTACTTCATTCGTTCTCTTGTTTAGCAATAACTGTTCCTCGACCAATTCAATTCGTATTTATATCAGACCTAAGAATTCTTGGGAAGGCAATGTGGTGTGTTTTTTAAGGGTTAAAAAAAAAATTTAAACGTATGAAAGACAAGAGCAAGGAAAATGCAAAGAACGGTATCTTTGTCGTCAAAGAGCCAGATACATATCTGCATATATTTATTAAAGTAAGTTATCAATTTTTTTTAAAACTTACCATTAAAATAAATAACATATAATTCCCAAAATGATAAATGTTATTGTTAAAGAAAATCAAAACAAACAAAAAACTTAATAGGAATCGCCGAAGTTGAAGTAATGGTAAAGTGAAACAAAGAATAAATATGCTCCAGAATGCAACATCAAAATAGGTGGGAAAAGTCTGAAGATAATCAACGTATTCAAACATTTTGACAACGGCGTGTTGATTAGTTTCTAAATGGGAGCAAAGATTAACGACATTGCTACCTGCCAAACATGTAAGATGCAACTGCGGAGGTTGTGGGTAAAATTTGCCGTTCCACCCATAGATACAGAGTCAGAGTGACCTAGAAGATATTCTGAAGTCGGATGCACTACTTCTAATGGTGAAGATATCACAGCTAATCTGTAAACAGTGAAACAGCATATTCCGTTCTCCAAACTATAGTCTGTTTATCTGGAGGGGTTTAGATTGAACACAGTAGAAGATGAAACAACAAGAAAAGTAGAAGAAGAAGCAATAGGAAAAGTAGAAGAAGAAACAAGAGCACGTAGAAAAAGAAACAACAAGAACACGGTAGAAGAAGAAACAAGAGCACGTAGAAAAAGAAACAACAAGAACACGGTAGAAGAAGAAACAAGAGCACGTAGAAAAAGAAACAACAAGAACACGGTAGAAGAAGAAACAAGAGCACGGTAGAAAAAGAAACAACAAGAACACGGTAGAAGAAGAAACAAGAGCACGGTAGAAAAAGAAACACATTTCGGGCACAAACAACTCACGGAAGAATTAACTATCTAAACGCTGTGTCTCGTTTGCCTTGCGGAGTCAGTGGTGGAAGAGTTCTCTGAAGATGGCCTTCTTGTGTGCTGTTTGTAAGCTTGTTCCTGTTCCATCTTTTACATGGTCTGCCTCGGACTATATTATAGCCGTTATGTCTATGTGTCAAGGTCATCTGTGGCATGTAGTCTGGAAGCATGTGAATACCACTTGATCTATTGTCTTTTAATGTGTTCTAATACTGGTATTGTTTTGGTTATCTGTCTGATGTTATCGTTTCTAATTCTATATCTTAATCACACTCCAAGTATTCTTCGTAGACATGTCATTTCTGTTGTTACTATTTTTCTTTTGTCTTGTGTTGTCATTGTCCAGGTTTGACACTGGTAGCACAGTTATGGAATAATAATAGTCTTGTATAATGCAACTTTAGTGTCTATGTTTACATTTTTGTTCTTGAAAATGCGTGTCATCTGTCCTAGGATCTGGTATGTTTTGTTGCATCTATTTTGTATCTCTTTACTGGTTTTCCCTTCACTCGATATAATGCTTCCTAAGTAAGGATTAACACCGATACCAATATTAAGTGGAAATCTGTTAGGAATTAAAATAAAATCAGAAGGTTGCAAGCAAAATCTGAATTATTATCATTTGTCACCAACCACCAGGAGTGTCACGAAAATCGTGTTTACTAACTCGAGCCCTCAATATTTACAGCAATGTGTCTTAATATCACCTTTGCACTTTTCTCCACCCGGTATTGCTTTTAAATATTTAATGCCTACAAACGCGTTAACCTGGCCTCCCGCAAGGGTACATCTTAAGTTCAGGTGAGCAATACCCCACACAAGTACAAGAACTGTGACGGAACTAGCTCGTCATGCCGTTTGTTATACCGGATGTAACAAATTCTAACAGTCTGGGATCCGTTTTTTTGGTGTGGATGTTTTTATCCCTTTCCATTCCATACAAGAAATAAACGGATTTCCCCGTTTATTTACCAATCAGTGCGCAAGTGAACACCAAATGTGCATTGTTTGTCTGCTAGTGGTGAATGAAAAATGTTTATCATGAAAAGTGTAGCACGAAAACACTATCTAAGCCTGTTAAACAACATACATCGGATACGTTTCGTTCAAAGGGTCTTTTATAAACAAGTGATGAAAGGTACAAAAGGCGAAAAATATGGATAGCTATGTTTCCTTTGATTCACCTCCAATCAATCTTTACTTATAAAATACGCCTATCATGAATGGCCATATGAGGTATGTTTACCATTTTCTAATGTTCTTGTTTTATATCGTCTTGCGATAGTCGCTCGGAAAAAAATATTTTAATTCACAACGCTGATTTAGCATGTTTCCATACTTTATACAACTAACGTTTCACGTTTTGATGTTTAAAAAACGCTTTAATTCACAACGTTGATTTAGCATGTTTCCAAACGTTATACAACTAACGTTTCGTCATTTAATGGAAAGTTTCATTGCATTCTTTTATATTATCTACTTCAGAGGTTTAGTGATGTGTACCTATGCTGCATTTCTTTCTTCCTTATTCCTTCTTTCAATTGTAATTTTTATATCCAACGCTCGCTCGTGTGACAAGCTGGTCCTTGACTTCTAGTTCATGATGCAAAAAAATGAATCGATTGCGTTGTTACCAAGCATGTCGTAAGAGGCGCATAACGAAAGTTGGGGAATAGTTGCCAGACCTAAAGTCGCAGATATCGCATCCTTGCTGTAAATAATTGCGTTCTCCAGACTAAATTATAATAACCGGCAGGAGTTTGAGAACTAGAAGAAGAAGGAGAACATTATTTGCTATATTTGTCAGTTTATATATGACAACAAAATGGTTGGAAAAGACTATTCTGGAAAGACATAAAAAAACATCGAACCGACCAAGATAAATGACACTGTTTTGTAACGGCGCGCAGAGCTATTAAGGAAATTTCCTCAATGACAAGTATAACCAGCTGTAATGTCAATCAAGATCAACTTCTTGAAATGGTAATGGGGGCTTAGTCCAGATAACAGAGGCTGGAAATTAAGATTCATCAGGTCATCCCCTATATTGAGCAGGACTAGTCCTGCCTAAGCAAGCAAAGATTGTTGAAGTCGGAGATCCAGGCCGAGAAGCGCAGTTTCAGCCATGGTATTATTTATTATACAACCTACCTGTTGCAAACGAGAAGACCAGTTGTAAAAATGTTCACTAGTATTACTTCACTACCATTACTTCACCAGTATTACTCCACCAGTATTAATTCACCAGTATTACTTCACTAGCATTACTTCACCAGTATTACTTCACTAGCATTACTTCACCAGTATTACTTCACCAGCATTACTTCACCAGTATTACTCCACCAGTATTACTTCACTAGCATTACTTCACCAGTATTACTTCACTAGCATTACTTCATCAGTATTACTTCACTAGCATTACTTCACCGGTATTACTTCACTAGCATTACTTCACCGGTATTACTTCACTAGCATTACTTCACTAGTATTACTTCACTACCATTACATCACCAGTATTACTTTATTAGCATTACTTCACCAGTATTACTTTATTAGCATTACTTCACCAGCATTACTTCACTAGCATTACTTCGCCAGTATTAATTCACCAGTATTACTTACAAATGTATAGATGACTCATAGTTATATAAATTAACTCTGGAGAATGATTGTTCACAACTGTTATTGTGACGTAGCACATCCCGTAGTAGATCCCTGTATCTAGAGATCCACAATAATTCTCCAATTTTCTATCCAGCTCTATTGCCATAAGAGGGACGAGCTGTACAGGCGCACTATTCACACCGAGACAACTAAGTGGAAAACAGTCAAATACAATCAAGACCGAATCGCAGTATTTGTAGACCAAGAAAAGGCATTTGACAGAGTAGATAGAGACATTCTCTGGGGAAAATAAGAACATTATAACATCAGAGAACGGGTGTTATATAATATAAAAGTGTTATACCAAAAATACCAAATCTCAGTAAGAACAACAGATAGAATTAGTTAAAATTTCGAAACAAGATCTGGAGTAAGACAAGGCTGCGTGCTTTCATTAATTTTTTAATTAGTTTATTATTTAATGTCGAGTCCTATGTAAATCACCATGTGCGGATATTTTGAATAGGCGGGTTGCATGATATCATGGTTATTGGTGCGTCTCTCGACGTGGTATCTCTTGACTTTAACACCTGGTCTTGCTTGGGCACAACTGTGATCCTGTATGTTATAGGAGATGGACCGACCAATTCTAGTTTCCAGCGTCTGTTGTCTGGCCTAACCCCATTTCCCCTTCAAAGAGTTGGCCTCGATGGGGAATCAATGATTGATTTTTCTCAAAAGTACTGTCAATAAATCTTAATCACACTGTAAGTTGAAGTACTTTTGTTAAACATATAAAAGTACCGTCAGTCCAATCTGAATCACCCTGTAAGTTGAAATTGTTTTTAAATGTAAAAGTACCGTCAGTCCAATCTGAATCACCCTGTAAGTTAAAGTGTTTCTTTTTTAACATAAAAGTAGCGTCAGTGCAATCTGAATCACCGTATAAGTTGAAGGTTTATTTTTAATATAAAAGTACCGTCAGTCCAATCTGAATCACCATGCAAGTTGAATTGAATTGTTTTCCTTGTAAAAATACTGCCAGTACAAACATACTAAAAGCTACGTCAGTTCGGTGTGAATCACCCTTTATGTCGACCGCTCTAAAAGTACTATATTTGTATAGTCTATAAATTTCTTTGATTTTCTCATACAATTTTTAAAATTTTCTAAATTGAAACTCTTATCAAAATTCATTATCACATTTATATTATTTGTATAGAGTGAGATAAAAGATATTCAAAAATCATGCACAACTTATTAGACCCCAAGTGGAGTCTTTTAATACAATTGTAATCTGTAATTTGTGTATCCATTAGCCAGATGTAAGATCCCAGGTACGTTTTTTACTACACATCTTTTGTTGTACACTGATTGGGATATTGTTTATGTTCTGTTTGAAGCCGAGCGTAGGTGGTAGCCCTGATTGTGATTTTTGTTGTTGTGAAGACATGCTATCTAGTCGTGTTGTGGGATACTATGGTTGCTGGTGCTTTTCCCAGCCTGGTATCTCCGACTTCATCAACAATGCTTGCTTGGGCAGGAATGTGGTCCTGCTCGATGTCAGGGATGGCCTTACCAACCTTACGTTCCAACCTCTGTTGGCTGGAATAAGCCCCATTTCTACTTCAAGGCGTGGTCTCTATGGGGATTGTTGTGATAAAAATAACGACAGAGTATGGAATATGAAGATGTCCTCTTGTGATGATGAGGCTCGACAGAGAAAAAAGTTGTGTTATATCCTAATCAGAACGCATGAATCAACCAAGTATATTTTGGGTTGTAGTGATTTTCTAGACAATATAAATACCTTCTGTAGGTTGACATTGCGGAACCCTGTACGATGAAGTGTTTTTCCCCTAAAATTTCAGCACCTCATGTTAACATTGCTTTCTGAGCGGTCAGGATACACCTTTTCCTGCTGCGACATTTGAACCTAGTACCTTGACCTTGATTCTTGATTCATGATACTTGATTAGAAACTAGCTTGACAGCACGTGGGGTATTCCCATAAATGCTCCGCTCTCCGTTCCAGCAGCCATCTCAGTGAATGTAGACTCAGAGTCCCGGTCAGGTGTTGGTTGCGTGATCTTCAAGGCCTTCCAAAAGATTTGCTTTTCCTTCCCACACCTCTAGATACTCCAATTACTAACTTTCTCTGTATGTGTACGTTCTCAGCCTCATTGACATCATCTTCATCTTGAAATGAATTTATTACTGCCTTGATCAAGTCTGCTTTATCTCTTCTCAGCAATGTGCCGTCTATCACCGCATTGTCTGCCAATAAGTCGGAGCTCTTGTTTCCTCTGACACCTGCATGACCAGGGCAGTATATCCATGCAATGCTTTGGACAATTGAGTTGTTATATAAGTTTCACCGAAGACGGATGTGTCGGGCCATTGGCGCAAATAAAACGGTGACACAACGCATTTCCATTCTCTGGACTACATCCTTCTGGAAATATAATAGGACCATGGTCCTGATACAAGAGATATCCAGTGGGAGTTTGAGAATGAACGCGGAAGAAGAAGAAGAAGAAGTTATTTAAGTCCCACCATTCTTTTCTCAGAATGTACTTTTCTATCTTGCGCAGCATGCTTTGAGTGTGAGTATTACCGAGTGTGTTGATGTATCAGATATCAACCAATACAAGAACAGTTGGAACACCATCTCTGGTCAAATATATTGAAAAACAGAAACTGAAATGGTTCGGCCACTTAATGAGAATGATCCTATTGTGACCTCAATGAGGAAAGATATAGTTTGTTCCTTTCGTGTCGCAAGCGACACATAGGGCAGGGGTTTTGGTTCTCCATATGATGCGGTCCGCTGCCTGCAGCTGTAGTTCCAGGATGGTCTTACAGTCTATTAATTCCCCTTCTTTAAGAATTGTGTTTCCGTTTTTAAGGGTTCTTTTAGGTCTTCCTCTTTTTCTTTTACCCTCAGGTGACCACATAAGGGCTTGTTGGTTTATTCTGTTTACATCTAGTCGTAAAACGTGACCAAGGTATTTCCATCTTCGTTTTCTTATGATGTTTGAAACATAATCTTGATGTGTTTTGTCTCTTAGATCACTATTTGTGACGAAGTCTCTTCATTTTATGTTCATCAGAAAGATATATCTAAAAATAAATGACGTGGAACCCACAAGGAATAAGGAAAAAGAGGACACCTATGACCATACCAGTAGTATAATAGGTTAATTTGGATATATTTTTTCCTGCCGCAAAGAATATATAAGGATTAATTTGGCGCAAACGACAAAGAAGGATTAAGTCCAAGGGACACAGGGGTTGGCTGAGTTTTTCTGGGATTTTCTTGAGGTATTTTAAAAAATATTTTGAAATTTTGCAAAATTTTGATTTTAATTTTATGGCAATTTTTTTCCTGGAATTTTTGTGTTTTGTTTCGTTTGTTATTTTCTAATGTTTAGGGCCTAGTGTTTAATGTAGTACCGTCCGATATCTCCGGCCTTTACTTGTTGATATTGTTGTGATGTCATGTCAGAGTAAATTGTCATAATGCGTGACGGTCTCTACATACAAGAATTATTCTCAAAAACCCTTTATCTCTTCTGTTTTGATGTTACATATGCCTAAACGGTGTTTATTTTTGTTGTTACGTCTTGCTATAACCAACTTCGTATAATTGTATGTCTAATTCTGTGTTTGTTGCAACTCCCTGATATAACCGAGGGAGTATGATGTGTATAAATATTCCGTCTCCTTACAAAGAACGGCTATAAAAAACCAGCGGCTTCTATCTAACTTGTGTTATTTCTAATCAATAGTGGTCAACCTGTCTATGTTTTAAGTGTATATGTCGTTTTATTGTTCGTAGAGGGTTGCATAGGGCCTTCCGAGTAGTTGATGCTTATTACGTAAACAATAACCTAGGGTTTGTTGTAACGTAGGTGTTGGTAGAATACACAGGTCGGTTATTGCCAGGGCGAGTGTTACATGTGATACACTTCCTTGGTAGTATAGGTAAAAGGGAAATACACAAGGGTCACATATATACAGACAAACGTAAATAAAACATGAAGCATTTGAGTTGTGTTGAATAGGTTTTATTCACGTTCTTCGTTGTTTTAAATGAACATACATATAATTAGCATGAAAAGTGGATTTATGTATACATTATCAGTAACATACATTCGTATATACATAACACTCGTTGGTAGTCACATAGTTCAGGGAAATACCTGTTGTTTACATATACATACATACACAAACTTAGATAAAACAGGAAGATTTGAATAGTTTAATTCATATTATGACAGGGTCGTCTGCATAGTTAACAGGAAAAATGCTTCGCTAATCCATTTCAGCGAAATATATAATTTATACATATATACAGACAAATGTAGTACCATTTTAGTTCTCTATTCGTCGTTTTACACAAATATGCACACAGTTAACAGACAAATTATGTTAATGTGAGTTTTATGGGTAGCATACATTCAAATATACATGAAATAACACTAGTTGGCAAGCACATAGCTCAGGGAAGTACAGGATGTTTACACATATACATTCAAAATATAGATAAAACATGAAGATTTTGAGTGGTGTAATTCATATTTTTGGCTTGGGATGTGGTCCCATAGCAGGAAAATGTGTTTTATTAATAACAGAGTGGTGTTTTAAATTGATAAAAAGGGATGACAAGAGGTCGGCCCGAAATAACAATGCTTATATAACAATTAACCTGGAGCAAAGCACTAATACGGATTATTTCCACGGAAAGGAAGGCTTGGCTGAACTTTTCTGGGGGTTTTCTTGAAATATTTTTTTAAAGTCGAATTTTTCATAATTTATATTTTGTTTCTTTTCTGCTTTATTTTATATTTTATTGTTTATTTGTTGTTATGTCTTGTTGTTTATTTTTTTCGTGAGTTGTTACATGCCTAGGTTTTAACAGAATTAGATCCCTTTTTGTTGTCTACGTACCTGAACCTGTTCAGAATTTCCATAAAGCAAACACACCGTTTATCATTTTACCAAGTTAGCATACATCAACTTACATATCAGCAATTTTGTCCCTAATCAGATGCCTATACCGGCTATATATATATATACCTCATAGGTCCTTGTGTGCGTAAGAAACATTAGACAGCTTGCTTGACCACATCCTAGTAATTAGAAATAACAGGCTAGATACGTAGGACTTTAAGAACAATTAGTTGTGCGGAGACGGCAAACCATCCATGCGCATAATAAGCACATGGTTACAGCTGGGAGTTACTACAAGCAATAAACACATAATTTGAAACATACATAAAAACAATAGAGGGTACCTACTAGTAGTTATATTAAACACACTAGACAAATCACTGAACTAAACAAACAAGAACATACAATAATGTGTAGAGACGTCAACTTCAACACTGAACAGAAGTCCACTGTGTTTGAAAGGTTAACATTCGACACATAAAAAAACAACAATCTATAACATATATATATTACAGATATAACCTTAAAAAGTGTTAGTGTGCTCTAACATTAACCTACAGCAGTAAAAATTACGATCGAAATCATTTACTATGACCTAATGAGAATAATATATTTTACTATTTTAAGAATACCATTTAAGTCTTATATAGTATATCGTTTACAGAACATAACGATATATACAATTACAGCATTAGAGTTATCAAATAAGTAAACAAACAAGGTATTTCTGTCATATGCCCTATAGGTTAGCAAAAAACTAGATTATGTCCCTTAGATAAACAGTTGTATATTATTCTTTATATGCTATCCATTCTATGTTAACATTTTCTCAGTATATTCTCACGAACTTATAACATTTTCTACCATATTATAAAATATTCTAAATGTTCTCCTTAGGTTCTGCAACTATTTTCTCATCGGCCTCTTAAACTGTGTTTTCACGCAACCTTATTTTTTTTCATAACTAAAAGATGAGAGCCAGTACAACTAGCTATAAGAATAATCATGCCGCAAAGAATATATAAGGATTAATTTGGCGCAAAGACATATAAGGATTATTTCCAAGGAAAGGAAGGCTTGCTGAGCTTTTCTGAGGTTTCTCGAGTTTTTTGTAAATATAAATTTGAAATATTAAAAAAACATTTTTATGTTAGTTTTATGTATAATTTTGTTTATTTTCTAGAGTTGTTTGTTATCCCGTGTTTATTTTTGGGAGTTGTTGTTACATGCCTAAGTTTAACAGAATTAGCACCCATGGTGGAGTCTCGAATTATCTTTACTTGGGGTATTTTTAAAAATAAATTTAGCATTTTTAATTTTTGATTTTGTTTTTATGGTTAATTTTGTTTAATTTGTAGAGTTTTATTTTTGTTGGTTAGCCCTTGTTGTTTATTTTTTGGCGCTGTTGTTACCTACCTGTGTATTACAGAATTAACTGTCATTGTGTTACTCCAGTTATCTTCCATATGGTGTTAGAACGTGTCTAGACTTGGTTCGTGACTTGGCTGACATTACTGGTGATATGAAACGTACCTGAACCGGTTCAGATTTTGATCACTAGGTGAAACACCAGTTTATCATTTTTCTATAAACGAAGAAGAAGAATCAACTTACATACCAGCACTTTGTCACTAACTTCATACATCATTTGCCTATATCTGCTATATATATATATATATATATACACACACCGCGTCGGTCCTTGTGTGTGTAAAAACACATAAAACAGATTGACTACTCACTAGTAATTAGAAATAATACGATAGATAGAGACAGAGAGCTTTTAAGAACCATTCGTTGTGTTTCATTCGGGGTGTTTCCTTTTGTGAGTTTCTAATGTTTACTGTTAAAATAGGTCGTCGGCCTTTAGTTGTTCTTATTATTGGGACTTCATGCTATAAGCAAATGGGATAGTGTGGGATGAGGGGCATTCGCCGCCTATAAGAAAGGTTCTCAAAAGCCCTCTTCTATTTTAATAATACATGTGTTGTCTATTTACTCTGTTTATTTTGGCTGTGTCGTCTTGCTATAACCACCTTGGTATAGTTGTGTGTCTAATTCTGTGTTTACTGTTATAATGAAGCTTTTGTAAATTTAAATGTGCATAGATGATATATCGTCTTCACCCAAAAGAAGGGCTCTCAACCGTTACCTTTTCTATTTTGATGTGTTTATTTGTTGTGATAGTACATTGAATAAGCAAAGTGTCATAATGTGGCATGGCGTCCCGTCTCCGCCCAAAAGTATAGCATCCAAAAACCCACTGACCCTATCTATAACCTGTGTTATATCTATGCACTAGTGGTCAATCTGTCTGTTTTAGGGTTTATAAGTAATTACGAGGTTAGTAGGACGCCGAATAGAAGTCTCACTAGTAGTTACTGATTATTACGTAAACAATAACCTAGGGTTTGTTGCAGCGTAGGTGTTGGTAGAATACACATGTCGGTTACCATGTCGGGTGTTACATGTGATAACTTCATAGGTAGTATAGATAAAAAAGGAAACACATAATGGTCACATATATACAGACAATCATAGGTAAAACATGAAGCTTTTGAGTTGTGTTAAAATGTTTATTCGGGTGTTCCGTTGTTTTAAATAAACATGTCACATAGGTAGCATAAAAATATATATTAAAAGTAAGCTGGTTAAATAGATTTTTAAAAGTGTGATACATAGTATTCAAGTAGGCAATTCCTTACATTGTTTACATAAAATACTTGAAATTAACATGAAAAGTATGTTCATTATTGTTTTATTAATAACATCGTTTAAATAGATATTTACATAGACCACATAGTATTCAAGTAGGTTATTCATTACATGATTTACATAAAAGTAGGTGTGTCTTGGCATTGTCGTCGTTTGTACATGACCATATCACATATAAATATACGAAGGTAATATGAAAAAGGCGCTAATGGTAGCTTTATTAATAACACACATTCATATACACATGAAATAACACTCGTTTGTAGTTATACACCTCGGAAACACATAATGTTTACACATATACATTAAAAACATAGATAACAAATGAAAATTGTGCGTCGTCTAATTCATTTTTCGTCTTTCGACGTGGACCAATAACATGAAAATATTTGTATGAATAACAGTGGTGGTTTAAATAGATGGAAAGGCTTACAGAGGTCAATCATCCCTTTATCTGTCTTTTATTATAAACATGAAATAAGGATCAATAACTGTCGTAGAACTAGGTAATATTTTAGACATTCAGGGGCAAAGTAGATATATTATCAGCCTGTACCTGTCTCTTTATGTAGAAATAGGACAAGGCGGCTCTATCTTGTTCGTATGTGTAAATGGCTGACTTGTGGACTTTGAAACCTACATTTTTACCGCTGTGTGCCTGTTGTGTGGTTAAGACAGCTAAAAATATGTTTCTGTCAAATGTGTTATGTTGATGACTCAGTCCTTTAGTCGATATCTTATTATGGTCACCAAAGCAAAAATAAGTTTTACTACAAAGGGATATAATGCCTTTTCCGGAATATTCGAGTTTGAATAATCCGGGGCGTCTCTTATCAAATATTCTAACATCGACGCAATGTGGACAATCTTTCGGGGGACTGAGAAACAGTTCTGCGTGCGTCTGACAGCATTCTCGAGGAAACCACTGATCATAAACTCTGAGAAATTCAACTTTCATGTCTGGTTTAATGACATTGTGGAGATTGGGCGCTGATAAGGCTAAATATAAGGAATCCGTGTTTTGTTTCCGTTAATTCAAAGTCAACCCTATCAACAAATCTGTCTAGGAAATAGTAGTAAAATTCCAACATCCGCATCTTGGCATACTGGTAGACAAAAAAGCCTGTCTGTAATGGGAGGTTCCAATTAATTCTCTTTTTACCCATCTCTACTTCAAAAATGTCGGCAGATATCTCCGTCATGTTTTTAAATCGCGGGGAGTTTATTAATTTTGATGTTTCGTCTCCTCTAACATAGGATATATCGGCGTGTCGGGCCTTATTAGTCAAAGTTTTCCCATAGGCAGAATTCCCTAATAACTTCATAGTGTCACTAGTAATTTAATCACCGGGGGAAATATCACCATGACGTCTAGCTGCTGTGACAGTATCACCAAAGTGTTTGAAACAAGCCACAGGTTGATACTCAATCACTTGATAAATTTCGGTTACCACCAATCCATGATTCAGGTACCATTTTAACAATGGTGTAGCTAGTAGAATTTTTACCGATATAACTACCAATCAATGTCCGTCTAGGTGTCAGCAATAGTTTGTGCTCTTCTGCATATTTCTGCATCAGAGGACCAATGTCGGCTCTAGTAACATCTATATTTTTGAATATAGGCGTCATTTCAGCAAAGTGAGCCTTTAGGGTGTCGGGTACGTGGATATCGCACTCGACTAGTCCAAATAAGGTCTCGTCAGTGACAGAGGCCAGAAGCTGCTGAACCGATAACGGGTGTTTTCTTTTGGTGTAAGATGGTTTTTGGTGAGGGAAGGTATCGCGCAGAAAAGTTGTAAGCACTGGATCAGTTCGTTTTAGTTTCTGCCATGTGCATTCCCACATTACCAATAAATGTACCTGGCAATCTTTCGTTAGGTATTCTGTAAGCTCAGTGGTTTCCTCATACAATTTGGTCAGGGATTTCTGACTGACTGGGTTTATATCACGCCCTTTGGTGATTGAGCAGTCTAGATGTCCGTGGAATAGACAACCATGAAACTGATAAGCTGTTCGAGTTTCACTGGCCCAACCATCGACTCTAATATGTCTACGACCCAAAACCATTTCTTTCCCGTTTAACTGGGTTCTCAGGTGCACATTATTTGTATGTGCAACCCAAGTCAACCACGCCCGACACTGAATAGTGTATTTATTCAGTTTGTGATGCTTGAACCTGTCCTCTTTATATCTTCGCACTGGAAAATCCGTGGGCATTTTCTGCATCAGCGCCCATAAATATAGAGCGTTGGCGTCGTAACCCTTGATCGTCTGCACAGCCTTACCATTCCTAATACGCGTATGGCCTGCTTCGTGGTGTCTATGAAAAATTATCGAAGGGCCTCCGACAATATTTTCTCTAATCAGCTTATGTAAATCCTTCTCGCGTTTGGAGCATAAGGAAAAGTTGATAGTCGGCGGAAGGGTGCTGAATAGATATTTTAAGGCGACCCCTGGGACTGATATGGCATCTTTAAACATGTCTACCTTGAGGTTCGCATAGAACGAGACTAAGCAGGTCTCGTTCTATGCGAACCTCAAGGTAGACATGTTTAAAGATGCCATATCAGTCCCAGGGGTCGCCTTAAAATATCTATTCAGCACCCTTCCGCCGACTATCAACTTTTCCTTATGCTCCAAACGCGAGAAGGATTTACATAAGCTGATTAGAGAAAATATTGTCGGAGGCCCTTCGATAATTTTTCATAGACACCACGAAGCAGGCCATACGCGTATTAGGAATGGTAAGGCTGTGCAGACGATCAAGGGTTACGACGCCAACGCTCTATATTTATGGGCGCTGATGCAGAAAATGCCCACGGATTTTCCAGTGCGAAGATATAAAGAGGACAGGTTCAAGCATCACAAACTGAATAAATACACTATTCAGTGTCGGGCGTGGTTGACTTGGGTTGCACATACAAATAATGTGCACCTGAGAACCCAGTTAAACGGGAAAGAAATGGTTTTGGGTCGTAGACATATTAGAGTCGATGGTTGGGCCAGTGAAACTCGAACAGCTTATCAGTTTCATGGTTGTCTATTCCACGGACATCTAGACTGCTCAATCACCAAAGGGCGTGATATAAACCCAGTCAGTCAGAAATCCCTGACCAAATTGTATGAGGAAACCACTGAGCTTACAGAATACCTAACGAAAGATTGCCAGGTACATTTATTGGTAATGTGGGAATGCACATGGCAGAAACTAAAACGAACTGATCCAGTGCTTACAACTTTTCTGCGCGATACCTTCCCTCACCAAAAACCATCTTACACCAAAAGAAAACACCCGTTATCGGTTCAGCAGCTTCTGGCCTCTGTCACTGACGAGACCTTATTTGGACTAGTCGAGTGCGATATCCACGTACCCGACACCCTAAAGGCTCACTTTGCTGAAATGACGCCTATATTCAAAAATATAGATGTTACTAGAGCCGACATTGGTCCTCTGATGCAGAAATATGCAGAAGAGCACAAACTATTGCTGACACCTAGACGGACATTGATTGGTAGTTATATCGGTAAAAATTCTACTAGCTACACCATTGTTAAAATGGTACCTGAATCATGGATTGGTGGTAACCGAAATTTATCAAGTGATTGAGTATCAACCTGTGGCTTGTTTCAAACACTTTGGTGATACTGTCACAGCAGCTAGACGTCATGGTGATATTTCCCCCGGTGATTAAATTACTAGTGACACTATGAAGTTATTAGGGAATTCTGCCTATGGGAAAACTTTGACTAATAAGGCCCGACACGCCGATATATCCTATGTTAGAGGAGACGAAACATCAAAATTAATAAACTCCCCGCGATTTAAAAACATGACGGAGATATCTGCCGACATTTTTGAAGTAGAGATGGGTAAAAAGAGAATTAATTGGAACCTCCCATTACAGACAGGCTTTTTTGTCTACCAGTATGCCAAGATGCGGATGTTGGAATTTTACTACTATTTCCTAGACAGATTTGTTGATAGGGTTGACTTTGAATTAACGGAAACAAAACACGGATTCCTTATATTTAGCCTTATCAGCGCCCAATCTCCACAATGTCATTAAACCAGACATGAAAGTTGAATTTCTCAGAGTTTATGATCAGTGGTTTCCTCGAGAATGCTGTCAGACGCACGCAGAACTGTTTCTCAGTCCCCCGAAAGATTGTCCACATTGCGTCGATGTTAGAATATTTGATAAGAGACGCCCCGGATTATTCAAACTCGAATATTCCGGAAAAGGCATTATATCCCTTTGTAGTAAAACTTATTTTTGCTTTGGTGACCATAATAAGATATCGACTAAAGGACTGAGTCATCAACATAACACATTTGACAGAAACATATTTTTAGCTGTCTTAACCACACAACAGGCACACAGCGGTAAAAATGTAGGTTTCAAAGTCCACAAGTCAGCCATTTACACATACGAACAAGATAGAGCCGCCTTGTCCTATTTCTACATAAAGAGACAGGTACAGGCTGATAATATATCTACTTTGCCCCTGAATGTCTAAAATATTACCTAGTTCTACGACAGTTATTGATCCTTATTTCATGTTTATAATAAAAGACAGATAAAGGGATGATTGACCTCTGTAAGCCTTTCCATCTATTTAAACCACCACTGTTATTCATACAAATATTTTCATGTTATTGGTCCACGTCGAAAGACGAAAAATGAATTAGACGACGCACAATTTTCATTTGTTATCTATGTTTTTAATGTATATGTGTAAACATTATGTGTTTCCGAGGTGTATAACTACAAACGAGTGTTATTTCATGTGTATATGAATGTGTGTTATTAATAAAGCTACCATTAGCGCCTTTTTCATATTACCTTCGTATATTTATATGTGATATGGTCATGTACAAACGACGACAATGCCAAGACACACCTACTTTTATGTAAATCATGTAATGAATAACCTACTTGAATACTATGTGGTCTATGTAAATATCTATTTAAACGATGTTATTAATAAAACAATAATGAACATACTTTTCATGTTAATTTCAAGTATTTTATGTAAACAATGTAAGGAATTGCCTACTTGAATACTATGTATCACACTTTTAAAAATCTATTTAACCAGCTTACTTTTAATATATATTTTTATGCTACCTATGTGACATGTTTATTTAAAACAACGGAACACCCGAATAAACATTTTAACACAACTCAAAAGCTTCATGTTTTACCTATGATTGTCTGTATATATGTGACCATTATGTGTTTCCTTTTTTATCTATACTACCTATGAAGTTATCACATGTAACACCCGACATGGTAACCGACATGTGTATTCTACCAACACCTACGCTGCAACAAACCCTAGGTTATTGTTTACGTAATAATCAGTAACTACTAGTGAGACTTCTATTCGGCGTCCTACTAACCTCGTAATTACTTATAAACCCTAAAACAGACAGATTGACCACTAGTGCATAGATATAACACAGGTTATAGATAGGGTCAGTGGGTTTTTGGATGCTATACTTTTGGGCGGAGACGGGACGCCATGCCACATTATGACACTTTGCTTATTCAATGTACTATCACAACAAATAAACACATCAAAATAGAAAAGGTAACGGTTGAGAGCCCTTCTTTTGGGTGAAGACGATATATCATCTATGCACATTTAAATTTACAAAAGCTTCATTATAACAGTAAACACAGAATTAGACACACAACTATACCAAGGTGGTTATAGCAAGACGACACAGCCAAAATAAACAGAGTAAATAGACAACACATGTATTATTAAAATAGAAGAGGGCTTTTGAGAACCTTTCTTATAGGCGGCGAATGCCCCTCATCCCACACTATCCCATTTGCTTATAGCATGAAGTCCCAATAATAAGAACAACTAAAGGCCGACGACCTATTTTAACAGTAAACATTAGAAACTCACAAAAGGAAACACCCCGAATGAAACACAACGAATGGTTCTTAAAAGCTCTCTGTCTCTATCTATCGTATTATTTCTAATTACTAGTGAGTAGTCAATCTGTTTTATGTGTTTTTACACACACAAGGACCGACGCGGTGTGTGTATATATATATATATATATATATAGCAGATATAGGCAAATGATGTATGAAGTTAGTGACAAAGTGCTGGTATGTAAGTTGATTCTTCTTCTTCGTTTATAGAAAAATGATAAACTGGTGTTTCACCTAGTGATCAAAATCTGAACCGGTTCAGGTACGTTTCATATCACCAGTAATGTCAGCCAAGTCACGAACCAAGTCTAGACACGTTCTAACACCATATGGAAGATAACTGGAGTAACACAATGACAGTTAATTCTGTAATACACAGGTAGGTAACAACAGCGCCAAAAAATAAACAACAAGGGCTAACCAACAAAAATAAAACTCTACAAATTAAACAAAATTAACCATAAAAACAAAATCAAAAATTAAAAATGCTAAATTTATTTTTAAAAATACCCCAAGTAAAGATAATTCGAGACTCCACCATGGGTGCTAATTCTGTTAAACTTAGGCATGTAACAACAACTCCCAAAAATAAACACGGGATAACAAACAACTCTAGAAAATAAACAAAATTATACATAAAACTAACATAAAAATGTTTTTTTAATATTTCAAATTTATATTTACAAAAAACTCGAGAAACCTCAGAAAAGCTCAGCAAGCCTTCCTTTCCTTGGAAATAATCCTTATATGTCTTTGCGCCAAATTAATCCTTATATATTCTTTGCGGCATGATTATTCTTATAGCTAGTTGTACTGGCTCTCATCTTTTAGTTATGAAAAAAAATAAGGTTGCGTGAAAACACAGTTTAAGAGGCCGATGAGAAAATAGTTGCAGAACCTAAGGAGAACATTTAGAATATTTTATAATATGGTAGAAAATGTTATAAGTTCGTGAGAATATACTGAGAAAATGTTAACATAGAATGGATAGCATATAAAGAATAATATACAACTGTTTATCTAAGGGACATAATCTAGTTTTTTGCTAACCTATAGGGCATATGACAGAAATACCTTGTTTGTTTACTTATTTGATAACTCTAATGCTGTAATTGTATATATCGTTATGTTCTGTAAACGATATACTATATAAGACTTAAATGGTATTCTTAAAATAGTAAAATATATTATTCTCATTAGGTCATAGTAAATGATTTCGATCGTAATTTTTACTGCTGTAGGTTAATGTTAGAGCACACTAACACTTTTTAAGGTTATATCTGTAATATATATATGTTATAGATTGTTGTTTTTTTATGTGTCGAATGTTAACCTTTCAAACACAGTGGACTTCTGTTCAGTGTTGAAGTTGACGTCTCTACACATTATTGTATGTTCTTGTTTGTTTAGTTCAGTGATTTGTCTAGTGTGTTTAATATAACTACTAGTAGGTACCCTCTATTGTTTTTATGTATGTTTCAAATTATGTGTTTATTGCTTGTAGTAACTCCCAGCTGTAACCATGTGCTTATTATGCGCATGGATGGTTTGCCGTCTCCGCACAACTAATTGTTCTTAAAGTCCTACGTATCTAGCCTGTTATTTCTAATTACTAGGATGTGGTCAAGCAAGCTGTCTAATGTTTCTTACGCACACAAGGACCTATGAGGTATATATATATATAGCCGGTATAGGCATCTGATTAGGGACAAAATTGCTGATATGTAAGTTGATGTATGCTAACTTGGTAAAATGATAAACGGTGTGTTTGCTTTATGGAAATTCTGAACAGGTTCAGGTACGTAGACAACAAAAAGGGATCTAATTCTGTTAAAACCTAGGCATGTAACAACTCACGAAAAAAATAAACAACAAGACATAACAACAAATAAACAATAAAATATAAAATAAAGCAGAAAAGAAACAAAATATAAATTATGAAAAATTCGACTTTAAAAAAATATTTCAAGAAAACCCCCAGAAAAGTTCAGCCAAGCCTTCCTTTCCGTGGAAATAATCCGTATTAGTGCTTTGCTCCAGGTTAATTGTTATATAAGCATTGTTATTTCGGGCCGACCTCTTGTCATCCCTTTTTATCAATTTAAAACACCACTCTGTTATTAATAAAACACATTTTCCTGCTATGGGACCACATCCCAAGCCAAAAATATGAATTACACCACTCAAAATCTTCATGTTTTATCTATATTTTGAATGTATATGTGTAAACATCCTGTACTTCCCTGAGCTATGTGCTTGCCAACTAGTGTTATTTCATGTATATTTGAATGTATGCTACCCATAAAACTCACATTAACATAATTTGTCTGTTAACTGTGTGCATATTTGTGTAAAACGACGAATAGAGAACTAAAATGGTACTACATTTGTCTGTATATATGTATAAATTATATATTTCGCTGAAATGGATTAGCGAAGCATTTTTCCTGTTAACTATGCAGACGACCCTGTCATAATATGAATTAAACTATTCAAATCTTCCTGTTTTATCTAAGTTTGTGTATGTATGTATATGTAAACAACAGGTATTTCCCTGAACTATGTGACTACCAACGAGTGTTATGTATATACGAATGTATGTTACTGATAATGTATACATAAATCCACTTTTCATGCTAATTATATGTATGTTCATTTAAAACAACGAAGAACGTGAATAAAACCTATTCAACACAACTCAAATGCTTCATGTTTTATTTACGTTTGTCTGTATATATGTGACCCTTGTGTATTTCCCTTTTACCTATACTACCAAGGAAGTGTATCACATGTAACACTCGCCCTGGCAATAACCGACCTGTGTATTCTACCAACACCTACGTTACAACAAACCCTAGGTTATTGTTTACGTAATAAGCATCAACTACTCGGAAGGCCCTATGCAACCCTCTACGAACAATAAAACGACATATACACTTAAAACATAGACAGGTTGACCACTATTGATTAGAAATAACACAAGTTAGATAGAAGCCGCTGGTTTTTTATAGCCGTTCTTTGTAAGGAGACGGAATATTTATACACATCATACTCCCTCGGTTATATCAGGGAGTTGCAACAAACACAGAATTAGACATACAATTATACGAAGTTGGTTATAGCAAGACGTAACAACAAAAATAAACACCGTTTAGGCATATGTAACATCAAAACAGAAGAGATAAAGGGTTTTTGAGAATAATTCTTGTATGTAGAGACCGTCACGCATTATGACAATTTACTCTGACATGACATCACAACAATATCAACAAGTAAAGGCCGGAGATATCGGACGGTACTACATTAAACACTAGGCCCTAAACATTAGAAAATAACAAACGAAACAAAACACAAAAATTCCAGGAAAAAAATTGCCATAAAATTAAAATCAAAATTTTGCAAAATTTCAAAATATTTTTTAAAATACCTCAAGAAAATCCCAGAAAAACTCAGCCAACCCCTGTGTCCCTTGGACTTAATCCTTCTTTGTCGTTTGCGCCAAATTAATCCTTATATATTCTTTGCGGCAGGAAAAAATATATCCAAATTAACCTATTATACTACTCATACCATATTGAGAATGAAGGCAATGACAAATTGAACAGATTGACATGGATTGAAGCATAAAATAATATACAAACAGAATAATCGGAAAATCATTGTCCTCGTCGGCACACGCACCCGAAGGTGTCGGAATATCATAGGGGGACACAAGTGTTTAATTTATATATATATATATATATATATATATATATATAGAGAGAGAGAGAGAGATAGAGAGATAGAGAGATTAGTTGATGGATAGATAGAGAGATGGATGGATAGATGGATAAATAGATAGGCAGACAGACATAAAGGTAGGTAAGTGGATATATATACAAGTACATAGATTTTAATGTTTACTGAAGAAAAAAAAAGTTAATTTATGATAGTTTCTCAGGTAATTTATTACCTGGCCAGGTGTTGCTTGAATATCATACATTTGTGTCACTCGACAAACACTTCTATGGGGTTCAGTTTGTTTAATTTTCTCAACTTTTTGCAACATAGTTTTGTTTATTCAGTCTCACCTCCCTCTTCTGTCAACCATATGTGAATTTTTGAAAAACAAATTCAATAACACAATTTATTTATTTATATATATATATATATATATATATATATATATATATATATATATATATATATATATATGTGTGTGTGTGTGTGTGTGTGTGCGTGCGTGCGTGTGTGCGTGCGTGCGTGCGTGCGTGCGTGCGTGCGTGCGTGCGTGCGTGTGTAAAAAAAAAAGCCAACAGTTGATAATATGAGTAGATACATTTTTGTAATGGGAACAGTGGGGATGAGGAGTAAGGAAGTTGAAGTTAGGGGGGGGGGGAGATCAACATTTTTTCTATCAATGAAAATAATTGGTGTTTATGACTCCATGGAAATATACGTGGTCTGACTCCACGAGAGGGGTGCAAAGGGAACGCATTGCTCTAGGCGGACCCAGGGTTAGCAGATAACCAAGATCCCAAATGTACCTCCACGTGGTGCACCCTGGAAACAGAAATACAGCAGCTCGTGCTGATTCTGGCCAAATCATTTGGGGATCGTGTCCGAGAATGTGGAGGTAGCAGATGGAAAGAGATTTGACTGCACAAGAGACAGACAATATCTCCGACACCACCAGCATCACCACATATAGCGACACTGTTGACATACAGTGAAGCTAGTCAGTCCAGTCCGAACATTGGAGGGGCGGCCAATGTAAAATGCACGTAAAGGTAAATGCATGGCGAGAGACAAATATGTTTCATACAGAGTACAATGAAACAATGAAAGGGCAGAACAGCGCTAGAGGGCAGCGCGAACTGCAAATAGAAAGTGAAAAGTCCCTAGGAAAGGGAACTACAAGCTCCGTCAGCTCGAGACGGGCTTCTAGTTACCAGAGTTCCTAACAGGCAGAGACCCAGACCCATCCATCGGCGTTTGGTAAAGCAAAAGACCTAACCCAACTCTAATGTCGAGCCTTCCTAAACCGGAAATATGCTTGCAAAGAGAAAGGGTTCTGTACCCGATGGGTGTAGGCAAGAAAGGGACAACGATGGCAGTCCTGGCCCAACTCTACTGTCAAGGTTTCCTATACCGGAAGTAACTTGCAGAGAGAAAGGGTTCCGTACTCGATTCGCTCAGGCACAAAAGGGACAACGATTTAGCCCTGGCCCAACTCTACTGTCAGGTTTTCCTACACCGGAAATACACTTGAAGAGAGAAAGGGTTCAGTACCTGATGGGCTCAGGCGCTATTGGGACAAGGACGCTCAGCTCGAGAACGCCTTGCTCTCAAACGCGTGGTGTGAGACTCGAACTTGGACAAGGGGTACACGATGTCGGTGAATGACACCTCGGCTAAGAGGGCGAAAGAGCCAGGGTCCAACTCCTCTGTTGAGTTCTTCCCCTTAAGGAACCAGGCTCACGGATGAGAAACGGTTCAGTACCCAATGGGCACAGGCACAGCACGTCCAATTACACGAGGCAAGTTCATAGACAGTGGAACACCTCGTTCGAGTGAGACGAGAGCAAGAAAATCGTCTGGGCGAAGAGTCTTCACTACGCGTGCCTGGAGACAGATATAGAGGCTGTCACAGGCTAAGGGTAGCCCACCCGAATTGTCAAGGCATGCCGAAATCGGATGTGCTAGGCCTACAAGGCGCATAACGGTGGCACAACGTAATCACGCTCCCGGCGGAAATCATCCGTGATGGTTACAATGGAGCGAACGAAAAACAAACAAACAAACAAACTCCACGAGATATAGGTGCACTGACTCCAGGGATATATTTGTATACTGACTCCAGTGAGATATCTTCTTCTTCTTCAGCGTTCGCTCTCATGTAACCACAACGAAATTATCGTGTGATTTCCGCCGGGGAGAGTGAAGTACGTTGTGCTGCAAGTTCCACAGTAGAACTGTGATTATTTGCACCCCAGTTGGCCACTCCGTGACCTGGACGTCCGAGGTCCAGCACATCCGTTTTCGCCATTCCTTTATTTCGGGTTTGGTCTCTAGTCCGTGACAGCCTCTGTCTGTCGCCGGGCACGCTGGTGTGTAGTGCCTCTTTGCCAAGACGCTTGTTGAGCGCGTCTATCTTGCACGAGGTGTTCCACCATCTATGAACTCATCTCGAGGAGTTGGACGTACTGACTAGTTTCTCATCCGCGAGCCTGGTTCCGTATGAGGAAGAACTCGCCAGAAGAGTTGGACCCTGACTCGTTCGCCATCCTACCCGAGGCGTCGTTCACCGACATCATGAACTTCTCGTCCAAGTTCGAGTCTCACACCACGCGTTTGAGAGCAAAGCGTTCTCGAGCTGAGCAACCTTGTCCCAATAGCGCCTGAGCCCATCAGGTACTGAACCCTTTCTCTCTGCAAGTGTGTTTCCGGTATAGGAAAGCTTGACAGCAGAGTTGGGCCAGGGCTAAATCGTTGTCCCTTTTGTGCCTGAGCCCATCAGGTACTGAACCCTTTCTCTCTGCAAGTGTATTTCCGGTAAAGGAAATCTTGACAGTAGAGTTGGGCCAAGACTGCAATCGTTGTCCCTTTTTTGCCTAAGCCCATCGGGTACGACACCCAATCTCTTCGCGAGCGTATGTCCTGTTTAGGAAGACTCGACTTTAGAATTGGGTTAGGTTTTCTTGATTTTCCGAACGCCCATGATTGAGTCTTGGTCTCTGCCTATGAGGAGTACAGATAACTAGAAGTTCGTCTCGAGCTAACAGAGCTTGTAGTTCCCCTTTCCTAGGCACTTTTCACTTTCTATTTGCAGTTCGTGCTGCCCTCTGGCGCTGTTCTGCCATTTCCTTGTGTCATTTTACTCATTATGACATATATTTTTTTTGTTTCTCGTCATGCATCCACCTTTACGTGCCTTTTACATTGGCCGCCCCTCTAATGTTCTGACTGGACTAACTAGCGTCACTGTATGTCGACAGTGTCGCTGTATGTGGTGATGCTAATGGTGTCGGAGATATTGTCTGTCTCTTTTGCAGTCAAATCTCTTTCCATCTGCTACCTCCACATTCTCGGACACGATCCCCAAATGATTTGGCCAGAATCAGCTCGAGCTGCTGTTTTTCTGTTACCAGGGTGCACCGCGAGGAGGTACATTTGGATCTTGGTTATCTGTTAACCCTGGGTCCACCTAGAGCAATGCGTTCCCTTTGCACCCCAGGGAGATATCTGCATACTGACTCCACTGAGAAATTTATATACTGACTCCAGGGAGAAATTTGTATACTGACTCCAGGGACATATTTATACACTGACGCCATGAAGATATGTGTGGCACTGAATTTAGAAGGATGTACGTGCTCTGATTCCATGAATATATTTGTCATTGACTTCAAAAGGATATGCATGCACTGACTCCATGAAAATATGCGTGCACTGACTCCTGGAAGATACGCGTGCACTGACTCCATAAATGCATGCGTACATCGACTCCATGAAGGTTAAAAACAGCATGGCTCTTTCCAGAAAACTACAATATTTTGACCATATTAAACGACATGACTCCCTAGAGGAGATCATATTGGATGGGATGATGCCAGAAGGACGAACAAGAGGCAGACCAAGAAGACGTTGGAAGAAAGACATCACAGATCACCTCAATATGACAGTAACAGAAGTAGGAATTCTGGCTCTAGATTTATAGATATTTCGGAAGGCTGTGATGACTGCTACATCCTGTTCAGGATACGCTACCTGATGATGATGACTCCTGGAAGACGGTATGTTTATTGAGTCCATAATGATATGCGTGTACTTACTCCAGGAAGATATACATAAGGATGTAAGTGCACTGACTCCATAAGGGTGTGCCTGCACTGACTCCATAAGGGTGTGCCTGCACTGACTCCATGAGGATATTCATAAATGAGTTGGATATCTAATTAACTCTTTGGAATAAATGAGGGCGGATGCTAGAAATCTCGGCTGTTCACTCATTTGAGTTTATGTGAATAGATACAAGATGACTCCTACCTCGCTTCTGTACTTGCTATAAAATCTTGCAGGTTGTGAATAGATACAAGAGGACTCCTACCTCGCTTCTGTACTTGCTATAAAATCTTGCAGGTTGTGAATAGATACAAGGGGACTCCTATCTTCAGTACTCGCTATAAAATCTTGCAGGTTGTGAATAGATACAAGGGGACACCTACCTCGCTTCTGTACTGGCTATAAACACTTGCAGTTGTGAATAGATACAAGGGAACTCCTACCTCGCTTCTGTACTGGCTATAAACACTTGCAGGTTGACATAATGTAGTCTGATGAACAATATGCGTTGTTTCAAAGTTTAAAATTAGCAGCGATATATGCGCCTTTTGACTCTGCTTATCCTACTGTGACATGGCTTATGTGTAACTTTGACGCCCCATGAGATGAAACAGTCAACCCCATTGTAAAACCCTTCTTAGTTGACTCTTAGACATACATGACAGGTCATAGTGTCGCAAACCTTTACTTATTTTTCCTACCCCGAAAACTGTTAGCTTATTTGAACTTTTTAGATAGATAAATGGTGTGTTTTATCTTCCTTCTTTTCTGTGTACGTCCTCAAACTCCTGCCCATTGGCAGTATTAGTCTGGAGAACGACATTCGTTGTGTCATGGTTTACAGCTAGTTCATCGGCCATATATGAATACCCAGCTAGCTAGTTCACATGCCATTTATGAGTACCCAGCTAGCTAGTTCACATGCCATCTATGAGTACCCAGCTAGCTAGTTCACATGCCATCTATGAGTACCCAGCTAGCTAGTTCACATGTCATCTATGAGTACCCAGCTAGCTAGTTCACATGCCATCTATGAGTACACAGCTAGCTAGTTCACATGCCATCTATGAGTACCCAGCTAGCTAGTTCACATGCCATCTATGAGTACCCAGCTAGCTAGTTCACATGCCATCTATGAGTACACAGCTAGCTAGTTCACATGCCATCTATGAGTACCCAGCTAGCTAGTTCACATGCCATCTATGAGTACACAGCTAGCTAGTTCACATGCCATCTATGGGTACCCAACTAGTTAGTTCACATACCATCTATGAGAACCCAGCTAGCTAGATATCTGCACTCTATGAGTACCCAGCTAGCTAGCTTATCTGCACTCTATGAGTATCCAGCTAGCGTGCGTGCGTGCGTGTGTGTACATTTAACACATTATTCTCTGACAGTTTAGTTATTCACACCAAAACCACCTTAGTTGCCTCGTACAAGATGTGTGGAAAGTAATCTCATGCTATTCTTTGCTCTATATATACAGAAATTTTTGTGTTCTCAGAACATATGAATTGTGCATCTTCAATTTCTGCTCCTCCTCTTCCATTTTTATTTTTCCTTAGCGGATGTCCCGACGCTTCTTCACGTGTCCCTAGCACTAGAAGACATTATTTCATTTGAAACTGTTGGATTACGCTTCGCTATTCTTAAATTTGTACTAACCATAGACTTCCGGTAGTGACGTCGTTGATGGAGGGTGTTTCTCTATTCAAGTCTGGGTCATTCCGTCGATCGTTGGATTAATCACCTAACATCGTAAAATCCAGACCGATTTGTGTAACAGAAGTCAGTTCATTCCAATTCTTTTTCATTTAAACGAATTATTTTGTGACAAACTGTGTATTACAACATCGGATATTGAAGATAGCACACGTGATTTCTCTTCGTCATCGTTGCGGGATTGTCGTACAAACGCCGTTGGTCCTACATCGGGCATGTCCTACGCGCAGACACTAACAGAATACACCACCAATCTCTTGAATGGATACCTACAGGCAAAAGAGCAAGGGGTAGACCATAAGAAACACTCAGGAGAACAATACTTAGAGAAAGTAAAACAACCAATATTCATACTATTCAAGAACTGCACATAATAGCTTTGAACGGACAGAATTGGAGAGGTCTGACCTCTGCCCTATGCGCTTACTTTAGCACAAAAGGAAAATGAATGAATGAATAATTTATATAAATTGTTTTTGTTAGACTTTCAACTTTCATACGCTCTGATACATTGTAAAAAAAATGGAATACACTTCATTAATATGTCTGAAAGGAAAGAGAAATAAAAGAGACGGGGTGCATAGTCTTCCTTAAGAATGCCAATCCTGAGAGATTTACTGAAGCGGAGATCCGAGCACCAATGGACATGTCCGGTGTGCGAAGAGGATAATCAACATACCTAACCTAAGAATGCCAGAAAACGAAAACGGAGTGTGACACGCTTAATTACATGACCAAATGAATTCACATACTTCCTGGGTCGACCAAATTGGTTATAATCTTCACTAGAGTTCTAGAATAATCAGACGCCGTGCAAGACCGACAATAAATGAGAATTGGAGAGACTTCAAGTTGTTCAATTTATACAGAAACGCTTAAGAACCTATATTCTGAAAGATAATTTCTTCAGCGACATTTATGTTAAATATTGACGTAACCCGTGATGCACTGCGATAGATTTGCTCTTTTTTATAAGTTACCAGCTCGTTCTTCGTTGAAAGTATCGGATTTCTCCGTTGCACAAATTTAGCCGTCAATTCGTAACAATGTACTTATTTATATATGGCTCCTCTATCAACATAAAGTCAAAAAAATGGCGTAGAACGTTATACAATTTCTTACAATTTTTATTTAGATATATTGAATAAAGGTTAAACGAACAAAAATAAACAAGAAAGAAGATTTACGAAACTAAAGCTAAGTTTACGTTGGCAGCTCAGATTGTACACCCGCCACATGCATTCAAAAGGAGTAGTGGGGATATTTACCCTCCTATTCCTACACAAATAAATATTAAAGCCTACAGCAGAGGTGAGCAATCTTGTGGGTCTGCTGGTCGAATTGAGATTTCATGTGCTATGAGGACAAAAATGTTTGTATTTAAAAGTTCTCTGGAGCATTAAGAATCTTTTTCTGAATACTGGATCCAGCACATAACGTGCTCTTAGATCAGTATGACGGGCCGCAAAAAAAAAACGGCTTCACGGAACGTTTTTAACCCGCGAGCCCTATTTCGTTCACCTCTGATCAACACACGTTATTGTAAAAATTAACGGATCTTGTTTGGAACGCGTAACCCTGTTGTGATTATTTCCCTTGGCAATGTGTGTCAGTTCATGTTGATCCTTTATTAACTTTATTATACATTAATTTTATTTAGGGTTATACAAAAACAAAACCTCTCCAAACCCTAAGCCTAACCGTAAAAAATTAAGTTAAATTAATAATTGATACATATCGATTTGCAAACATTGCCAAGGGAAACAATCAAATGAAAAAATCACATGGGGGGGGGGGGGTACTCATTCCAAAAATAATGAAATTAACTAGTTTTACGAAATAAATATAATTTCATATTATTTTCAAGGACTTATATTAGTTCTGAGTGGGAGTGTATGTGTGTGTGTGTGTGTGTGTTGGCGTGAGATAGAGTGTGTGAAAGTATTTTCTAGATCACATTAACATTGTGTTGGATCTCCCGCTGGGTGTCTCTTGTAGCAGGCAGGACAATTTTGGATCCCCCACTGGATGTCTCTTGTAGCAGGAAAATGGT